>BDRX01000011.1:154597-287790 GCA_003203535.1 Raphidocelis subcapitata
GCAGGACCTCTTCAGGGACCTGGAGGAGGCCGAGACGGAGTGGGCGCCGGGGCGGCAGCGGTGAGCAGCGGCGCCGTGCGGCGCGCAGCGGCGTTCGGCTTGCGCGTTTGGGTTTGGGGTCGGGTCTTGTCAGCGTGCAGTTCACAAGCGTGCAGCGCACCTCGACAAAACACCCACCCCCCACGCCGCCATGCCGTGGCAGCCCCGCCACTGCCGCCCGTGGTGTGCGAATCCGCGACGTATGCCGACGGCGAACAAGGGTTCTGGAGCTACGCCGCCAAAGTCGGCTACGGCAACACGGTCCAATTCACCTATGACGCTTATTCCGTCCCCGACCAGTTCCAGGCGCGCTCTAGAAAGGGCGTGCTGAATTGCTTTCAGAAGCGGTTGCCAGGCCAAGCATCACGACTGTCGCATTGCTTTGAATCCAGCACAGCCACCAAAGTCCCCCTCTGCTGAATCAAACCGCAGGTCTTTGACACGGCCACAGGCAAGAAACTGTTTGATATCAAAGCCGGAGGTGCGTTTGGTTTTTGGGGGCGGCTTGGTTTGCTCCCCTTGGTGCTTTCAAGACAAAGTTTGCAAGCAGGCGTTGCAGCGGACCCGAGCGGCAGCCAACCTTTGTTGAAGCAGCAAAGGGAAGTTCAAATCTGAACCCAGACATCGCTACCCAACGCAACCCTGGCAGATCCGGGTGGCTGCATCCCTGTCGACGCGACCGGCTACGGCCAAGTGACCCTGACCAAGCCCTACACCTCCAGCGAGCTTCGAATCGACGTCTCTGCACCCTGCGAAGGCACGGCTTGGGAATTCACAATGGCCTGCGCCGCGGGTGGCTCATCCTCATCCCCCTCTCTGCGCCTGCCGCAGCAGCCGTCACCCTTCAGGGAGCGCGGCGTGCAGTACGAAAAGGATTACAAGAAGAGCATCGGGGAGGGGGGCGGCGGGGAGTGATGGCGCCAGTCACCCAGGAAGGCTGGCCCTAGACAGGGGGACGCACTCCCTCGGGCCGCACAGCGCGCTCAAGCAAGGCGCCTTGCCTCTATTGCCATAGATGCCATTGAGCCGGTTTTACCCGCCACTCTTTGGTTTGAGCCAACGCATTGGCACCCCCCATTGCCGCATCGCTGCCCACATAAAGCAAGCACCGCAAACATCCAACACGTGCAAAAGCAAGCGCTTTTGCACCTGAAAAACACACGCGCGCCACGCGCTCACGCCCACGTAAACGACCCGCCGTGACGGCACTGCGCAAGACCACAAAGCGCCGCCCTGCATCTGCCGCATTGAACACACACGTGCCTACGCACCAAGGCCTGGCACACGATCGATACACACACATACACACACACACACACACACTGTGGCCATTCTTGCCGCCATCGCCTCGCAGCAAGTGCAGGCGCAAGGCTGCTGCATTGCATACGGCCCCTGGCACGTGCAGTCCCAAGGCTACCACGCCTGAACAATACACACGCACAGACATGCACACACGAACATCAGTGTCGACCGGTTGTTGAGCCTGTGTGCGTGACAAGGCTTGAGACTAGGTTGGTTAATATGGCTTGGCAACTGGATTTTATAACACCCGGTTTGGGGAGTTGCAGTGTCTCACCAAAGCACCTCCCACACACTTGAACACATTGCACACACGCACATATATCGACATAGGCTGGGCCTTGAGCAGTTGCAAGTACAGGCCCGCCCGCCCCTCAGCCAGCTTCAACCAGTGAAAGTCTGGTGGCTGCAAAATCCCAAAAAGTAATAGCGCGCTGATTGCTGCAGGGGAATTGAAGACGTAAAAGCTTGCACGGCAGCATCAAAGCCACAGGTTTGCCGCGGCTCCCTGGTCCGTCCAGCAAACCCTGTCAGGAGCCACCCCTGCCGCTGCGCCGCATGGCATCTGGCACCCCCCGCCGCCGGTCGCCGGGCCGCGCCGTGCCGCAGCCGCACGGCGTCGTCCGCCGGGCCACCACCGCCAGCGTCCTGGCGCGGCGCCGCGGCCACGAGCTCGCAAGCACGCGGGCTGCGCCGCCGCCCCCGCAGACACCCGCGCCAGTTGCCAGTCACGAGTTTCAAGAGTTACACGTGGAGACACATCGCGCCGCAGCGGACCCGACCAGCGAATCGCTCCCCCACCCAAAGGCCCGTCGCAGCACCGGCGGCCGCGCACGCGCACCAACACGCGCACGCCCCCACAGCCACCGGCCGGCCGCCAGCGGGGCGGCGCACGCGCCGCCCGCGGGGCGGCCGGCCGCGTCGGCCCGCCTAAGGTTGATTGGCGCGCGGGGGCGGGCCCCGCGTCGGCCGCAAAAAGCGGTACGAGCGTGCAGGGCCCCGCCCCCAAAGAAACGCGCGAAACAGGGTCCCCGGCAACAACACAAGTTCCTGGGGGGGCGCGGGCGCGGCCGCCCGAGAGCGCGGCCGGCCGCGCGCGCCCCAGCCGCGCGACCGCCGCGCGCGCGCGCGCGGGCGGTGGAGCGCCACGCGCGCGCGCAAGCGCAGTCGCGGGATCGTCGAGGAGGCAGCAGCGGCGCAAGGGGGGTGGTACAATCGAGCAAGGCGCGCGCGCGGCGTTTGACCGGCGTTTGACCGGCCGGGCGCGCGCGCGCGTCCAAACCAGAGCCGCGGGCGCCAGACACGCCCCAGATCACGCAGCGGCGATGTGGTGGGGCCGCGCCGAGATCGCGCCGCCTCGGATCAGAGGGCGACGGCCGTGACGCGGTTCGCCAGGTCGAGGCTTTCGCGCCCGCGCCGCGCCGCGGCGCGCGCGGCGGCCGCGGCCTCGGCCCCCGCGGCGGCGTCGCCGGCGTCGCCGCCCGCATCAACCTCAGCCCCGGCCGCGGCGTCGGCCTCGGGCTCCGGCTCGGGGGCGGACGCGGCGGCGGCGGCATCGAGCTTGGCGGCCCACGCCATCGCCGCGTCGCGCGCGCGCCGCTCCGCGGCGCCCTCCCCCTCGTCCCCGCTGCTCACGCTCCTGTCGTCGCAGCTGCCGCTGTCGGCGGCGCTCGAGGGGGCGGAGGAGAAGCTGGGCATGTGGCGCAGCACGCTGGCGGGGCTGGCGCTGCGGGAGGGCGCGTCGCCGGGCGCCAGGCCGGCGGCCAGGGGGTCGGGGCCGAGCGAGTAGTAGCTCACGCGCCCCCCGGTGGCGAGCTCCTGCGCGGTGGCGGACTGGCAGCCGTAGCCGGGAGGGGGGGAGGCGAGCGTGCCCCAGGCGTAGGCGCCGCAGCGGCTGGCGGCGTCGACGGAGAGCGACACAGACAGCGAGCCCGGCCTGGGGGTTTTGGGTGGAGGGGGGGTTGGGAGGCGGGGGTTTAGGGATGGGTGGGTTTGCTGGGGTTCTTGCGGCATGGGGGTCTTGGGTCGGGGTTTAGGGTTTAAACCCTGGTTGGGGTCCAGAGAGCAAGGCGCAAAAGGGGTCGCATGGCAAGCCCCCCCTACGCATGTATTGCCAAGCCGCGACCCCGCAACCCTGCAAATGCCCATCGCAGACCCCCACCCCCCGCACCTGAAGATGGCGGCCACGCGCGCCAGCAGGTCTGAGGGGTCAAAGGCGTCGGCGTCAAAGCCGGAGACCTCGACGCTGGCATAGGAAAAGCCGTCCTGTTTTAATGGGGGGGGGGTGTTTTTTTGGGGGGGTGTTCAAGGGGGTGCTTTGGGGGATTTGTTTGGGGGGGGGGATGTTTTTTTTGGGGGGGAGGTGATTCAGGGCGGGTATTTTTGGGGGGGGGGGAGTACGAGGGTTGCGGGGCTCGGCGGTTGATCAAGCCCGGGAGGCCGGAAGCCCGGGGCGCGGCGGCAAACAGGACCCCTCGGCAGCAAAAACACCCCACCAAAACACGAACCCACCTCTGGCGTGATGTGGATGGTGATGAACCCGCCCCCCAGGATGCCGTTCATGCTGTAGCCGCAGGGCTCAAACACGTAGTCATCGATGTCGGCGCCTGGTCGGTCGGGGGTGAGCCGGGGGTTTGGTTGGGCGAATTAGTGGGCTGGTCTGGGGAGTCCAGGGCTGGGTGGTGAGCCCACGGGAGGGAGGGAAACCGCAACCGAAAGAAGCGGCACAGAGCCAAGCGTGAGGTTGCAAGAGTGAGGGGCACGAGTGAGGGGACGCAACAGGGGCACAAGCCCCCTAAGCCGAGGCCAAGCCTGGCGCTGTCCTGTCGGGCAACCCCCCCCCCTTTGGGCCCTCTCCAGCCCCAGCCCCCTCCCCACCCTGGCCCTCTCCAGCCCCAGCCCCCTCCCCACCCTGCCCCTCCCGCCCCCTCACCCGGCACGAGGTCGCGGATGCCGGTGGCGGCGGTGGTGGCGGCGGCGGACACGAACGCGCCGTCGCGGTAGAACGCGCGCGCAGAGTCGCGGGCCAGGTCCGTCATGCACACCTGGTGGGTGGGGGGGGGGGGGGTTGTTGGTTGTTTGGGGGGTTTGGGTGGGGGGTGGTCAGAGTCGTTTTGGGGTGGGGGTGGTTGCTCGTAGACTGCTTTGAGTGGTGGCCCCTCCACCCCCCCCCACAAAAAAAACACTCACCCACCCCCCAAAAACCCACCTCGAACTTGTGGAAGGGGCGGCCAGAGGCGGGGTTGTAGGCGGCCTCGGCGCCGTGGGCGTCCGCCACGTAAACGTGCCACTGCAGGCCGTTGAACCTTTGGGGGTTGCGTTTTAGGGGGTTTGTTTAGGGGAGGGGAGGGTCGGTTAGGTGGGAGTGGGGCAGGCGGTTCGGGGGTGCGTGGTGCAGAGGGTTTCAACCGCTCAGCACACCTTTGACACGGCAGAAGCCAAGGGGTTTGCAAAAGACGAGGGCACCCAGAACGGCCCAAAACTGCGGCGACTAAACCCCCCTCGAACCCCGCGCACATGTCGCCCAGCACGTAGGCCGACCCCCCGTTGCCAAGGTGCCCGAAGTGGGAGCGCAGGAAGCGCGCCTCCCCCTCGAAGCCCTCGCGGTAGGGGGTGGGCTGCTGCTCCGGGAACAGGAACGACGCGCGCGAGTACCTTTGTTTGGGGGGGGTTTGGTGTTTGGGGGGGGGACAGGAGGTTTAGAGGGGTTGTTGGATGAGGCTGAGTGGGTGTGAAGGGGGTGTGTGAAGGGTTTCAAGGGGGTTGTGAAGAGGGTTTTGGGGGGGACGCGTTCCCCCAAAGGCACGCCGCGAGAGCCGGGCGCGAGGGGCGCACTGAACAACCCGCCCCCTGAAAGCGAGTGCGCAAGCAGCGCGAGCAGTGCGAGCGGCACAAGGGGAAAAAGGGGCTCACTTGCAGCGGCGCGGCTCCATGCCCAGGCGCTGCGCGGCCATCTCCAGCAGCCGGGGCACCGCGCTGAGCAGCTTGGTGGTGCCGCAGGTCTTGAGGACCCACTTGGTCGGGTAGACAAAGAGGGAGGACTCGGACAGCACATAGGCGTCCAGGTGCTGGGGGTTGATGGGGGGGGGGGGTGTTGGGAGGGTTCAGGGGGGACTGGGAGCGTGGGGGCCGGGCTGTTGGGTCTTGAGTCTTGCTGTGGGCGCGGAGCAGCGGGCCATACAAACGGGCCGAAGAGCCTCACGCCCACCACCACAACCACCACGCCCACCACCACGCCCACCACAACCACCACCGCCACCGCCCCCAAGAGCGCGGCGCACCTGGTTGGTGCGGCTGCTGACGATGGTGCAGGCGGCCAGCCCCATTAGCTCGTCCAGCGCGGAACGAGGCAGCGCGCGCAGCCCGTTGGCGGGGCTGCGGGGGCCTGGGGAGAAGTCGATCTCGACCCGCTTCTCGGAGCCCTCGAAAATGGGGTTGGGCAGCGCGGCGGCGGCGGCGGGGGCCGCGCCGGCGGGGGCCGCGCCGGCGGCGGCGGCGGCGGGGGCCATGGTGTGTCTAGGGGGGTCGCTGCTGTCGCGGCGCGCGGGTCCTGTTAGCTGGGGCGCTTGAGGCACTGCGGGGCGGAGGGGGGAGGGGGGCGATCGGGCGGGGCGGGGTTGGACAACGCCGCCGCCTGCATGTGGTGCACGGCGGCACCCGCAGCGACAAAGCGCCGGCCGCTCGGGCCGCGCCGGGCCCTCTACGCCCATTGCAGGCGATACGGGGTGCGTCCAATCAGCCATTGGATCGGCTGGCGTTCGCGACGCGTGCGGAGCCGGGGGGCAGCGCCTCCAGGCCGTGGCCGCCCGCGGCGATCGGTGAGAAGCCCAGCGGGCCGTGCTGCCCCTGGAGGGCGCCGGCTGCCCCCAATTCCGGCCGGATCGGCTGTAATATCGCCCCAAAGCATGCCAGACCGCCAGCTCACGTCGGAGAAGGCGGGGGAGTACTTGAGTGCGGGGCCCGCAACGAGGTCGGCGACGGGGAGGCTAGTGGAGGCGCTAGGTCCGTGGCGCTTTGATGAGCTCTGGAGCATATCGTCAAGCACTACTGGGACTGCACGCGGTCGTCTTCATTCGCGTGGGGGGAGGGGGGAGGGGCTGCGCGTGGAGGCCGCAAATGGTGGAGCGCTGACGGGTGCTGGGGGGGCCGGGGGGGTCTGGGCGACGGCGAATTGCCAGAATAAACGTGGGGAGCGCGCAGCTGCGGCGCCTGAGAAGCGCGTGGAGGCCAGGCTGGAGCTGTAGAGGCAGGTGCAAGGGCGGTGCTTCATGCAGGGTCCACCCGGCAATCCCGGCAGGTTCGCGGAATCCGAATTTAACCAACTACCCAGCTGCGGGCCTCCCTTCGCCCGGGGATCGATCTGACAATATCGTCGCAGGCCTGCGGCCGCGGCGCGCCTCGCTATGCAGCTGGTGGTCGCGACCTACGAGCGCTTCCTGCTGGGCTATGACGTGCCGGCCGACCTCGAGGTGGGGGGAGGAGGGGGCGCGCGCTGGACTCCCCTCGCGCGCCGCGGCGGCGGCCGCTGCTGTGCCGCCGCTGCCACCGCCGCCGCCGCCGCCGCGACAACCCGGCCGCGGCCGCCGCCGCGGCGTGCGCGGCCGCTTGCAGCTTGGCCCGCCCGCCGGCGCTGCATCGCTGCAGCACGGCGCGCCGCCCCGGCCGCGGCCGCCGCCAGCCGCAGCACCCCAGCCCACCGCCCCTGCCCCCGCAAAAACCCCAAACCCCGCGCCAGGCCGGCGCCCCGCTGCCGCGCGCCTTCACGCACGCGTCGCACCAGGGCCCCGTGCGCGCCGTCGACGCGGCGGGGCCGTTTGTGGTGACGGGCGGCTCCGACGACCAGCTGCACATTTACGACGCAAAGGTGCGTGCCGTGGTTTTGTGGGCCACCGTCTCCCCGGTTTGAAGTTTCTTTGTCCGAGGCATTTTGCACCCAGCTGCAGCAACCGCCAGCTGCTTACACCTGCCCGCGGCCCGAGCCCACGCCCCTCCCCCCCGGTAGACCCTTGCCCAACCCCGCTCCCCGCCAAAAACCCAACCCCGACCCCCCCGCAGCGCGGCCGGGACCTGGGGTTCCTCATGAACCCGGGGGAGGGGGCGGTGCCTTGCCTGCAGCTCTACACGCCGCCAGGCGCGGCGGCGCCGAGCCACCTCTTCAGCGGCAGCGCGGGTGGGGTGGGGCGAGGGGCGCGGAGGGGCCGAGGGGGGCGGGCACGCAATTGACCGGCCGCGGGAAGGGCGCCTTTTGTGCGCGCGCGCCCACCAAAACCGGCCCACCCCAGCGCAGCCCCCCAGCCCCCGTCCCCCAAAACCCCCAACCCCCAACCCCCATCCCGCCCACACACCCCCACCCCCCCCCCAAAAAGACGGCGGCATCGCCGTTTGGCGCGCCGGCGGGGAGTGGGAGCACCTCAAGCTGATGAAGGGCCACCGGGGCGCAGTCAACGCGCTGGCGCTGCACCCCAGCGGCCGGCTGGCGCTGTCGGTGGCGCACGACAGGCAGCTGCGCATGTGGGACCTGCTGCGGTGAGGGGGGGGGGGCGGAGCGGGGATTGTTTTGAATGGGGATTTCGCCGCGAAACCCCGCATTACTCGTTAGCTCGGCTTTGGGGGGCAGGTAGGGCCGACAACGGCCCGATCCAGGTTTGGAGCGCCGCCGCTTGGCTGCTGCTGGCTGTGGTGCGAGAGCAAGCCGCCCTCTACCAGTGCAGCCGGGGCTGCTGTTCCCCCTCCCCAAACCCCCCTCACTACCGCCTTTTAACCGCAAAACACACCCCAAAACCGAAAAATTGCAAAACACACCCCGAAACCGAAAAAACTCCTCCCAGCGGCCGCTGCACCTACACCGCCGGCCTCGACGCCGAAGGCCTCGACCTCCGCTTCGGCCCCTCTGGCGGTTGCTACGCCCTGCTGACTCACCACACGCTGACGCTGCACGCGGCCGCGGGGGACGGGGGGCTGCTGGCGCGGGTTGACTCGCCGGAGGTGAAGTTCACCGCCATCGGGCGCGGCATGCGGGACGACAGGTGCGGGGGGGGGCGGTACTGGCGGGGCGGGGCGTGCAGGGCAGAGGAGGCTGCTCTCCCCGCCTTGAGCCAAGCAGCACATTTGCTGGGAAACCCGTGCAGGGCCTGTGCAGGCCTCGCAAGGAGCAGGGGGCTGGCCCTGCCCCCTCCAAACCCAACCTCTGGAAACACAAGCTGCAAATCCCTCAGCTGCCCCAAAACAAACAACACCCCCCCACCCCCCAACAGGGTGCTCCTGGTGGGGCAGGAGGACGGCGGCCTGGCGGTGTGGGACGCGCGCGCCGGCGGCGGCGCGGCGCTGGCGGCGCGGGTGGACAAGGCGCATGGCGCGCGCATCCGCGCCATCGTCGCGCTCACGCCGGGTGCGCTCCTGACAGAAACACCCCACCCGCCGCGTTGGGGTTGACCCCTTTCCCGCCCCCTTTCTGCCGTTTGCTCGCGCTTTGGACCTGGGCGTTGCCCTTGGGCGATGCCTTTGGGCGTTGCCCTTGCGAGCACCCCGCTTGCCCGCTCCCTTTGGCCAAACCCTCACCCCCAATCCCCCCACTCCCCGCACCCCCCAGACGAGGGCGAGGCACTGCCGAACCAAATCGCCACCGCCTCGAGCGACGGCGCGGTGCGCATTTGGGACTGCCGCGCGCTCGCCTCTGGCGGCGCTTGCCGGCGGCTGGGGGGCGTTGAGACGCGCGCCCGTATCACGGGGATGGCCCTTTCGGCCCCCGGCCGGCGGCAGCCGGCGCTGGCGGGGGAGGCGGCGGCGGGCGAGGCGCGGGCCGAGGGGGGGAAGCGGGCCAAGCAGCGGAAGGCGGCGGGGGGCGGGGGGGCGGAGAAGGAGGAGGGGCGGCCGGAGCGGGCGGCTGACGGCAGCGGCGGGCAGCGGCGGGAGCGGGCGGCGCAGCAGCAGCAGGCACAGAAGAAGCCGCAGCAGCGGCAGCAGCAGCATGAGGAGGAGAAGGAGGAGGAGGGGGAGCGGCAGCAGGCAAAGCCAACGCCCAAACCAAAGCCAAAGCCCAAGGCACAAAAGAAGCAGCAGCAGCAGCGGCCCGGCGTCGCGGCGGGCGACGAGGCGCTCGTGCCGCGGGTGACGACGATCATCAGGAAGAAGAGGAGGAAGGCCGGCAGCGACGACGAGGACGGCGGCGGCTTTGGGGGCGAGGAGTTTGCCGGCGGCGGCTTGGGCGGCAGCGGCGGCGGCGGCTTCGGCGGCGTGCGGGTCGCGAACAAAAAGGCGGCTCGCAGGGGGCGCGGCGGCAGGTGAACGGCGGCGCTTAGGGTAGAGTGTAAGCCACACGCCAAATCGGCGCGTTCGCGAGCGGCGACGAGGGGCGTGCACGAGCGCAGGTGGCGAGCAGGTGGCCGGGCGCCAGGACCGACACAAAAAGCCGCCCCGGAGCGCCGATCGCGGCACAGCGCGATACCGCGAGCGCATCATCCATCCGTAGCCGCTTTACCACCAATAAAAATGGTGTGTCCGGTCACGCTAGACTGGGAGCAGACCTCCGCCCTGATCCGCGAGGGCACGGTGGAGTCGCTGGGCAAGCTGGGCCGCAGCGAGGAGCAGCTGCGCGTCTACCGATCCTTCATGGCGGGGGTAAGCCGGGGACCGCGCCGCGGGGTGCGCGAATCAGGCGGGCGCCGGTCGCGCGCGCCCCGCTGTCGCACGCTGGCGCCCTGCCAGTGCCTGGCGCGGCGCCGCCGGGGCTGGCCGGCCTGCGGCCCGCAAAGGGCCCGCGCCCCCGCCGCCCCGCCAGGTGAAGGAGGACTATGCCAGCGTGGCGGATTTCATAAAGATCAGCGTGTTTGAGGCGGCCGTCCACATCACGGGTGCGCATCATCAAGGGCATGCCCCGCGCCGCCGCATGCGGGCGCATGCGGGCGCAGGCGGCGCCGCATGGGCCGCCGCCGCGGCGCGCGCGGCGCGGGCGGCTGATCAGGCAGCGGCATGCGTGCGTACAGCTGCGCCTCCGAGGCGTGCGTCTGCGCGCCGCCCCGGCTTGGCGCCGCGCCATGCCGTCGCTTCACACCGTTTCACATCAGCCAATTGCGGCCCCTCCCGAGTCCTGACGCCATCTCCTTTGGCCCTCTTGGGATCCCACGCCAACCCCAATCCAAAACTCAATCCCCAAACCAACCCCCTTTCACCAGACGGCAAGAAGCAGGCCGTGGACTCTGAGCACGCGTCCGCCGACCGCGCCATCTGGCGCCCCAACGACTTTCCCTACAACTTTGAGCCCGCCATGCAGCACTGGCTGCTGTGGTGCAGCCGCGAGCCGCCGGCGGCGCGGCTGCAGGCGCTGGTGGATGCGAAGTTCCCGCCGGGCGCGTGGGACGTGCTGCGGTTTGTCAACCCGCCGGCGCTGCAGAGTGTGCTGTCGGTGTGGCACTGCCACGTGATCGTCCGCCCCAAGCCGGCGCCGTGAGCTGTGAGCCGTGAGCCGTGAGCCGTGGGTCGGCTTTGGCCCGCGCCGCGGCGGGCCGCGCCCGCGGCCCCGGCCGCCGTGCCGGCACGCCGCAGATTTTCGCGAGGGGCCCGCGGCCAGCCCCGCCTGCCCCGCCTCCCGGCGGCGGGGCGGAATGCGCCGCCGCGCGGCGGGGCCGCGCCCGAGGAAGGGCGTGCCCCTCTCCTGACAACTTTGCCCTTGCCGCTGGCCGCGCGCCCGACCCTTCTATCCCTGGGGGCAGCTGCTCCCCCCATCCGCGCGCAAAACCCCAACCCCGCGCCGTCCCGCGCCGCGCCGCGCGCTGAAGAAGCGCCGAGCGCCGGGGCCGCGCCGCCCCGGCCGCCGCGCCCCCGTCTTGTGGGTGCGGCAGCGGCGGCACAAACTGCAACGCAACCCCCTCGCGCCCCGCACGACTGAACCCCTTTGCTATTGCATGCTGCGTTGCACCGCTCCCGTTTAAACCCTCCTGTAATCAGCACCCAGCAGGGGCACGAGGAAAGCCGTGAGTTTATAGCAGGCGGCACACGTGCTCGGTTCCGCGCCGCACAGAAGCGAAGGCTCGATCCTGCTGCTATCGCTGCTACTGCTGCTGCTTGCTGCCGCCCGCCGCCGCGGCCGCCGCCCCGTCCGCCGCCGCCGGCGCGCGGGGCGCGGGCGTGTAGCGCTCCCCCTCTACCAGCTGGGGCCGCGCCTGGCGGTGCGGTTTCGGGGGAGGGGGCGGGACGGGCAAACCGTTTGGGATTGTGGCGGGTGAGGGCGGGTGGGTGCGGGGGCAATGCAAATCGGCCCTGGTGACAAACAGGCAATCACTGAAGCAAGTGCACCGTGGGGCATGGTTTCAAACCCTTTCCAAGGCGCACCCTCTGTGTGTCCAGGTTTTGGAGGTAGACCTTCATCAGAAAGTCCATCGAGCTGCCCTGTGGGGTTGGGGTTGGGATTGGGGGTGGGGGTGGGGGTCGCATTCGGTTACAAAACTGGGGCTGGGTTTGAAGCTGGGGCTGGGTTTGAAGCTGGGGCTGGGTTTGAAGCTGGGGCTGGGTTTGAAGCTGGGGCTGGGTTTGAAGCTGGGGCTGGGTTTGAAGCTGGGGCTGGGTTTGAAGCTGGGGCTGGGTTTGACGCTGGGCCTGGGTTTGAAGCTGGGGCTGGGTTTGAAGCTGGGGCTGGGTTTGAAGCTGGGGCTGGGTTTGAAGCTGGGGCTGGGTTTGAAGCTGGGGCTGGGTTTGAAGCTGGGGCTGGGTTCGGGGTTGGGGTTGGGGATGCGGCTGGGCTAGGGTTCGGGTTGGGATGGGGCAGAGCGGGGCCGCGGGGCTGGGGCGCGGCGCAACAGCACGGCACACGCCCAACACAAACTGCTCAACCCCCTGGCCGCACCTGGCTGCCCTCCACCACCGCGTCGTGGCACACGATCAGCCCCTGCTTGCGGCAGGCCGCCGAGTGGGGGCCCGCGGCGCCGGCGACGCTGCAGCCGTCTGGGGGAGGGGGGGGGTTGAGGAGTGGGGGATTGAGGAAAGGGGACGGGCGGGGTGGTGAGGGGTGGATCGGGGCCGGACGGTGCCCAGCCGGCCTGCAGGGTTGCCCCCCGCACGCACACACAGTTCAACACCGATCGAAGCCCCGGTCAAAGCGTGGTCAAAGCCCCGGTCCAAGCGCGGTCAACGCCCCCCACCCGGCGTGGTGATGTCCAGGAAGGCCTCCGGCACCAGCCCCAGGGAGTTGATGTCGAAGCGGCTGCCCCGCGGCACGACGTTGCGCGAGTCGTAGACCTCCGCCTTGACCGCCACGCGCGTGGGCTCCACAGACACCTGGGTGACCTGGGTTGGGAATGAGTAATGCGGGAGAAAGGGGGGTGAAGTTTCCGGGTTTAGGGGAAAGAAAGTGGGGGGGGGGGGTGTCGGGCGGGCCCGGAGGGTTTGACTCGAGGCGATCCCAGAGAGGGTGTTGCAGGGGCGTTCCCGGTGTTTGTTCCAAGGCGGCAGCCCCCAAAACAACCCACTCTGCCAAGCCGGGCGCGCGCGCGGCAACAACGCGTGCGCTCCCCCCATCAGCAACACAGAAGCACGTGCACTCCCAACGCCCCGCAACCCCCAACCCACCCACCCCGCAACCCACCCACCTCCACCCCCACTCCCCCGACCCACCTTGCCGATCTGCACGCCCTTCATGCGCAGCGGCGTGCCCAGCGTCACCTTGCTGGCGAGGCTGAAGCTCATCGTAAAGGCGTAGGGGCTGTTGCGGCGCGCAGACGTGCCGCGCGCCCTGCGGTTCCGGCCGTGGGGGGGGGAGGGGGGTTGTTCAGCCCCCATCGAACCAACCGCTCCACGCCCTAGCGCTCACTACAGCAACCCCCACTACAGCACCCACTCTCCTCCCACAAATCGCCCCACCCCTCGGCCCTCATTGGAGCAACGCCCCACTCAACCCTCCCCACCCCGCACCAGTTGTACAGCAGCCCGGTGCAGAGCGCGCCCGCCGCGAGGAAAGCCACCAGCGAGGCCGGCACCTTTGGCAGGGGCCGCTCCTGCAGCTGACTGAGCACCTGCTGGGCCTTGGCGCCCGCCGCCTTGATCGTCGCGCCCCCGCGCCGCCGCGGCGCCGGCGGCTGCTGCGGCGGCGTGCCCGGGGCCTCGGCGGCGGCCGGCGGCGCGGCCGCGGGCGGGGTGGCCGGCCGCGGCGGGGGCGGCGGCGGCGCCGCAGCGCTGGCGCCGCTCTGCTGCACCGTCGCCGCGGCCGGGGTGGGCGGCGCGCTGGGGGGGCTGCCGCTGTCGGCGCCACCCCCGCCGCTGCCGCTGTTGCCGCCGCTGCCTATGCTGCTGGTGCCCTCCGCGCCCGGTCCCGAGGCCGCTGCTGACTGCTGCTGCTGCGGCTGCTGCTGCGGCTGCTGCTCCCGATCTGCGTCGCCCGCTGTCGCGCGCGTCGCCACGCCGCGCCGTGGACGCGCGGTGCATGCGCATGC
The DNA here is from genome assembly GCA_003203535.1 of Raphidocelis subcapitata. NCBI lineage: Eukaryota > Viridiplantae > Chlorophyta > Chlorophyceae > Sphaeropleales > Selenastraceae > Raphidocelis > Raphidocelis subcapitata. Next base: position 168,355 of record BDRX01000011.1, read on the forward strand.
GCCCGCGCCCGCGCTGCGAATCTGATGCGCGCTGCTCGGCCGCGGCAGGCTGCAGCGGGGCGCATCGCCCGGTGCGGCGGGGGCCGCGGCGCGGCGACGCAGCGGCAGCGGCGGTGGCAGCGGTGCCGCTGCGGGGGGCAGCGCACGCGCGCGACGCAGGCCCGCGCCAGCTGCCCGGCCGTCCAACGGCCGACTTGCCATCCCCCCGTGCGCCTGCATCGCGGAGGGCGAGTGCAAGAGCCCCTCCGAGGTGTCAACCGTGTCTGCAGGCGGGCTAGGCGGTACGGCACCCAGCACCACACTATATACAATAACGCGGTTCCGAGTAGAACGATGGGCGCGCAACGGTGATAAAATACTGTCCCCATCGGTGCACGTCGAACTGAAGCGACGGCGCCATTTCTGCGCCCCTACGGCCCGCCTCTCCCAGATCCGGCGTGTCGGAGGGAGTATCGCGGTGCAAAGAAGGCAATGAAACACGCGCGGCGCCCCCATCTCGCGTCCTGACCCCGCTCGTTACCCTGCCCGCGGGCTGGCGCGTGCGGCCATGGCGCGGCCGCAGCGTTGATTGAGAAAGATGCGTGGCGCGTGCTCCACCGCGCCCGGGCGCCAGCAATGGGCGCTCGCTGGCCGGCGGACTCCCTGCGCCCCGCTGGTGAGCGGCACGCGGGCGTCCTGGCTCCTGCACCAGGTTGCATCGCGGTCGGGGGGTGCGGGAAAGGCGCAGCCCGCGAGCCGGGGCTGACGCCCCTCCGCGCCGCGCGCACCGCGCAGGATCGGCGGCGCGCCGCGCCGCTGCGGGCCCGAGCGCCCTGCTGCGGCCACTCCGCGGGCCTCGCGCCGCCTGCGGCAGAGCTCGCGGCGCTGCCAGAGGCAGACGCGCCGCCCTGCGGCCACGGCCACCACCACCAGCAGCAGCAGCACTCGGCGGAGCCGCCGGCAGGCGCGGCCATCGCCGCCGTCTCCCCCGCGCACGCCGCGCTCGCCACACAGCTAGAGGAGCGGCGCCGCAGCGGCGACGAGGCGGGCCCCTCCGGCGCGGGCGCGCCCGGCGGCGGCGCCTGGCGGGGCGCCCTCGGCGGCAATGGCGCCGCGCACGTCAGCAGCAACGGCACGGGTGGCAATGCCGGCAGCAGCAGCACCGCCGCGCAGGCGGACCAGCAGCCGCCAGGCAGCGGGCAGGAACAGCCTGAATCAAAACAACAGCAGCAGCGCCACCATCGCCAGCAGCAGCAGGAGCAGGCGGCGGGAGCCGCTACCGCGCAGGAGCCGCAGCGGCGGCGAGCAGCGGCGCGACGCCGAGCGGCGCAGCAGGGCGGCGCGCCGCCATCGCAGCGGCAGCGGCAGCAAGGGGGCGCGCCGCCGCCGCCGCCGCCGCCGACGGCGCCGCCGCCGGAGGTCGGCGCGCGCCAGGCGGCGCGGCTGGAGCGGCAGCGGCTGCTGACTCGGCGCATCCAGGCGGCCGGCAGCTGGCTCGAGCTGCGGGGCGTGCTTGACGAGAGCGGCGGGGGCCTGAATCACATCCACGTTACGGCGATGCTGGTGCGGCTGTCCAGGCTCCAGCGGGACGCTGCCGGCGGCAGCAGCAGCAGCAGCAGCAGCAGCAGCAGCAGCAGCAGCGCGGGCGGCGGCGCTAGCGGCGGCACGGCACAGCGGCGCCGGCCCGGCCGGGCTGGGGCAGGGCAGCAGCTGTGGGGCAGCAGCGGCGGCGGGGACGCGGGCAGCAGGGGACGCGCCAGCCCCACCGTGGGGCGGGAGGAGCAGGCGGAACTGCAGGCGCTCGTGCGGCTGCTGGTGGGTGGGGCAGCGCGGAGGGCCCTGGAGACGCGCGGCGATGCTGCACTGTCTTGCCAATGGAATGCACGCACACGCACACGTGCGCACAAACACACCCACCGCGTTTTCGCCAACCAGCGCCGCCTCAAACCCCCTCCCCCCGCCCCATAAACTTGAAACAGATGGATCTGGCAGACCAGCTGCGCCCCGTCCTCACGCCCCGCGAGCTGCCGCACGTCCTGGCAGCCGCCGCCGCGCTGCGCCGGCCGCCGGACAAGGCCTGGGCGGTCCGAATGCTCACCGAGGCGCAGCACTCTATGGAGGGCTTCTCCCTGCACGGACTGGCCGTCCTGATCTGGGCCCTCGGCCGCATGGGCATGCGCGCGCGCCCGGACTGGGCGCGGCGGTTCCTGGCGGCGTTGGCGGCGCGCATGCCGGACCGCAAGGGCGGCGCGCGCCGCGCCGCGCGCGCGCTGACGCTGGCGCTGCACGGCGTCGCGGCGGCGGGCTGCCAGCCGGACAAGGAGTGGCTGGCCGGCTGGCGCGGCGCGGTGGCGGCGCGGCGGCGCGCGCTGGCGCCGCGGGACGTGGTGTGCGCGCTCGTCGGGCTGCAGCGGATGAGGTGCGCAGCCGCCTGCGGCGCCTCGCTCGAGCGCGCTTGGATGCGGCGTGCCTGCTTGCAATGCCTGCGCCGCTCGACGGACTGCGCCGCTGCTGAGCCTGTGCCCCTCCCAACCCAACCACCCACCCCAGGCTCTCCCCGCCCCCTGATTGGATGGTGTCGCTGCTCGGCCACTTTTTCGGCCCCCGCTGCCTGCCGGCCGCATCGGACTGGGAGCTTGCCACGGTGGTCTGGGCGGCCGCGAAGCTGCGGCACCCCCTGACGCGCGGCCAGCTGGCGCGCGCGCTGCGCGTGTCGGCGGAGCGGCTGCCGCGCATGGCGCCGCGCGCGCAGGCGACGCTTCTGTACGGCCTGGCCCTCGCAGGCAGCGGCGAGCAGGAGTGGGCGGCGCCGCGGCCGCTGGTGGCGCCGGCAGCAGAGCTGCATCAGCAGCCAGGAGAGCAGCAGCAGCAGCCGGAACACCAGCAGCCAGGAGAGCAGGAGCAGCAGCAGCAGCAGCAGCAGCAGCGTGGGGGTCCCCCAGAGAAGCAGCCGCAGCCCGCCGCCCCGGCGCACGCCCGGGCCGCGCCCTGCATCGTGCCCCCAGAGTGGTTTGCCGCTTACGAGGCCGCCTCTGCGCCTCAGCTGCAGAACCTAGACGCCCGGGGCCTGGCCAGCACGGCCTACGCGTTCGCGCTGCTGCGCCACCTGCCGAGCGTGCAGTGGCGCATGGCGTTCGCCGTCGCCGCCATGCAGCGCCACCGCGAGGGCGCGATCGGGCCAGAGGCGTGGCACAAGCTGTCCGACGCGTCGCAGCTGCTGCGGTGGCAGCTGCCGCCGGGGCTGCTCGCGCGGCCGCCGCCGGCCGCGCCGGCGCCGGAGGCGCCCCGGCGGCGCAAGTGGCGCGCCGCGGGCGCAGCTGCAGGCGGGGCCAATGCTGCAGGCGCAGTGCCGCAGCGGCGGCAGCAGCAGCAGCAGCAGCGGCAGCAGCCGCAACAGCAGCCGCAGCAGCTTCAGCGGCAGCAACAGCAGCAACAGCAGCAGCAACCACCGCAGCGCTTCCAACGGCGGCAGCAGGAGCAGCAGCAGCAGCCGCAGCAGCAGCCGCAGCAGCAGCCGCAGCAGCAGCCGCAGCAGCAGCAGCAGCGGCAGCGGCTGTGGCAGGGCTCGCTGCAGCACCAGCAGCACGGCAGCGGCAACGGCTGTGCCGCTCCGCCCGCCGAGGCAGCCGCTGTGGCCCGCGGCAACGTCTCGCCCGCCGAGGCGGCAGCAGCCGAGGCAGCCCCTGTGTAGAGCGCAGTGCTTATCCTCTGCTGGGGGGCGCCCTTGTAACTGTAACGAATTCCTCAGGGCCGCCAGCAAGCGCAAACCAGGGGCATGTCGGGGCCCAGCCAGCAGCAGCCGCCAGCGAGTGATGAGGGGCCGAGCGCGGGTGTGCGGCGCGGGAGCGCGGGAAAAGGGGCCGCCAACACGCACGCAGACAATAAGTTATCGTCAAACAGCAACACCTCCCCGCGAGAGGAGCCCTGCACGACGAGGCTCAAAGTGCCGTGGCGCCCCCAGCCTCGCAGAAGCGTCCGTTGCACATCGAGGAATACGCACCGCGTCATTTCACAACCATGCGGTCTCTGCCACAGCATTGCCCGCTGCGGGCGGCCACCGCCGCCGCGCCGCCGCCGCCGCCGCTGCTGCCGCCGCCACAATGCCGGCGCCGGCGGCCGGCGCCGCGTGCCGCCGCAGTGGTGGCGGCCAACAGCGGCGGCAATGGCGGCAGCAGCGCGACGGACGGCTCGCAGCAGCGGGGGGAGCGGCGGCTGCGCGCCGCGCCGCCGCCGCGGCAGCAGCCGGCGGCGGCCGCGCAGCAGCCGCAGCCGGCGCGCCCGGTGGAGCGGCGGGTGCTCAGCGTCAGCAGCGGCAGCGACCTCGGCCGCACCGCGGGCGCGCTGATCCAGCAGCTCGACGCCTTTGGATCTGCGGAGATCTGGTGCACGGGCGTCACCAGCCAGGTGGGCCTGGGGGGGGGGGGGGCGGGCGGGTTCGGCGGGGCGACCCCGGCTGCGGCTCCTGCTTGCTGCGGCTGCTGTTTGCTGCGGCAGCTGCCCCACGCCCCCGCGAGCCCCCAACCCCCCAACACTCCTCACACCCCCCCACCGTCACCCGGGTCACGCCAGGTGTACGCCGTCGGCGTGCTGGTGACGGCGCAGGAGATGCTCGCCTCCCGCGGCTCCGGCCTCGCGGCCACCTTCCAATACACCTCGCCCGACGGCACGCCCGACTCCGAAAAGCGCACCATGCGAAAGCTGGTCGTCGGCGCCGTCGCCGCGCCGGCGCCCGACCCCGCGGAATGGTCCGCCCCCGGGCTGCGCACGAGCACGGCGGCTGTGCGCGACACCGCCTCGCTCGCCGCCGCGCTGCGGGCGGGCGTCGAGTCGGCGGCGGGGGGGCACGCGCTGGAGGGGCGGGGCGAGCAGGGGGTGAACCGCGCGCTGAGGGCGGTGCTGGCGCTGCAGGCGGAGCTGGGGGAGCCGCTTTCGGTGTGGCCGTGGTACGGCGCCGTCGCGGACGCCGCCGCGGCGGCGAGGGGGGAGGAGGGGCGGGCGGTCGCGGGGACGGTGCTGCTCGTGCGGCGCTGCAGCGCCGAGTGACGCGCCCCGAGTGACGCGCCCGCGGGTGACGCCCGCTGGGCGCCCATCGCTGCTTTGCTCAATCAGTGACGGTGACAGCCCGTGTGCTGCTGCTGCCGCGGTGCCCCCTCTGTAATGCGCGTTGTCAACTTGGGGGCCCGAGTTTACTAAGGAAAGGGGCGGCAGGTGCGCCGGCTGCGTCGCAGCAGCCGGCTGTGTGGGGGCAAGTGCAGGCCAGCAGTGTCAACGGCGGCGCAGCCTCGCGGCTGCGGCGGGCAGCGAAACACCGCGGCCGCCAAGCCGCGCGGCGGCTCGCGCAGCGCCTGCGCAGCGGGGCGGCCCAAAAATCAATCGCCGGGCAACCGCCGGCGCTCCGTCCGTCCTCCGGCCAAACGCGCGCACGCAGACGGTGCGCAGACCAAGCCAGCGGGCCGCGCCCTTCGAATGGAGCCGGCCCCCCCGCGGCGCGCGCCGAGGGGCTGGAAACGCGCGCGTCACGCCTGCCCCGCGTGCCCGCCGCCGAGGGGGGGCGGCGCCGAGGGGTCCCGGAACTCGACCTGGACCGGCGAGTAGCAGCCGGTGCAGCGCGCCGCGGCGCCGGCGATGCAGCGCGACAGATAGGAGGCCAGCGGCTGCGCCGCGGCGCCCAAATCGATGTCCTGAGGCACCGGCAGCCGCTGCGCCACCACCGCCGCGCAGCAGCGCGCGACGACGGCGGGCAGCCGGCAGCGCGCGGCGAGGGTGAGGAGGCGCCACACGCGGGCGCCCTTGAGCTGGGGGCAGTCGCAGCGGGGGGCGGTAAGGAAAGCCGTGGCGGGGCCGCACAGGGCGCGGAGGTCCCATTTGTCTATAAGATAAAGCAGCGCCTCTATCGAATCCGCGCCTATCTGCGGCGCCCGCTCCGCGCCGCCGGCCGCGGGGGGCGGCGGCAGCAAAAGTTGGAGCGCGAGCTGCCACGCGGCGCGGGTGTCGCCGGGCACCGGGATGCGCTCCGGCCCCGACGGCCCGTCGCGCGCCGGCGGGGCGGCGGTGAGCGCGGTGAACATCACCCCCGAGTGGATCATCAGAAAATGCTTGTTGACGGGGAGGGGCTCGTCCCCGTTGTCAAAGACGAGCACGGCGTCGGTGCAGCGGCGCAGCGGCGGCGGAGGGGCTGCGGGGCAGACCGGGGCAGGCGGGGGTGCGTTCGTTCGGAGAGCTTCGGGGGCGGTGTGCACGCGGTAGACGCGTGCAGGCGCGGCAGGCGCGGGGCTCACAATCGGGGTCTGCGCGCAGCGAACAACAGCTCGCGCCGCCGGCGCCGGCGCCGCCGCCGCAGCACGCGCCCGACGCCGCTCCAGCGCGCGGTGCGGCCATGTATATCTGATCTGGGGCGCTGTTCCGGATTGTCTGACGCCGTTCCCTGGTCCCGCAGGAGGCCTGAAGTGCGCGGCAGACCAAAACAGCTGTCGTGATCGCGGGCAGAGCTCGGTACTCGCGAATTCTAACTACGGCTAAGATCGAAAAATTGAAGCCACCGCGGAAACTCGTCAACGTGCAAAACGGCCGGGGGCAGACGAGCGGGCGTGTTTGACCGCGCTGACGTTTGCCTTGACCAGCGTACCGGTACACGCATGCGCCTCATGCAGTCCCCCAGAGCGCATGCCGTCCGCGCGCACGCGAATGCACCCCTCCCAACCCAAAGTGCGCCGTCGACCGCGCTCATCAGCCGCCGGCCTCCACGACGCGGCGCGCCACGTGCCACGCCGCGCCGAAATCGCCGCAGCTGTCGACCCACACCGCGCCAACCAAAGCCTCGGCCACGTCTGCAAGAACCTTTGGCGCCGCGGCGGCCGCCGGCGCCGCCGCAGCGTCGGCCCCGCTCCCGCCGCCCTCGTCCCCGCTGCTGCCGTCGTCGCCGCGCGCCCAGACGCTCGCCCACGCCGCCTTGCTCTCCTCGCCCCAGCTGCCGCCGACCGCGGCCAGCAGCGCCGCGGCGGCGGCGGCGGCGGCCGCCTCCGCGCCGCCTTTGCCCCCGCTCGTGCCGCTCTCTGCCCCGCCCCCGCCCCCCCCCCCACCCCCGTCCCCGCCGGCCTCAACCTCCCGCGCAAACCGCCCCACCCGCGCCCTCAGCGCCCGCCCGCCGCCCAGCCGCACGTGCGCGTGCAGGCCCAGCGCGGCGGCGGCACGCGCGAGGCGCGCGTTGCGGACGCGCTCGGAGCGGCGCTCGGTGAGCGCTTGCGGGTCGAGGGCCGCGCCGCCGTCGCCGCCGCCGCCGCCGCCGCCGCCGCTGCTGGCCCCCAAAAGGTGGTCGAGGGAAACCATCAGGTCCAGAAGGGCGTCTGCGGCGGCGCATTGTTTTTGAAAAGCTGGCTTCAGTCTGTGTGCTGCTGTTGCTTTCCTGGCCAGCTGCGCATGGCAGTAGCACAAGCAGCCTCAACCCACAAATCAAGCTTGAAGTGTGCACGCAACATGATCAGCCAATCAACCCAACCGCCCACCTCCCAGAAACTCGAGCCTCTGATAGCTGGCGGCCCCCGGCACCGAAACGTGGGTGAACGCCTGCAGCAGCAGCTCGGGGCGGGCGAAGGAGTAGCCCCCCAGCACCGCCGCCACCGCCGGCGCGGCGGCGAGGCGCTGCCCCTGCACGCGCTGCTGCGCGGCGGCGGCGGCCGCCGCAGCGGGCGCAGCAGGCGGCGGCTGCGCGGCGTCCGCCGCGGCCTCGGCGCCCCGCGGCAGGACGCCCAGGGCGACGGCCAGGCGCGCGGCGCTCGCCAGGGCGGCGGCGTCGACGGGGGCGGGCGCGCCGCCGGCTTGGCCCTCGGCCGCCGCGGCCGCCCCGGGCGCGGCGCGGGGCGGGACGGCTGCCAGGTAGGCGGCGCCGATGAGGGCCTCCACCGTGTCCGCCAGCCGCTTTCCCTTGAACTGGGTTTCATTCGATTCGGGTTTGTGATTGTGTTTTTGGGCGTGGTGTTCACTTTTGGCAGTTGGGCTTGCACGCGTGTGGTGTGCAGCACCAGGGTCCGGCCGTCTGATGGGACTGCCCGCACAATGATTTGAGCAGGCCAAGCGGGCTGGCAGTGCCAGGCGACTCATAAGCCACCAAAAGATGCCAGCTCAGCAAGCGTGACCAGGCCCCAACGCACCTGCAGGGGCGGCAGGCCGCCGTCGGGCCCCGCTGCAGCCGCTAGCGCATGCGGCCACCAGTCCCAGGGGTCAAACGCTTCGAGCCGCAGCGCCGCCACCAGCCCCGCCGCCTTGCCGTACGCCGCCAGCTGCGCGTTTCGAATCAGGCGCGCGCGCGCGACCGACAGCTGGCCCTCGTTGTCGCCGGGGCGCGTGGAGTGGAGGTGCAGCGTGGCGAGCGCCTTGAGCACGCCTGCGTGCGCGCACGCAAAGGGAGATGGGTGGTGAGCGGCGCGACCAGCAGCATGGCAAGGGCTGCGACCGTGCGAGGCACCCGTCAAGGTGCTGCTGGTGCCGGGGCCGGGGCCGGGCTTGGAACCGAACATGCCCTGCCTCCAGCGGACGCCCCAACCATCTCATGCAGTCATGCAGTGCACAGCCCCACAGCCCCCCCACGCTACTCACTGTCCCCCACAAACTCAAGAAGCTCGTGGTCGCCGTAAGCCTCCCGCGCGCGCGCCGCCGTCAGCGCCGCAGCCAGCAGCGGCGCGCCGGGCGTGGGCGCCGCCGCGCTGCCGGCTGCGCTGCCGCCGTCGCCATTGCCTGTGGAACGCTGCTCTGCTGCCGATTCCCCCAGCAGCAGTGCGGGCGCGAGCGCGGCCAGCTGGCTCCGCGCGCCCTGAATCTGCAGCAGCGTGGAGAGGCGGAACGCGGCCGCGGGCGCCGCGGCCAGCTGGGCGCATTCGCTGCGCCGCAGCGGCAGCACGGCGCAGAACTCGAGCGGCAGCAGCCGCCGGCCTGCCTCGCCCCCAGCCTCAGCCTCGGCTTCAGCCTCAGCAGCCTCGGCCTCACCCACAGCCTCGGCCTCGGCCTCAGCCTCAGCCTCAGCCTCCCCCGAGCCATCGCCGCCCCCATCCAAATCTGCCACACCGGGCGGCGCGCCCCCGCCCACCCAGCGGCCGCCAGCACCGAGCCGGCGCGCGCGCTGGCGGGACGGAGGGCCCAGCACGCTGCCGCGGCCGCCGCCGATGCCGCGGCCGCGGCGCGCGGCGAGCAGCCCCGCCGCCGCCGGCGCCGCGCCCTCCAAAGGCGGCGCCGCGGCGCTGTGCCAAAGGCGGCACGGCTCGTCAAAGCCCCCCCTCGCCGCCGCATCTGAATCAAACAAGAGGATCGCATCCGCCAGCGCCTCCGCCCCGCCGCGCCGCAGCAGCTCCGCCGCCGGCCGCAAGCCGTCTGCTGCGCGGCGCACCGCGGGCCAGTCGACGCCAACGCCGGCTGCGCAGAGCGGGGCGATCAGATAGCTAAGGCTGCTGGTTGTGTCCGGCGCCGCCCCCTCCTCTTGCTCCTGCGGCGCCGCGCGCTTGCGCCCCGCGGCGGCGGCCGCGTCTGTCGTTTTGAGGGCTTCGCCGGGCAAGTCCCCGCCGCAGGCGGCCAAGGTGGCGCGCAGCTGCGCCACCCCCAGCAGATCGTCGAGGGGCGGCGAGGCGCCGGCGCGGGACAGCGCCTGCGGGGCGATCGGGGCCGGTGGCAGGTGGGGGTCGCCGGGGACCGGTGCAAGGATAGGGGCTGTCCAGAGCGCACGGCTGCGGCGGATTCCCAGCGCCGCCGCTCATGCATGCACAAATGCGGCTGCATGCAGCAGCGCGCAGGCGCGTCTCACCTTTGGGCTGGCGCAGTGGCGCCAGAGGACGGTTTGGTACGCGGCCAGAGCCCGCGCGGCGCTGGCAGGCAGCTGCAGCTCGCCAGCAGGCTTCAGGGAGGCCTGCAGGCGGCGGCGGGGGCGGTTTGAATGGGCCCCGCGAATCGCATGGCGCAGCCGCCGCAGCGCACTCGGCATGCAAGGCGCCGGGCATGCGCATCACATGCCAAACCCTGCAGACGCACCAGCAGGGGGGTATCGCCCGCATCCAGCCACAGGGGGAACGCCGGCAGCCCCTCCGGCACGCGGCTATGCAGCAGCAGCGCCCACCGCAGCGGCTGCAGCGTGCCGCCGGGCGCCAGCAGGCCGGGCAGCGCCGCGGGGCGCGCCAGCGCGGCGGCCAAGGCGCCGGGCAGCGCTGCGCCGGCGGTGGAGGCCGGCTGCAGGGGCTGGGACAGCTCCAGCACATGCAGGTGCATGGTCAAACACCCGGCGGACTGCGAGGCACCGCGAGCGCCGCCCGCCACCGCAGCCGGCCCCTCGGCCGGCAGCGGCAGCGGCCGCGGCGCGAGCTGCGGCGGCAGGCGCCGCGTTTGGGTCTGTGAGGGGACCGGCTCCGCCTCTGCATTTGGGATTGGGGCGGGGGCCGGGCGTGGTCGTGGGGAGCGCGCAGGCAGCAGAAGCGGCTACGGCATGATCCAATCTCAGCAAAGCAAGGGGCCAAGCTGACGGTGCCGGCGCGCAGCTGCGCACCCAGCCTCGGCGCGCGCCCCTGCTGCAGCCATTCGGGCAGAAGGGTGTCGGCCAGCCGCCCAGCATCCCTCAGCGCGCCCAGCGCAGCGAGGGCGGCCAGCTTCTTTGCCGCCTTTCTGGCGTCTTTGTTGCTCAGGCGCCCCAGCGCGCCGCGCGGCAGCAGCGGCCCGGCGACGGCGCAGGCGCCGCGCGGCAGGCCGCAGTTGGAGGGCAGCCACACGACGGCGCGCGGCAGGTGGGCGCCTGGCAGCGAGGGGACTGGGGTCTGATCGAGGGCGTAGAGCGGCTGCGGCAGGTGCGACCTGGGGATGGGGTTTTGGAGAAAGTACGGTGCCGGAGATTTAGTGGTGCGCACATGCAGGCCCTAACAAGCAATGCACCGCGCCCCACACCCGCATGCAGTCAAAAACAAGCATGGAATATGCGCGCGCAGCCCCGCATGCGTGCCCGCGCACCCGTCGACGCCAGGCAGGCGCGCGCAGTACAGCCCCAGGAACGCCTGCGCCAGGCCCAGCGTGACGCGCGCGCCGCCGGGGGTCTCGAGGCTGAAGGGGAAGCCGCCGCCGGCGCCGCCGTCTGCGGGCGCCGCCGCGCCGCCGCTGGCAGACTGATGCTCTGCGGCGAAGCGCACCATGGCAGCCAGCTCCTCCGCTTTGCTGCAGGGATGGGGGGTGGGTTGGGGTGAGCAGGCGCGCGCGGCAGTAGGCGGCTCTGGACTGGAAGCTCTGGACTGGATGCTCCGGATGATGGCAGCGGCAGGCGGTGCGCTCGAGGACGATCGAGGCGCGCAATGGAGCCGCGTCAGAGCTGGCCGGTCAGGCACTGCGGCACGCGCGAGGGCACGCGCGACCCCCAGCGCCCACCTTTCCAGCGCAGCTGCCCCCTTTTTGCCCAGGGCCCCCAGGCCTGTGGGCTCCATCACCAAAAAGGATGCCCCGGGCGCCCGCCCCCGGCCCCTGCGGCGCAGTGAGCGAGCGGCAGGGGTGAAATGGGTCAGTTTGGGCATGCACACTGTCGCAAAGCAGGACTGCGGCCATTGCATGCGCCTGTAACGCAGTCTCCTCAGCCCAGGAGGCCATCGCAGCATCCAAAACCGAGTGCATTGTGTGAGGCCAGATCACCTGATCTGGATGAACTGCAGCGGGCCGTGGTGCAGCGGGTCAAACGCCACCACCAGCCGGCAGCGCCGAAAGTCCATGCCCTGCGGTTCATAGCGGGGTTTTGGTCTTGCGGCTTGGGTGTTGTGGCAGCCAGGCCAACTGTCAACTGGCTTTGAAAGAGCTTCGAACCGACAGTCCTCACTGACAGGCCACACCAACAGTCCGCAGCAACAGTCCGCAGCGACAGTCCGGACCGCCCCGCGCACCTCGGCGCCGATATTGGTTGCAAACAGCAGGTTGACCGGACTGTGATCGCTGGCAAACTCGGCCACCACGCGCCCCTGGGCCTGACGGGTGCGAAGATCGCAGTTCAGGGCTTCCGGGGAAGGCCTCTAGCTCTGCAGGTGTGCCTAATTGAGTGGGGGCTTGCCGCATGCTGCAAAGCCAGCAGCAAGGCGAGGCTGGTACCACCAGCAGCACGACAGGCCCCCCCTTTCACGCGCCGCCCTGCCCCAGCTCCCCACGCCCGCACTCACCGAAATGCTCATGGCGCCCTCCTCCCCGCCCTCCTGGCTGTTGTGCCCCAGAAACGCGCGCGCCTCCAGGCACCCGCCGCGCCGCGAGGACGGCAGGCAGTTGGTGAGGCGCGCGAGGATTCTGGCCAGCGGGCGGCGCTCCACAAACACCATGCCCGCCCAGCGCTTGCCGCCGCCATCGGCCGCGCTGGCGGCGGCGGCAGCAGTAGTGCCAGCGGCGGCGGCGGCGGTGCGGTCTGCCCAGACGGCGCGCATGAGGGTGGCCAGCTTTGGAGACACGGCGGTCGCCTCCTCAGCCCCCCGCAGCTGCGGCGGCGCGCGGTTGGGCGTTTACGCTGGATCCAAGGCGGGTGCAGGGGCATTGCAGTGCATGGGCAGTGCAAGCGGACGGCCCTTGGCCACGCGTTGGCCCTGTTTATCGGCCAGCAGGATGATACAATGCAGGCCCCAGCAAGACCCCTGCGCGCGCCCCACCTGTCGCTCCAGCGTTTCAAAGTCCACCTGCCGCACGAGGGCCTCCCCCAGGTGCCGCCAGCCGCCCGCGGCCCGCGCGGCCGGGTCGCCGCGCGCGAGGCGCAGCAGCTCTGGCGGGGCGGGCGGCGGGGCGCGCGGGGCGGACTGCTTTTCGCTTGCGCAGCAGCTGTGCGGCTGCAGAGGCGGTCCCTGGCCTTGGGGAGTGTGTGTTATAAAGGCATCCGCAGGCAGGCAGGGTCCCAGCCGTTTTCAAACAGCGCAAAACAGGGGCCACCCACCGGCTGTATACGCGCCGCGCCGCGCCTCGGGAATCAGCCGCCGCCCCAGCCAGCCCAGGGTTTCCGCCAGCGCCACGCGCACCGCCGCATCGCACAGCGCCTCGCTGCTGCCCCGGCCGCCACGCTCGCCGCCGACGGGCTGCGGCGCGACTGCCGACGCGTCGGCGATGGTCTTGCCCCGAAAGTCTGCAAGCTGAGTCGCCAGCGCGTCCTGCTGCTGCCTCAGCTGCTCGGCGAGGCCGCCCCGCGCGACCGGCGCGGCCCCGCCGCGGCCGCTGCCGCCTGCCTCCAGCTCCCCAAACTCGTCGTCCGCCAGCATGAGCGCCGAGCCGATGGCGTCCAGGAGCGGCTCGTCATCGTCGCCGTCGTCGCCGTCCGAGGCGGCGCGCGCGCGGTCGTCCGAGGCGGGCGCGAGCAGGTCGCAGTACGCCGCCGCCGCGCCCGCCCAAGCGCCGCAGGCGGACGCGATTTCGAGGAGCGCCTCGATCTGCTTGCGCGCCGCCGAGGCGGCGCCGGCGGCGCCGGGCGCGGGGCCCTCGGGGCGCGGGCAGCACGGCGCGACGGCGCCTGGCGGCTCTGGGAGGGGTTGGGGGTTGCCGTGGGACGGGCCCGTTTTCAACATGTTTGTTATGTGCCTTCAAAGCGGACAGACATGGCAGGGCTTGTGCTCCGCCGGCAGTCTTCTGTTTCTGAGTCTGAGTCCTGCTTGCCCTATGTTCAGGTGTTCAACCCTGAAGCACGCGCGGCAGGCCCAGGCCCCCTCTTTCTCACCCTGCAGTGCCCCCGCGGCGATGAGCTCCCCCTGCACCGCCAGCTGCCACTCCAGCTGCTCCAGCCTGTTGGGTTGGGGGCAGCCGGCCAATTCAAATCAGTTGCGTTGACTGCACCGCAATGTGGGTGGCAAGCGAAGCAAGCCGTGGCTAACACACGGCCAAACGGGCCAAGAACCCGCCAAACCACTTTTTTCGAGTTGCGGGCAGCACACGCGCGAAGCCGTGCGCACAAGGCCTCCCGGCACACGCAGCCCCGCCACCCAGCCCACCGCTTGGCGCCGAAAAGCAGGCCGCCGTTTTGGCCCAGCAGGCTTTCCTTGAGGGCGGCCGCGTCGTCGGCGACGGCAGCGTGGCCCGGCCCTGTGGAGGGGTGCGGCAGCGCCTCGGTGGACGGCGTTGGGGCGACGCGATCCAGCTCCTCCCTGAGGTTGGGGGGGGGGGCGGTGTTGTGGGGCCGGGGGAATGTTTTGGTCGGATTGCGCCAGGGGCGGGGGGACTGGTTGGTGATTGGCTGCCAAGTGGATGATGTTCCTTTTTATGAAAAGATTTCAGCCTGCGCCAGCAATCGCGGCATGCTGCTGGTGCTCAGTTATTTGAGAGGGCCCACAACTAAACGCCCACCTCTCCCCTGCTTCTGCCGTCGCCAGCGCGCAGCCCAGCGCCGCGGCCAGCTCCAGCTGCGGAGAGGCGGTCAGCCCCAGCACGCGCGGCGCTGACCCGGCGCCGCCGCTTCCGCCGTAATCGGGAGCGGAACAGAAAGCAGAAGGGAAAGCGGCGGCGGCGCGGGCTGGGGCCAGAAAGTCGCGGCAGATTTGGGCATACGGGTGGTTGCCGGTTGCGTGGTGGGCCTCGTCAAAGATGAGTAACCGCACCTCGGCCATCTGCGGTTGCGTCGGTTTAGGTTTGTTTGTGGGGGGGCTTCTGTTAATGCTATCCGTTGGTCGGGCGTGCCTGGTTGGTTGCACAGCAGGGGTGATGAGGGGTGCTCAGCAGGCACAGCAGCAACTGGAGGCACTTCTTACAAAGCAACGTGCGCAGCAAACAGCAGGCAAGCGGCTCGCGCTTTGCAGAGGAAACAGCGCTGAAGGGGCGCGCGGCAGGATGGGCGGCCTGCCCTCCTCGCTCACCCTGAGGTGCCCGTGGGCCAGGGCGTGCAGCAGCACTGCGGGCGGCGTGGTGTGCGGTGTGGTTGTGAGGCCATATTGTGTGTTGTGCTGTGCGTTCTGTGCCAGCTGGACGAAGATATGGCGGCGAGGTGTGTGTGCCAGGGCTGTGAGCACTCATCAGGGAGCTTCCCTGCCAACGGCTGCGTTCGGAATCGGAAGTTGAATCAGCAAGGGCGCGAAAGCAGCCCGCTCACTCTCAGGCGTGCAGACGAGGCACTCCGCCTCCGCCGCCGCCCGCCGCCACCGGCTGCCGTCCCACCCGAGCAGCCCCCTCATCGCGCCGTGCAGCGGCGTCGCGCGGACGCCGTTGCGGCGGAGGTAGCCCGCTTGCTGCGAAACGTGTTGGTTTGGCGAATTGGGCCGCGTGGGAGGCTGGGGTTCAGGCCGGGTTGGGTCTGTTTCTGGCGTGCGGTGGGCTGCCAGACGGCCGCCCCTACCAAACCCTTGGGGGTGGGGCATGGCGCGGCTGGCGCCCAACTGCAACACCCCCGTTGCCGCCGCCGGCATCATCATTTCAGCAACCTCCATTCGTTCCCCCTGCCGCACCTGCTCGACCAATGGATTCGTGGGCGCCACAAACACGACCGCGCCCCCAGCTCGCCCGCCGCCGCCGCCGCCGCCGCCGCCACCGTCGAGCGTGCGCCGGATGCACTCTGCCGCGATGCGCGTCTTGCCGCTGCCCGTTTCCAGCACCACTGGTTTGGTTTTGAGAGGGGGCTTGTTTTCAGTCTGTGCCGGGTTGACTGAGCGACTTCGGTGCTTTCTACAGCTAGCCAATTTCTCACACGTTGGGGCTCGTGCTGGGAGGGGCGGGATGGCTGGCTACGGCCCCCCTGGACCCCTGGACTGACCCCCCAAAGGCCGGTGCAATAAAGGCCCAGCCCGGCCCAGCCCAGCCCTGGCCGGCCCGCGCTAATCACTCACCTAGGGTGTCGCGGCGGAGCGCTTCATCAACCAGCCTGCGCTGATAGCCTGCGGTTCTTTGGGGGTCGAGGGATCGCGGGGCGAGGCAGCGGCCGGGCGGCTGCGGTCGGTGCTGCGGAATCGAAAGCGGCAGTGGGGTCTATAACCGGCGGCCAGGCGGCGGCGGCGGTGGCGGCCAGGCGGCGGCGGCGGCGGCCGCGCTGCGCCTCGGGCTGGCGCAGAGTGGGCTGCTCACCCCGAAGGTGCTCCATCCCGGCTCCGAGCTCTCCCCAGCCCGAATAAAACCAGCTCCGAGCGCTGCTGAAGCTTCCGCTGCTGCTGCTGCTGCCGCTGCCGCTGGAGCGGCTGCTGGCGCTCGCGCTGCGGCGGCGGTCGGCCGCGCCCCGCGCCGCTTGCCGGCCCGGCCGCTGCAGCGCTGTGCGGCTCACGCGGGGACCACTGCTGAAGCTCGCCAACGCCTCGGGGCTGCCGCCTCGTGCGGGACTCGGCAAACGATCGCAAGGCCGCATTTTGGGTTTGGGCCCCCGCGAGATTGGTTTTCGGAAAAACTTCACCCGTGCCCCCCACGGCCCCTGCGCGACCCCCTGTCTTTGGCCGTCCTGTTACCCGCAGTCGAAGTTCAAACCGGATCCAGATCCTAGGCTGCTGCAGGCGGCCCGGGCTGCGGGCGCGGGGCGCGCGCGCGCGGCGGCAGTCCGGCATTCGCCTCAACAGCCAACCTCCGAAAGCAGGCCGGCACTCCAATCCTATGCCCCGCCGTCACTCCCCAACGCTCCTGTGCACCCCCCTGGCATGCAACACCAAAAGCCAAAGCCCTCCGCGCGCATTGACCGCAGCAGCATGCCAAACGGACGGCATGCCCATCCCTCGCTGATCCAGTGCAACACCCCTGCATGCCGCCCGCTGGTGGGCGCGGATGGATCCGCCTTACAAAGCTGCCGGGCGTAACAGCGCCGTCGGCCGAAAGCGCTGGTGCGCCTCTCCTCTTCGCGCCGCAACGCAGTTAGCAAGCAACGTCCGAATTGCGCAGGGTTGGGCCGACTCCGAGTGAGCGAGCGAAAAGCCAACCCGAAGTGCCGCCGCCCAATCAGTCTGAAAACGTATGTGCGCAAGCCCTGAATGGGGCGCACGCGCGCGCGCGAGCCCCCGCCGATGCTTTTGGTTGCTGGGCGCCCGCTCTGGCGCGCGCGCGACGCGGCGGCGACGGCGGCGGCGGCCGCGAAAGGGCGGGCCGGGCGCCGGCGCGGCGGCGCGCGGCGGGAGCGGAGCGGCCCCGGTCACCCGCGGTCCCCTAAAATGCTCCGGGCATCAGCAAGCCGGCGCCCGCCGGCCGGCGCGCGCGGCGCCGGCCGGGAGGGGGGGCGGCGGCTAACAGCACCGCAAATGTGCACAGACGCGCAGGCCCGCGCGGCGGCGCGCCCTCGGGTGCGCCGCCGGGCGGGGGTGGCAATTAGTGTTTCGGGCCCAGGGGGCCGCCAAGCACGAGCCTCAGAGCCCAGGGGCGGACAGGAAGACTTGGGAAGCCGGGGCTCTTGCAAACCCCCCTCGCAGTGTGCTTCTCGGAGCGGGCAGCCGAGCGGGCGGGCGTGGGGTGGGAAGGAGCGCCGAAGCGCGTCCGCGTGGAGTGTGGCGCGCGCGGGCGCTGGGGCGCCCGCCGCCGGCCCGGCGCTGCTGGTGCGCGCGGCGGGCGGCGGCGGGCGGCGCGCGGGGGGGAGGGGTGGTGAGTGCTGGCTTGGTGGCGCGCGGGCCGCGGGCAGGTGGGGGTTCCTGGGGCCGACCAGTGAATGGGAAGGTGAGGAGGCGGCGGGAACGGTTGGTCGGGTCCCGGGGTGCGATCCCCCGCCCGCAGTTCTGGGTGAGTGATGCGTTCAGTGATCTTGCGTTGGGGTTGCGTGCCAGTGCTGTCTGCGCGCGCGCGCGCGCGGCCGCGCCCGCCGAGGCGCGGCCTTCGGCCGCGGTGGGGCGCGGCGCGGCGCCGCGCGGCGTCGGTATGCGCTTCGCGCGCCGCGCATACCGCGGGCGGGCGGGAGTAAGAAGTGACCGGTGCCCAGTGTTGCTGTGACTGTTTGCGCCCGAGCGGGGGGACGAAAGGCATGAAAGGGCGGGCGCCCGCCGGCCGCCGCGGGCCGGGCCGGGGCCGCTCGATCGCGCGCCCTGGCCGCCCTTGCACGCTTCCCCGCCGCGGCCGCTCACGCGCGCCGCGGCGCGGGGGGGGGGGCGCGGGCGCCTGAGGGGAGAGGTTCAGACGGCCTTGGCCTTGGCGGCGTTCGGCCCGCAGGGCGCGACGCCGCCGTTGCTGCTGCCGTGGCCGCCACGGCCGTGGCTGTCGCCGCCGCCGCCGCCGCCGCCGCCGCCGGCCAGGAATGCGGCCCGGAGGTGGGCGTCCCATGCGTAGACCGCAGCGCAGTGCAGCGCCTCAGCGCCGACCGCGCACAGCAGCGCGCAGCACGCGTCGCCGGCGGAGGGCGGCGCGGAGAGCAGCGCGTCGTGCGCCGCGGCGGCGCCGGCGAGCGCGAGCGCGGCGCAGGAAAGCAGCAGCTGCGACTGGAGGCGGACCTTGCAGGCCAGCGCGGAGAACGCCGCGCCCAGCAGCCACGCGGCCTGCGCGGCCGCGCCCGACGCGGGCGCGGGCAGCGGCAGGCCGCCGCGCGAGGCGGCGGCGGCCGCGGCGGCGGCGGGGGCGGCGCCGAGCAGCACGCTCGCGGCGGTGCGCAGCAGCAGCGCCGCAGCCTTGGCGGCCACACTGCGGGGGGGGGGGGCGGTTGCGAGTTCGGGGGTGAGTGGATGAGCATTGCGGGGTGGGAGAAGTTGGCGGCGGGGGCGAGAGGGGTAGCTGCCTCTGGGAGCCGCTCTGCATGCGAGGCCTTCCGCTGCACAGAAAGCGCCGGCATTGGCAGCACAAGCCCCTGCCTTGCGCCCCGCCGCGCACCATATCCGCTCGCGGCGCTTAGCCCATATGGCGCCACCCCCCAGCCGCAGCAGCAGCAGCAGCGCGCCGGGGCCGAGCAGCGCCAGAGCCTCCAGCAGCGCCAGCTGGGGGCGGCACGGCACCGAGGGGGGGCACGCGTGCGCGGGGCGGCGAGACAGCACGAGGGCGGTCGAGGCCAGGGACGCCAGGAGCATCATCTGGCAAGGGGAGGGGGCGGCGGCGGGGGTGTTTGCGCGAGGGAGGGGACGTCGGGGGCGGACTGCCTTTGGAATGGCCGGCCGGCGAGCAATAGACCGCGGCCTGGTCAGACGCGCGGCCCTGGTCAAAGCGGCTGCCCGGTCAAACACGCGGCGCGCGCGGCCCGGTCAAGCCCGCGCCGCACCAGGTCAAACGCCGCCAGCGCGCCGTCGTGCCACGAAAGGAACTCCGCCTCCCGCCTGCGCTGCAGGAACCCCCGCCCGACCGTCCACTGCCCGCTGCAGCTGCCGTCGCACGCGCCGGGCCCTGCCCCTGCCGGCTCGCCGGCCGGCGGCGCGCCGCCGTCGTCCGAAGACAGCGCGCCCGCGGCGCGCCACGCGGCGGCGTCAAAGCCGTCTGGCAGCAGCGAATACGCATCCGCGGCGCCGGGCCCCGGCGCCGCCGCCGGGGCGGGCGGCGCCTCGGCCCAGCCGCGCATGCCGCGCATGTCGGGCCCGAGCCGCTCCCACGTGCTGCCGGATACGGTCAGCGGCGCGGCGGTGTCGGCCAGCTGGCGCGCCGCGCGCGCGGCGGGCCCCGTCACTATGAAAGACATGCATTCCGACCCGATGATGCCCGCAGAGGAGGCGCCCGTGCACACGCCCAGCTGCACCACGGCGCGCTCGCCGTTTGGCAGCTCGACCTGAGGGGAGGGTTGGTTTTTTGGGGGGAGGGGGAGGTGGAGGCGTTTCGGGGTGGCGACAGCTTTGCTTGGGGCGGTTGGGAGGGGGGCGTTTGCGCAGCAGCGCTTGCGCACGGATGCTCTGAGGACGGGCGCAGCTGGGGGCTTGTTTTCGAACGGGGTTCCAACGGCAGCGGCCGGCCGGCGGCAAAGGCAAATCCGGCCCCACCCCACCCCCCCACCCCCGCGCACCGAGTTTGCGGCGGCCAGCAGGCGCAGCGCGACGCGGACCAGCGAGTCTGCGTGCTCGTGGGTGCTGGAGGCGGGGCACATGGCACAGTAGTAGGGCAGCTGCGGGGGCGGGTGTGTGTGCGGGGCCGGGTGTGTTGGGTGTGTGCAAAAAGAGGGGTCAGGGAGCGGGGTCGAGGCGGTCCGACCGGCGGCGCCTGTGTGACGAGGTGCCGGCCGGAAGCGCCCCTGCTTGATGCGCCGCTTGCCGCCGCTCCAGAGCTGCCGCCGAGGCCCTGCCGCTGAGGCCCCGCCGCCGAGCCCCCTCCCCAAACGGCCGCCGCCCGCCGCCCGCCGGCGCCGGCGCCGGCGCCGCCGAGCCCCCTCCCCGCCCGCCCGCCGCGCGCCGCACCTCGTATCGCGCCACCTTCCAAATGGTTTCCCGGTCCGGCGACAGCACCCGGTCCAGCGCCGCCGTCACCCGGTGATACGCCAGCAGCTCGTCCTCTGGGTCGAGCTTCCTCGTCGCGCGCCGGAGGTTGACTACGTGGGCGACCAGCACGGATGAGACGGAGTAGCTCTCGTGCCAGCCCAGCGGCGGGCCCGCGAGCACGCACGCGGGCGGCGCGGGCGCGTCGGGCGCGGGCGGCTGCGGCTGCGGCGGCGGGGCCGGCGCGTGCGGCGCCGCGTGGGGCGCCGCGGTGGGGGTGTGGGGCCGGCCGTCGTCGGACGCGCCGTGCTCATTCTCCTCCCAGCTGGCGCGCCGCCCGCCGGAGCTCAGCAAGCCGCCCTCGCCGGCGGCCGCCGCCTGCGGGTCAAACGGCCGGAACATCCGGGCAGCAGGCCACCCGCCGGCGCCGGCCCTCAGGCGCTGCGTTCGGGGTGGGGGTAGGGGTGGGGGAGAAGAGGTGCGCGCGCGGGGTCGTCGGCGGGGCGCCCGGGGCGTGGCGCCGCGGCGGCCGCGCTCGCGGGGGGCGGGGCGCCCGCGTCGCGCCACGAGGGCGGCGGAGCGAGGCTGAGCAGCCGCGGCCGGGGGCTGCGCGCGCGCCGCCGGCGCGGCGGTCGCGGTCGCGCGCGCTGCGGCCGGCGCCCGGAAGCGGCCGCCTGGACGCACGGCGTCGCGCGCCCCTCACGCCCGTGCATACCCCAATCATTATGCGCGTCTTACCGAGCGCGGCGAGGCCCTTTCCGCGCGATCGCCAGGTTCGTGAGCTTGGCCTCTTGCCGGGCGAGATCCGCCCGCAGAGGGGCTGAACGCGCGCGTCCCGGCACCCTGGGGACTTAGACTTATATCTAGAGCAGCTCGGCGGGCTGCCGGGCTCGGCGTGGGGCCCGCGGGCAGCAGCGCCTCGGCGCTGCGAGTGGCCGTGAGCGGGGGGCCCAGCGATCGCGCGCGTCTTGTGCCTACAAATTTGGCGGGGCAAAGAATGGCCGCGCCGCCCGGTGGTCCGTACATGGGTGCGCGGGGGCCGCGCCGGCCAGCGCCGGCACCCCGGTCACGGCTGCGCACAGGCGTGGGCCGCCGCCGCGCCGTCCGCGCCGCTGGGCGCTCGCGCAGCCTGTGAATTACCTGCATACGCACGGGCCAGCCCGCACGCTGCATCGTCGCCGCCCAAGGGGGTATGCGGTACGCTGCGGTGCCCTCCCCGCCGCTCGCCAGCGGCCACCCCCCCCGCAGCTCGTGCCCTGCACGGCTCAAAAGCCCAGCCATGCCATGCGGGCGCATTTGAGCGGTATTACAACGCAATCGCGTCCAACGGCGGCCGGGGCCCGAGCGGTGCAACAGACCCGCAGTCCGCCCCCGCCGCATGCAGGCCCTTCACCGGCTCCCGCTGTCGCTGCCGCTCGTGCCGCTGCTGCTGCTGCGGCGGCCGCCGCCAGAGCCCCCCGGCAACCCGCCGCGGCGCAGCGGCGGCCGCTCGCGGCGGGCCGGCGAGCGGCTGCGGCTGCGGCTGCGGCTGCGGCCAACCGCTCGCCAACGACACGCATTATCTTTTACAGCTGAGGGAGAGGAGGTTTTGGCGTTTGCCGGAGGGGGGAAGGGGAAAATGGAGAAACGACTTGAACCCCTTACACATGAAGAAGCTCTGAACTCACCTCAGTACAAGGAGTGGAAAGGCTCAATGGATGCAGAAATCAGTGGCTTGAAAGCCAACCAAACATATGAACTGGTTGACGTCCACCCGGCATAACGCCGCTCAAGGGAAAATGGGTTTTCAAAGCAAAACGAAATGAACTTGGAAAATGAAAAAGTACAAGAGCAGATGGGTGGCTAAAGGATTCATGCAAATATATGGGGTTGATTACTTTGAAACATCATCACCTGTAGCCAGATTAACTACAGTCAGAACTATTCTGGCCCTTGCAGACAAAAACAACTGGAATATTGAGCAGTTGGACCGTGGTGGTTGGGGCAATGTAACCCCCCCCTCACGCCCGTGCACACCCCAATCATTATGCGCGTCTCACCGAGCGCGGCGAGGCCCTTTCCGCGCGATCGCCAGGTTCGTGAGCTTGGCCTCTTGCCGGGCGAAAGATCCGCCCGCAGAGGGGCTGAACGCGCGCGTCCCGGCACCCTGGGGACTTAGACTTATATCTAGAGCAGCTCGGCGGGCTGCCGGGCTCGGCGTGGGGCCCGCGGGCAGCAGCGCCTCGGCGCTGCGAGTGGCCGTGAGCGGGGGGCCCAGCGATCGCGCGCGTCTTGTGCCTACAAATTTGGCGGGGCAAAGAATGGCCGCGCCGCCCGGTGGTCCGTACATGGGTGCGCGGGGGCCGCGCCGGCCAGCGCCGGCACCCCGGTCACGGCTGCGCACAGGCGTGGGCCGCCGCCGCGCCGTCCGCGCCGCTGGGCGCTCGCGCAGCCTGTGAATTACCTGCATGCGCACGGGCCAGCCCGCACGCTGCATCGTCGCCGCCCAAGGGGGTATGCGGTACGCTGCGGTGCCCTCCCCGCCGCTCGCCAGCGGCCACCCCCCCCGCAGCTCGTGCCCTGCCCGGCTCAAAAGCCCAGCCATGCCATGCGGGCGCATTTGAGCGGTATTACAACGCAATCGCGTCCAACGGCCGGCCGGGGCCCGAGCGGTGCAACAGACCCGCAGTCCGCCCCCGCCGCATGCAGGCCCTTCACCGGCTCCCGCTGTCGCTGCCGCTCGTGCCGCTGCTGCTGCTGCGGCGGCCGCCGCCAGAGCCCCCCGGCGACCCGCCGCGGCGCAGCGGAGGCCGCTCGCGGCGGGCCGGCGAGCGGCTGCGGCTGCGGCTGCGGCGGGCCTGCTCGCCGTCGCCGGCCCCCTCCCGGCGGGAGCGCTTGGCCGGCGGCGGCGACGGCGGCGCGCGGCGCCCGCCCCCGGCGCGGCGGCCGCGGGAGTCGCCAGAGTCCGAATCCGACCCTGAGCTGCCGCTGCTGGTGGTGCCGCTGCCGCTGCTGCCGCTGCTGCTCGTGCTGCGGCTGCCGCTGCTGCGGCCCGAGGACGACGACGACGGCGACGACGCCGCGCCGCGCCGCTTGCGGCGGTCGCCAGACCGCGAGCGCGACCGCGAGCCGCGCTTGCCGCCGCGCCGGGGCCGCTCGCCCTCCTCGGCCTCGCCGTCGCTGCGCGCGTCGGGGTCGTAACGCGCCGGCGCCGCGTCGCCGCGGCCGTAGTATCCGTCCCCCTCGGGCAGCGCACGCCGGTCGTCGCGGTCGCCGCCGCCGCGCCGGTCGTCGCGGTCGCCGCCGCCGCCGCGCCCGCCGCCGCCGCCGCCGCCGCCGCCGCGGCCCCGCCCGCCGTCGCCGTCGCCGTCGCGGCCGCGCCCGCCGTCGCGCGGCGCGACGCGGCGCGCGCGCTCCTCCTGCTCCTGCCGCCGCCGCGCCTCGCGCGCCTCTGCCTCCTTCTTGCGGCCGTCGCGCTCCTCCTGGCGGCGCCGCCACTCCTCGTCGCGGGCCTTCTTCTGCTCCTCCTTGCGGCGCGCCTGCGCCTCGGGGTCGAACGCCTCGCCCCATTTGACGTCCTCCGGCAGCTTCAGCGCGCGCCGCAGCTTGTCCATCTGCTCCTGCTTGCGCGCCGCGACGGCGTGCGTCTCGTTGCCGCCGTCGGCGCCGGCGCCGGCGGCCTGCTGGCTGTCGAACTCGGCCTGCAGCTTGGCGCGCTCCTGGGCCAGCAGGGACTCGATCTCCGCGGCGGTGTGGCTGTGCGTGCGTTTGGGGGGGGGGGGTAGCGGGCGTCAGCTAGGGTGAGCGTTCCCTCTCGGCGCGGTGGGCGGGGGGGCGCGAGCACCGCGCTTGCTCAGCTGCAAAACACTGCACGCGGTCCGCTCCAACCATGCATGCATGCATGCGGCGGGCGAGCGCTTGCTGCCCCCATCGCTGCCCGAGCAGCGGCGCGCGCGGCGCCGGCGTCCCGGGCCCCCAGCCAAGCAGCGCCCCCCGCGCCGCTCACCCCGCCTCCTCCAGCTGGTCGCTCAGCTCCAGCAGCTTGATCTCGATCTGCCGCCTCCTGTTGTGGTCCAGGATCTCCTTGTTGGGCTTGCGGTCCGCGTGCTGGGGGCCGCCGCCATCGCTGCCCTGGCCAAACTTTGGCACCGGCGCGCGCCGCAGGTTGAACTTGTTGGTCTGGACGTGGCCGCTCGTGCCGGTGCCGCGCGGCGTGAGGATGCCGACGCCGTTGTACATGGTTGGGGCGCCGAGCGCGCGTCACGGGCCCGCGCCGGGGTTGCGCGCCGCAGCGGCGCCGGGCGTGGGCGGCGGCGGCGGCGGGGGGCGCCGCGGCTGGGTGCGCGACGACGGCCGCGCTGAGAGCCGCGGGGGCGCGGTGGGCGAGGTACGGCGCTGCTCCCCTTCAAAGCCAGGCCACGGCGAGCGCCCGGGAGACGCTGGGGAGAAGAGGAGCGCGGGGTGGGGGCCGCCCTGGGGCTGCTGGGCGGTGCAGCGGTGGCTGGTCTGCTTAGGGGGCCGTAGCAAGCGCGATGAACGCCGCGAGCAGGGTGCCGGCGACCCGGCGTGGATGCTGGGGCAGGGAGGGGGCCGCTGCGAAGCCGTCACGCGCCGTCTGGACCCCGAGAAGCGCCCTTTTGACGCGGAAATTGATATCACGAGCGAAGCGCTCCGTTTTAGGGTCTCTCAGTGATCTCGCCCCAGCTTCCCACCAGGTTCGTCCTCCCTGCAGGGTGCTTGCTTTTTCCTTGTGGGATTCGTCTCTCCACGCATATAAAGGCGACGCGAGGCGACCTGTGACGGCCTTCTCGAAGACAGCGTGGCCACCTGCCGAATCCAGGCGTCCCGCCGGCACACGGCCAGTTGCTGCGGCCCCTTGGGATCCAAGCAGCCGATCGGAGGCGCGCGGCACCGGGCATGCGCGCGTCAAAGGCGGCGCCGGGCGCGATGGCGGCGAGACGGTTGCTCGCTGCGCTGCTGCCCCTGGCGCTCGCGCTGCTGGTGGCGCACCGCGCGCCGCCGGGCTCGGCGCTGCATGCGCAGCTGGCCCCGTGGCCCGCGGGCCAGCGCATGCTCGAGCGCGCGCACGAGGCGAGCGCCGCGGCGGCGGGCGCGGTCGCGGGGGCCGCGCAGCGCGCGCAGCGCAGCGCCGAGCGGCTGCTCGCCGCGGCGCGCGCTGCAGAGCGGCTGCTCGCCGAGGCGCGCGGCGCGCCGGCCGGCGTGCCGCAGAGCGTGCTGGATTCGGCCGATTCGATCGACTCGCCCACCTGCCACCTCCAAGGCGCCGTCGACGACTGCTGTGAGCGGGGCGGGCAGGGAGTGGGGGGAGGCTTCCGGACTCTGGAGGGACGAACCCCCGCCGCACGCCGCCGGCGCGCGCGCGGCGGCCGCCGAGCAGCCGGACAGCTCCCTGCCAGCGCGCGCGCCGCGCGAGCCGCTCCCTGCCGCCGAGGTGGCCCCGCAAGCAGCAGCGGCCTGCGCGCCCCCAACCCGCGCGCGCCCCCCCCCCCCCCCAAAACCCCGCAGGCAACTGCACCTACGCGGCCGTCCACGAGATCAACGAGCGCCACGTGCACCCGGTGGTTTCCGAGCTGGTCAAAACCGCCTTCTTCCGGTACTTCAAGGTGCGAACGCCTCCCCCCCTGCCGCGCACTGCTGCGCCCCATTGCCCCCCCCCCCCCAAACACGCTCCGCTCGCCCCCTGGGTGCCCGCGAAAGCGGGGAACAGCACGCGCTGTCCGCCACCGGTCTGCCCCTCCTTTAGCCCATGCCGCCTCCTTCTCCCCAAAATGCGCCCCCCTGCCCCCCTGCTCTCAGGTCAACATCTACTGCGACTGCCCCCTGTGGCCCGACGACTCAATGTGCTCCCTGCGCGCCTGCAGCGTGTGCGAGTGCGAGGAGGGGGAGGTGCCAAAGCCCTGGCTCGCGGCGGAGCGCGGCTTCAGGGCGCCCGCGGGGGGCGACTGCCACGGCGCGCGGCAGCCGGACTGCAACACGGCAGACTGTGAGCTCACAGGGGGGGCGCGGGCGGGGCGGGTTTCTTCCCCTGGGCGCGAGGAGAGGTTTTTATTACGGCAGCTGTCGGACTCAAAGCGCACAGCGCCTTGCAAAGGCGCGCGGTTTCGTGCCCACGCAGTGCACACCGTCCGCATCGCCGCCGCAGCCTGCTGACGGTCTGCGCCCGCGCAACGCCCCCGCCGCCCCCGCCGCCGCCGCCGCGCCGCAGGCGCCATTGAGATGGAGTCGCAGGTTGACCAGACGCTGGAGCCGGGCATGAAGAAGAAGCTGCGGCACCTCAAGGTGGGTTACTGTGCGTTTTGCGCATGTGGGGTGCATGTTCTGTGCACGTGCAGAGCGTGCGGGTGCACTTGTTGTATGTGCGTGTGTGCGCGTTGGGTGTGAAGCTGGGTGCCTGTGCTTTACAGGGGGGCTCGCATGCCACCCCCTTGACAAGGACGCCGGGAGTGACCCAACCCCCTCGCCCCCTTGCCGCTGGATCGCCCCTCCCCGGCAGGGCTGGCGGGGCATCAACAACCCCTGGATGGCCGACGGCGACGGCGACGAGGAGTACCTTTACATAAACCTCCTCAACAACCCTGAGCGGTACACGGGGTACAAGGTGCGTCACGGGGGGCCACGTGGCTGTGTGGTAGGCCTTGGGCACATGGGTCACGGCCTCATGGGTGTGTGGAGGGCCATTTGGGTGGCCGTGTGAGGGGGGGCATGCGCCTTTGGGTGCGTGTTGGAGATGGCCAGTGGCCGCAAGGCAAGGACAACACCAACAACAAACCGCCCGACCCCACCGCGCTTCGAACGCCTCCAAAAGGGCGAGCACGCGCACCGCATCTGGTCGGCGATTTACGACACCATAGCCTGCGCGCGCGACGCCGCGGGCGAGTGCGCCGAGGCGCGCGTGTTCTACCGCCTGGTGTCGGGCATGCACTCGTCCATATCGACGCACCTCTCCGCCTATTGGCTGCTGGACGAGGAGAAGGGCAGCTGGGGGCCAAACATGGAGGAGTTCGAGTGGGTGGCGCCGCGCGGGTTGCGTGGGTTGTTTTTTCAGTGTTTTTCGCCGCCGGTTTCTTTGGCTGGGCTGAGCTGGGTTTGGGTTCATCGGTGCGCACCGGCGTTCGCTGCTGGACGGGTGCGAAAAAATGCAGCGCATGTCTTGTCCAACCCTTCCCAACTGGATGCTGGGAGCCTGGGACCAACCCCCTCAACCCCCGCAACCCCCAAAACCGCAACCCCCCAAAACCGCAAAACCCCGCCCCCGCCCCGCCCCCGCCCAGGCGCCGCCTCGGCACCCCCGAGGCGGCGGAGCGCGTGTCCAACCTCCACTTTGCCTACCTGCTGGTCCTGCGCGCCGTGGTCAAGGCGGGCCCGCTGCTGGCGGGCTTTGACTACGACACGGGGCTGCGCGACGAGGACAGGGCCACGCGGGAGCTGGTCAAATCGCTGGTGCGCTGGGGGCTGGCGGGGGGGGGAGGGCCTTCGGCCGGGGTGCTTTGGTTGGCCGGGGGGCTTGGACGCGCGGTCGGCCGGTCTTTGCCGCCGCGTGCGTTTGACTGGCTGCGCTATTGCCAGCTCTAATTGGCAGGCGCGCCCGCGCAGGCGCGCGCCCAAGCGCAATTACGCAACACCCAACACCACAACACCGAGCGCACAACACACAACACACAACACCGAAACCGCCGCGCAGCTGGCCAACCCCGCCATGCTCCAGTCCTGCCCGCTGCCATTTGACGAGGCGCGCCTCTGGAAGGGCCAGCACGGCGCGGCGCTCAAGGCGCAGCTGCAGGGCGCGTTCAAAAACATAACGCGCATCATGGACTGCGTGGGCTGCGAAAAGTGCAAGCTGTGGGGCAAGCTGCAGACGCTGGGTGGGTGGCGCGGCGCGGCCGGCGATTTTGCGGCTGTTTGTGCCCCGCAGTTGAGACAGTTGCAGGGGCCTTGCCGCGGCCCTGGTGGGACGCGGAAGGGGGGGGGCTCTGCACGCCGCCAGCCCCTGAACCACCCCAAACGCCCCCCCCCCCCCTGACCCCGCCCCCTACCCCAAACTCCTCCCACATAACTCGCTCCCCCCCCCAAACCAAACCCAGGCGTCGCCACCGCGCTCAAGATCCTCTTCGCCTCCCACGACTGCGCCGCCCCCGCCCCCGGCGCCCCCGCGCCGCCGCCGCCGCCGCCGTCGGAGGACCTCTCACTCGAGAGGAACGAGGCCATAGCCCTGGTCAACCTGCTCGCCCGATTCTCAAACAGCCTGCACCTCCACCGCGAGCTGTCCGCGCGGCTCGGCGGCGCCGCGGCGGCGGTCTTCCCTCAGGACTCGGCCCTGCAGCCCAGCGCGCGGGGCGCGCCCTAGCCGCCGCCGCCCGCGGCGGGGCGGGGCGCGGCCGCGCCGCGCCGCGGTGCCGCGGCGCGGCGCTCGGCGGCCGGCTGGCGCGCGCAGGTGTTGTTTTCGTTTTTCTTTTCGTTTCCTCCGTTATCCTTTTTCGTTCCGTTTCGACCGCCCCCAATCCCTTGGCGCGTGCATTTTCCCCTCGACTCGAGAGAGCGCAGCGCTGCACCAATAACCGCTCAGAAAACGCACACCGGCGAGTGCCACCACAAACCCGCACCGTGAAAAATGCAACCCAAATGTAGCCTGTGTGGGGTTTCAACCAGCCTTCAATAACCAGCATGGGGCGCGCCGGCAGCAGGCAGTCTGGCAGCCCAAACCCAACCCAGCCCGCAGGCAGCTCGCAACCCAGTCCAACCCGGCCCAGCGGAGGCTGCCAGTCTTCGGGAGGTCGCCACCCGTTGCCAGCCCCTTCGACCCAACCGGCCGCTGCAGCAAACCCGGCACCAGAGCTGAACAGGGGACCGTTCCTGCCGGGGCATTTACACCGCACGAGCGAGCGCGCGCGCGCTCAGCGCCGCGCCGCAGCGCGCCTAGGCATCGGCCTGCTTCTTGCGCCACAGGAGGTCCAGGGCAGAGTCGCCCTCACCCTGGGGGGGGGGGTGTTGGGGGGGAGGGGAGCGGGTCAGGGTGGGGACAAGGGTGCCAGCCGCCCCTCGCCCGGCCGCGGCCCGCTGCCGACGCGCGCAACGGGCGGGGTTTGCAAACCCCCGACCCCCCACCCAAAAGCGTGCCCCGGCAGCGCCAGGCCGTGCCGCCTCGCGCTCCAAGACCCACCCGCTGCCGCACGGCGCCGGAGAAGGCGTAGGTGGTGAAGGCGCCGTTGTAGAGGCCCTCGCTGTCGAGGTGGCCCACGTTGATCTGGACGGACGCGTGGTCCTTGGCCGTGATCAGCTTGTTGGTCCAGGCGCTGGGGGTTGAGTTTGGGGTGGGGGTGGGGGCGCGGAGGAGGTTGAGGGGGTGTTGCTGGGTGCTTGGGATCCGGAAGCCCTGGTGCCGCCAGTACTCTCCCCCCCCCCCCCCCCCCCCCCCCCCCCCCCGCTGGCAGCAGACCCCGGGCGCGCACAGCCCCTCGAGTCCCCGCCCCAGCAGGCCGCGCGGCGTCCAAAACGCCGACCAGAGGAGCGCGCGCACGAAGCCGCCGGGCAGGCGCCAAGAGAGGCCAAACGGGCGCCGCCAAACGGGCGCCGCCAAACAAGCTCCAGCAGCACCCACCACTTCCTGGGGATGTACAGATCCACAACCTCGCCCTCGTCGTTCTTCATGGTTGCTGGTGCTCTGCGGGGGCGCGCAGGGCGGGGGGCGCAGCGGCGGCGCGTGAGCGACTGCTGCTGCGGCGGCGGCGGCGCTGCGCACGCCGGCGCGCCGCGCTGCCGCTCGCGGCTTGCGCGCTCCACGCCGAGGCCTTGCCCGCCGGTCAGCCTCCCTCCTCCTCCTCCGGCCACCACGACGCCCGCTGCCAGGCTCGCGGCAGTCGGTGCAGAGCAGCGCGGCCGGGGCCGACGGCCGCCCCGATCTGCGCCTCTGCCTGCCGCCCTGCTGCGACCGCCACGGCTGCACCACGCTTCCTGCTCGCCTCCTCGAGCTGCTGCCGCGCCTGCCCGTGCCACAGCGCTGCCTGCTGGCCGCTGGCCGCGGCGGCCCCGCGAATGCGACGAGGCACGGGCGACCTCGCAACGCACCTGGTTTGACCCTGGAAGGAAGCGGCCGGCCGAAGAGAGGGCGGGCGCCAGTCCGCGGGGCAGTGAAATGCCCAGCGGTCCGGGCAACTGGAGGCGAACAGGCAAAGTGCCTTTCGGGGGGGCTTTTCCCGCTGCCGCAGCTGTATCGGTGTGCGCGTGGTGTTGAATTTATATTTCCCCCCTCCCCTCGGCGCGGGGTGCTCAGATCATCGTAATGGCGCCCTCCCCGCCTAATCCCGCCCCGCTCCTGCTGCTGGCGCTGCTGGCGGTCCTATCGGCGCGCCCGGCATGCAGCCTGTCGCTCCCCGCGCCGCGCGCGTCGCTCGCGGAGTCGGCGGGCGCGGCGTCGCCGCAGCGGGTGCGGGCGCGTCCACTCGCCGCGGGCGTCCACGCGCATGCGCTTCGGTGCCGCGCCGCGCTGCATGCATCCCCCCTCGCACCGCCGATGCGACCTTCCGTACCCTGCATGCCCATGCGGCCCGCATACACGCCGCGCCGGCGCCGGCACGCCCCCCAAACGCGCCTCGCCCAACCATTCACCCCCCCCAAAAAAACCCTCCCCAGGCCGGCAGCGACCGCAGCCCCCCCAGCTTCCCCTCCGCCTTTGAGGCGCAGTACACGTTCACCCTGCCGTACGTGCAGGTGGTGCAGAGCCGCGGCCTCAGGTGGGGGAGGGGGCCGCGCAGAAGGGGGCCTCATATCGTTGAGGGCCGTGCGTCCGACCAGACCCGGACTGCGCTGCAAGTTGTGGCGCCCCTCCCCCCCCCCCCCCCCCCCCCCCCCCCCCCTCCCCCCCCCCCCCCCCCCCCCCCCCCCCCCCCCCCACCCTCCCCGCCCCCCCGAAACCCACCCCTCAAACCCCAAACCCCAACCGCCCCCCGGGCAGCTTCCTCGGACTGCGCTGCGCCCCCAACGCCCCCCAAGCCCAACCTCCAGCCCCCAAACCCCAATCCCCCAACCCCCCCTCCCCCCGGTGCAGCTTCCCCGTGCACGTTTGGTACGACGGCGAGGCGGGTCGCCTGCGGATGGACGTCTACGACGGGCTGGACAGGATCATCCAGGCGCGCGCACGCGACTTTTGTTTTGGGGGGGGGGGGGGTTGAGGGGGGGGGTTGAGGAGGGGGTATTATGAGCGCCCTGAGGGACGAGCCGGGGGCTGCTTCATCAGTCACCACCCTGTGGCGCCGCCGCGCCTGTGTCCGTTCGCAACCGGCGCCGGCGCCCGCGCCAGCGGCTGTGCGGGATCCCGCCGTTGAAGCCCGCCCCCCCAAAACCCCGGGCAAACGAAAAACCTGAACACGCAAACCAACCCCCCAGACCGACGCCGACACCGTCTACAGCCTATACCCCCGCATCAACGCCACCGCCTGCGACGTGGCGCACGACGCGGCGGGGCCGACGGGGGCCGGCGCGGGGCTGGCGGCGCGGCTGCTGTCGGATGCGGTGGGTTGTTTTTTGGGGGGGGCGGGAGGGTTGTGGTTCTTTCGTGCCGATTGGTTTCGGCCAGCTTTTGGCCCGGGTTAGACTGGTGCGCTGGGGCCCTGCAAACACGGCCTGAAACGCGGTGCCGGGAAACGGCTCCAAAACCGCCCCTAAACCCTCCCCGCGAACCCACCCCCTCACCCGCCCCTGCAAACCCGCCCCGCGAACCTCCCCCCTCACCCGCCCGCGCGCCAGCCGCTGCCGTCCCTGGACGAGTGGCGCTACGCCGGCGCCACGGTGCTGCGCGGGAAGGACGCCGAGATCTGGACGCTGAGGGAGCGGCTCTCGGAGGCCAAGACCGCGGTCTACACCTTTTACATAACGCCCGAAGGTGGGGGGGGCGCTTTGCGCTTTGCGGGCCCTGCATTGGGCTTTGCGGGCCCGGATACGGGGCGCCTCTGGGGCGAGTGGGATGGCCGCGGGGCCCGCCTCAACCACCTACCCCTGCCCCTCCGCGCGCGCGCGTCCAACAAACCAGCCCGGTTCTGGAAGCCCGCCGCGTGAGCCTCATGCCTTTGTCAGTTCTCGCCCCAACGTTCGCGGCCAAACCTCCCAACGCCCCCCCCCTCCAGGCACCCCCCTGCGGCTGTACATGATGGGCTCAAACGTGGTGTCCTACAGCCACTGTGAGGGCGGGGCGTGGTTTGCTTTTGCTGCGCTTTTTGCTGGAGGGGCAACCTTTGGCCGTTTCGGCACTCGGCCGCGCGCTGCCTTCCGCACCACGGCACACACACCCATCTTTTGCGCCCCAATCCCAACCCAACCCCAACCCGGGCCTCCACCCGCCCCCATCCCCCCACGAAACCACAAAAGATGACGAATACCTCATCGATTTTGACTACTGGAAGCCCGGCAAGCCCCCCGCCGCGGCCTTCTCAGTCCCCAAGACCTGCCCCCTCGACGCCGCGCGCGCGCGCGCCTCGGGCGCCGCCGCCCCGGACGCACGCGCCGCCAGGCTGGCGCAGGCGGCGGCGCTCATGCCCTGGGGCCGCCTGCGCGCCGCGGGCGCGGCCGCCTCGGCCCCGGCGGCGGCGGGCGGCGACGGCCTGCTGCTGCGGCGCCTCGCCGCGCGCGCCGAGGCGGCGCGTTTTGTCGAGGCGCACGACGCGCGCGCCGCGGGCTTTAGCGTGGCGCTCAACCGCTTCAGGTGGGCCTGGCTGTTGCTGCGGCGCGGGCATGTGTATTTGGGGGGGCCTTTCGCTGAAGCTTGCTTGGGGCTTGCTTGGGGGGGGCCAACACAAGCAGCGCAAAACACCCCCCCCCAAACGCCCTCAAAAACGCCAACACCGCCTCCAAAACCGCCGCAGCGACTGGCTCCCAGAGGAGTACTCGGCCCTTATGACCGCCCGACGCGCGCCCCGCGCCGGCGCTGCGCTCAAGGCGCGCCCCCTCGGCGTGTTCCGGGGGGAGGGCGTCGACTTTGGGAAGCTGCCCAAGTCGGTTGACTGGCGGGGCACCGGGGCGGACGGCGTGGTGAAGGACCAGGCCACCTGCGGCAGCTGCTGGGTGGGTGGGGGGGCTTTGGGGGGTTGCTTGTGGGGGCTGCTTTTGGGGCTTTTGGGGGAGGGACAGGGGCGTGTTTTTGCGTTGGATGGTGTCGACTTTCAAGGCCGTCCCGGGCCGATTTTGGCGGCTCACGGCCTCACACAACTCTAGCCACCCAACCACCCACCCAGCGGCGCCCTTTCCCCAACCTCCTGCAATCGCCCCACCCTCATTCCAACCCCCCGCGCCAAAAAGGCCTTTGCCGCCAGCGGCACCATGGAGGGCACCTGGAGCGTCGCCACCGGGGAGCTGCTGTCACTCAGCGAGCAGCAGCTGGTGGACTGCAGCTGGGACTACGGTGGGGGGGAGGTGTTTTCGAATGTGTTTCGTGTGGCGTTTCCTTTCGCATTTTCGCGCATTGGCGCTGGGTACGCCACGGGAGCTCACAGGCCACCACCCCACCACCCCCAAGTCCCCAACCCACTTCTCAACCACCCCAAACCGCCCCGCACCACCCCCCAAAGCCACCTCCAAACCACCCCTAACCAAAACCAAAACAAAAAATAATACCGAAAGGCAACAACGGCTGCGGCGGGGGCTTCATGGAGGGCGCCATCCAGTACGTCGCGGACGCGGGGGGCGCGATGAGTGAGGAGGCTTACCAGTACCTGGGTGGGTGTTTAATGGGTTGGGGTGTCCTCAGCGCTGGGTTTCTTTTTATTCCGGGGGCTTCCTTTTGCCCTAGGCTGCGTTCTTTCTCCTGTGCAGTGAGCGAGGTGGCCTACCAGTACCTGGGTGGGCTTGGGGTTGGGGTACTCCTCTGCGTTTGGATCTCATCTTGATTCTGGGGGATGGAAATTGCGCTTGGGCTAGCTTGTGCATCTCTTGCGTTGGGGGCTGCCCCCCAACATTTCCGTGTTTGACGAGCCATCAGGCGCCCAGCCCGGCCCACAAACCCCCTCTCCCTGCCCCCAAACGCGCCCCAACCACCCCAGGCCAGAACGCCTTCTGCGGCGCCAACGCCACCGCGCCGCGCGCCAAGCCCAGCGCGCGTTTCCTCGGCTTCGCACAGGTGCGGCCTCGGGCGCGACTAGTTGCGGGCGCCGTTTGTTGTGGGCGCGGCTGGTTGCGGCGCGGCTGGTTGCGGGCGCCGCTGCTTATAGGTTCCGCTGCTTGCGGCCGCAGGTTGTGGGCGCCACTGGTTGCGGGCGCTGACGGCTAAGTTTCGGCCCGATTTGTTTGGGGGGGTGTCGCGGGGCGCCCCTTCAGGGCTGATTGGGGAAGGGGGCGCCGAACATAAACGACCAGCGGGCCAAAAAAGGTTGTTACCGAAACCCGTAACGCAGGTCGAGCCGCGCAGCGAGAGGGCGCTGATGGCTGCGGTGGCGACGCTGGGGCCGGTGGCGGTCTCCATCGACGCAGCCCAAATGGACTTCAAATACTTTGCGGGTGGGCGGGGGTTGGGAAACCGCTGTGGGGCGGTTCTCTGCAAACCGCTGTGGGGCGGTTTTGGACTGCTGGGACCGATGGCAGTGTGTGTGGGTGGCGGTTTCCAGCAGCGCCGCGCCAGCAGGGTCTGGTTTTGAACACCTCGGGGGGTTTGGGGTTTGGTTCGGGCCCAAACCACGCCCCGCGCCGCCCCCCCCAGGCGGCGTTTACTCATCCACCACCTGCTCCAACGACGACCTGGACCACGCCGTGCTGGTGGGTAGGGGCGGTTTGAGGGCGGTCCGGGGGCGGTTGGGGCGCGCCGGCCTTCGCGCGCGCGGGGGCGCCTCGCTGCTGCTCGGGCCGTTCTGCAGGGCCGCCGTCCTACCTCCCCCGCATTCTGCCCTGCACCAAACCAAACCAAACCAAACCAAACCAAACCAAACCAAACCAAACCGCCCTTTCCTCCCTCCCCAACAAAAGCTCGTGGGCTACGGCGAGGAGAACGGCGTGCCCTACTGGCTCATCAAAAACAGCTGGTGGGCGGTTTTGGCGGGCTGTTTTGGCGGCTGGAGGGGCCGGCCCTCGCAGAGCCTGCTGCAGTGGGGTGGGGCGTGCTCCCAGCGGTGACGCCCCGGGCTTTGGCCCGGTGCACCTGCAGAGCTCGAGCTTTGCGCAACCCGCGACCCCCGCTGTTGAGCTGCGACTGGACGGACCGCCCCCCCCCCCCCCCAGGTCGACCTATTGGGGGGACAACGGCTATGTCAAGATGCTCAGGACCGACGGCGGCGGCACCGACTGCGGCATCACCACCGACCCAGTCGTGGCCATCCCCCTGCCCGAGGCGGCGGCGGCCGCCGCCGCGCGGCTCGGCCGCCCCGCGCCGCGCGCGCCGCGGCTGGCTGCGCCGGCGGCGGCGCCTGCGGCATGAGTGGGCAGCCCGTGCGGCGGCGCAGCCTGTGCACATCCAAGCGCGCAGCTGCGGCGGGCGCGCCACGGGTCTGCGCGAGGCATGGCTGCAAGCCGGGGCGCTGGCGGTGCTGGCTTGCGGTTGCCGCCGTGCGGCTGCAGCCGGGCGCGGCGCGGCGACCGGCGGCGTGGGATGCATCGGATGCGACGCGGCGCAGAGGGAGGGGTCGCTCCTGCCAGGGCTTGCTGCGCGAGCCAGGGAGCCGCGGCGACCCTTGGGCTTTCCCGGCGTGTCAGCTTGTAATATTTCCAACTCCCCATGTAACAACTGCGGTTGAACGTACAGCGCGTATTACTACTTTTTGGATTTTGCAGCCACCAGACTTTCACTGGTCGAAGCTGGCTGAGGGGCGGGCGGGCCTGCACTTGCAAAGGTCGAGTCAACCAGGCTGGCCCTCGTGCAAATATGTTCAAGTGTGTGTGAGGGAGCTTTAGTGAGACACTGCAACTTCCCAAACAGGGCTTTTTCAGAACCAGGTTGCGAACCCAACTTGCGCAACAACCCGGTGACACTGGCTGCTGCTTGCACATTCGTGTGTGCGATAACATCCAAAACCAAGTCTCAAACGTTGTTGCGGGCCCAGACTCATCAACAACCGCTGTGTGGGGGGGGGATGCGTGTGTCAGGCCTTTGTGTTTGCACGTGTGCGTTCAGTGGCAGCCGCAGCAGGATGGCGGTTGTGATCTTATGCAGTGCTGTCGGGGCGTGCCGTGGGCGTGGGCGTGCGCGCGAGGCGCGCATGTGTGTTTTCAGGCGTGGCAGCATTGGGACTGCACGTGCCGGAGGCATTTCGCAATACGGCAGGCTTGCGTCTGCATTTTGGGGGCGATGGTGGCGGCAAGAGGGGGCCGGATGGCCGATGTGTGATGTGTGGCTGTGTGATGCATGCGAACACAGGAGCCCAAGTGCTGGTGGTGGGGAAAGCTGCTCAATTGTGAAATAGAGGCAAGGCGCTTTGCTTAAGCGCGCTGGGCGGCCTGAGGGGGTGCATCACCCTGTCTGAGGCCAGCCTTCCTGGGTGAGTGGAGCCATCACTCCCCGCCGCCCCCCTCCCCGATGCTCTTCTTGTAATCCTCTTCGTACTGCACGCCGCGCTCCCTGAAGGTTGACTCTTGCGGCAGGCGCAGAGAGGGGGCTGAGCCGGCGGCGCAGGCCATTGTGAACTCCCAAGCCGTGCCCTCGCAGGGCGCAGAGACGTCGATTTGAAGCTCGCTGGAGGTGTAGGGCTTGGTCAGGGTTACTTGGCCGTAGCCGGTAGTGTCGACCGGGATGCAGCCACCCGGATCTGCCAGGTTTGCGTTGTGAAGTGGTGTCTGGTTCAGATTTGAGCTTTCCTTTGCTGCTTCAACACAGCTTGGCTGCCGCCTGGGTCAGCTGCAACGCCTGCTCGCAATAGCACCCATGCTATTGGGCGCAAATCAATCAACCCTCCCCCAAACCCAACGCACCTCCGGCCTTGATATCGAACAGTTTCTTGCCTGTGGCCGTGTCAAAGACCTGCATTGAGTTAAGCAGGGGGGACTGTTAGGGGCTGCGCCGGATTCAAATCAACGCGGCAGTTGTAATTGCTTGGCCTGGCAACCCCTTTCAAAAGCAATCGAGCACTCAAAAACCACCCAAAAGCCGGCGCGGCCTTCCAAGAGCGCGCCTGGAACTGGTCGGGGACGTAATAAGCGTCGTAGGTGAATTGGACCGTGTTGCCGTAGCCGACTTTGGCGGCGTAGCTCCAGAACCCTTGTTCGCCGTCGGCATACGTCGCGGATTCGCAGACCACGGGCGGCGGTGGCGGGGCTGCAACAGCATGGGGTTGTTGGGGTTGTGTTGGGGTGGATGTTTTTTTGAGGTTTGTTGTGCGCTGACCACCCCCCCCCCCCCCACCCCCCCCCCCCCTCCCCCCCCCCCCCCCCCCCCCCCCCCCCCCAACCCAAACCCTCAAACCCTCAAACCCTCAAACCCTCAAACCCTCAAACCCTCAAACCTTAAATGGAATAAAATAGGCTTCACAATGCATACTATGCCAATTGCCAAAAGCGCAGCAGCCACAAGTGAAGCAAGCAGAAACAAACAAAATCCTCACTGGGAGGGCAGATGGGCAGCCCAGCACGCTTCCCCGCAGTCAGCACCGTGCAGCCGGCTGTGACAATGGAGAGTGCCGTCATGACAAACCCGCAGGCACCAGCCGCAGCGCCACCAGTTTCGAGTGTGATGACGAGGCAGGCCGACATAACGTAGTTGCGCACCGCACTGGACAGAGCGACGGCAGCGGCTGCGCTATAGGTGGCGATGCTGAAGTAGTCGCAGAAGGCGTCGGCGGCCTCGGGGAGGCAGGCGTCAAACCAGGGGCCCAAAAGGCGGCGCCCGTGGCCGTTTTGCAGGGCGAGCTGGGACATGTTGTAGTCTTGTAGATCGATGAAAAAGCTGACCAGTCCGGTGGCGGGGCTGTAGTAGAGCACTTCCACTAGCGTGCTGCCGTTTTGGGGCGCAGTGATCCGGAACTCCTGGCCGGAGTCGTCTGACACAAATGCGCTGCCCTCGAACTCCGAGTAGTCAACGGTCACGTTGCTGCCGTCGGGCAGAGTGAGCTCAGCCCGCGTGAAGCCATAAGGCGCCGCAAGCAGCAGCCGGCCGGGCGCGTTGATGGGCGTGTTGAAGGTGACGACCGCCTTGGCGCCGTCGCCCGTTGTGTTGCCGTCGATGGCGACCAGATCTTCCACGAGGCCGATGAACTCGGGGGCCAGCAGGTTGGATAGTGTTGAAGTGCCTGGAGGTTTTGGTTTTGCGTTTGGGGTTTGAAGTTGTAAGGATAGGATAGGATAGGATTTACATTCCCTGCGGCCTAAGCCTAAGGGCATATTGCTAAGGGGCATATTGCTCGCAAAAGTTTTGGAGGGCCGGCACGCATCCATGGTTTGGTTATCATGCGTGCAAGCCGTGTCAGTTCGCGCTGAAACATGGCGGCACGGTCACCGTGCCAGCTGCAGCCAGATTCTAAACCAACCTCAGCTCACCTACTACACAGGTCGAGTTCATGCAGAGGCCAGAGGATGCGCTTGCAGCGACAAAGCAGGGAAGGCTATCGGTGTCGTTCTGTGAGCAGTCGGCGTAGGCGACCAGGCCTGCGTGGGGTTGGGCGGCCCAATTGAGCCATTGGTGAACGTGGGTGTGTGCGTGGATGGCGTGTACATGCACGTCTGTCTGCGAGGACCTGCACGCGTGATAGTGCATATCGAGTTGGCCCGCCCGCCTGTCGCTCACCCGTGCAGACGCCGCCTTGGCAGGTGCCAGTACTGCAGGTGGTGCCGTTGGGCTTGATGGTGGGGGCACCGCACAGCCCTGTCGTCTCGTCGCAAATGCCGCCGGCGCTCTCGCACTCGGTAGGGGCCGGGCAGGTGACATTGAGACAGAGCGAGGGGATGATGGTGGTGTTCCCTGGAACGTTGATGAGGGTGTTTGGAGGGCGATGTTGTCAAGTGAAATGCACAGAGTCTACCAGCCAAGCAAGCGGGAACACGATCATAGCATCATGCAATCAGAGATGCTCACAACCGTACAGCTCGCTGGTCCGCCTGTTTGCCTGCCCATCTGGCCAACACACAGCTCAGTATTGCTCTGTGACTCACCGCCGGCGGCGACCGCGCTGCAGCAATCCACCCTTTTCGAGCCTTTGGCCTTCTTGAACTTCTTGGTCAGCAGCTGCATGTCGCATTTGCCGCCCTTGCAGAGGTTTTCGAAGGTCTTGCAGCCATCAGAGCCAGAGGCTGCGGGTGCGGTTGGATTTTGGGTGGTGCCAGTGGGGCGTTGTTGTGGGCGGGGCGGATTGGTGATTGAGTCTGGGAAGGGGAAGCGAGCGAACGGCGCAAAGCAGCAAAACAGGAGGCCAACGTGTCATATCGCGCGCCCCAAGCAAGAGTTTGAAACGGAAGCATTGCACACCACCCCTCACCTGCAAGGTCCACGCACACCAGGCCGCCGTTGACGGGGTCGAGCTTCGCAATCTTGACTTTGATCACGGAGCCGTCCGCAATGGCCCTCTTGGGCTTGCCACCCGCAACGGTCCACCTGCAGACGGGTGGTGGGCGTTTTTGTTGGGGGGGGGGGGTATTTCATGTGTTTTGTCTGCCTTGTTTATGCGGGGAGCGTTCCAGCTCTGGGGGCTGCTGGCCCGGTGTGCGGTGTGAGCACGCTGTGCAATCTTGCTGCCCACCAACAGAAAGGAGAGCAGGTGGCATTAAACGCGCCGGGGGCGCAGCGGGGGCTGGCAAGCAACACCCTGACTCACTTAACCAGCTTGCGCAGCTCCTTCTCTGCACAGGTGGAGCCGGCGGGGGGTGTGAGGATCAGGTGCTTGAACTTGGGGTGCTTGTCGCCGGCGGCAAGGCAGCAACTCTGGGCCTTGTCGCAGGGTGCGTTGGCAGCGACTTTGAAACATATGGTGCCATTGTTGCCGCTCTCGTGAGCGACGCTGTAGCTGGTTGCGTTGCCTTTGACCCCAGAGCCGCTAGAGCACGAGGTCTGCGCCAGCAGGCGGCGGTCTGCGGGGTGCGGTTCGCGGGTTTGGGGGTTTGTGAGTTGGTGGGGTGTGTGAGGTGGGGACGGAGTTTTGGCAGTGCATGAGTTGGTCGTGGGTTGCAACAAGTTTGCGGCGTTCGCTGCGGTTTGGGTCAGGTAGGGTTTTGGAGGGCTGCAAAGCAGTGAGCAGCAGCAGCCGGCTGAGTACATTGGCACCCTGCCTGCGCGTGGCCCAGCCCCTGCTGTGGGTCTTCCACGCACCTTGGCCCCGCACCACCACCACGAGGGTGGCCGCGACGACCAGGAACAAGAGTGTCGGCCTCATTGGGCTGCGCGTATCATTAGTTGGGGGCGCCGGGATCAGCGGGTGGAGTCGAGGCGCGGTTGTCCTTGGCTTGTAGGCCTGGCTGCGGTGCAAAGGGGGTGGAGGGGCGCCAGGGTTGGGCGAGGTCGGCGGCAGGCAGCCAGGACCGCGGATCGCCACGCGCCGAGGTTTCGGCGTCAGTTTGGGTGTCTCGAAAAGCGGGGGCGCGGTGGAAGAGACGGGGTGTTTTGGGAGGGGGTCCGCCCCGTGCTCCGAAACCACTTCCCAGTCGCCGAGACGTGTCGCGCTGCAATGGCTGCCTGGGCAGCTGCCTAAAAAGCCTGAACTAATCCAAGAACGCGCTATACTCAACCTGGCGGGCGTGTGGCGAGCGGCGAGGCTGGCAGCGGGGTGCCACGGGACGCGGAGTCGGGCGACCACTGGTTCGCGGTCGATCTTCGGGTTTGGTGGGCTGCAAAATGCAATCAAAGATTGCGGAATACCGCGTGGCTACTACGTTGCAGGCTTTGGCCCTCGGGGTGGCACGGCGGTGGAGCTTCCGCAGGGAATCGGGGCGCCAGCACGCCGCGTCGCGCCCCATCCGGAACCGAACGTGCTCCGGAGGGTTTTAAAGAGTTTGGGTGCGCTTCTTAGGCGAGTCGGAGCTCGGTTTCGTGATCGAGAGCGGGTCAACTTCTCGCAACTCCGTCGACGCAGTGACCCCGGCCCTGCCCTGCGGGTGAAACCGTGTGAGAAAAATACTTCTGTGTATGGGCAATCGTCTCGGGTGCTGGGGGGCGGTTCTCGAGGCGATACGTGCCGGTGCCAGCGCAGCCGTCGGCGGCGGCCGCCCCGCGCGCAAGCTTTTGGTGCCAGCACCCCTCTTGCGGAGCTCCCGCACGCCCGGCCTGTTGCCACATTGAGCGCGTAAAGGAGGTCCTGGTTGCTGGCTGATTCGGTTCACAACCTGGTTTGCGGAATTGGTCAGCAGTCTGCTCACACGGTGACTGCGGACAGGCGGCAGGCTCGCTCACGCGGACGCTTGAGCCGGGTGCTGGTGCGTGCACTTTGACCCATGGCCAATACAGCAAGCGCCCTCTACTGCTGGCTCGCACCGATCCTCGAGCTGGCCGCTGCCGCTTCGCAGACGCCCCTCGCCGCAGGCAGTGGCTTGGACGGCGCCCAGTCCAGCGCGGCGCCGCCGCCGTGGAAGGCCGCGCGTGCGGCAACTGCGCCCCGTTAAGCTGCGGCCACAGCAGCAGGGGTTTGGATGCGTGCGGTTGCTAGTGTCTGCCCGCACTCTGCGGCGCGCGGCACCGGCAGGCGCCAGCGGCGCCTGGTTCAGCTGGCCGCGCGGTGACCTGTATCGATGCGCATCGATTCCAAATATATATTCGGAATCGTACCCCTTTCGTAAGGCGCCCACGCTTTGTTACCCGTCGACTGCGGGTTTCCCAGCGATTTTGCTCTTTCACGCGACCCAGCTCGGGCCTGGCATTGATTTTTGCGCGCTGACTCGATATGAGTGCGCTCTGACCGCGCTGGAGCTTGCGGGCGAGCACAGAGAGCAGCCGCTGCGCCGCGGTGCCGCGCGCCCCTGCCCGCAGCGCAGGCGCGCCGCTGGACGGGGCGGCGCAGCGGGCCGTGCCAGCACAGTGCGCGCGATCGGAGTCGCCCCCCGCGCCCGCCGCACCTGAGGGGCGCTGCGGCATGCTCGCGGCCCCCCTGCTGGAGCGCGTGCTGTCGGCGCTGGACCCTCGTGGGCTCGCCGCCGCCGAGGCCGTCTGCAGCGACTGGTGCGGCGCGCTCTGGGGGCTGCTCGGCCCCTTTACAGTGCCGTGCCTGACCGTTTTGCAGCAGCAATAATCAGCTGACCGCTGCCTGGACGCAGCGCTGCAGGTGGCACACCCGCCAGCAGCAGCGCCCTGCCCAGCATGCCACCCGCGCGTGTGTCCAGGCCCCTCCACCCGTCGCTTCGCGGCCCACGCGGCCGCCTCCCGACCCGCAGGCGCGACGCGGTGCGGGCCGCGCACCTGTGGCGCGGATTCGCAGACGGCGAGGGCCCGCTGGGTGGCGATGCCGCGGCTGGGCGCTGCGGCGGCGGCGGCGGCGAGTGGGGAGGGGACACGTGGAAGGCCGCTTTCGTGGAGCGGTGAGGCGCGGTGGTGGGGCACGCCGTGTTGGCGACGAGGCACTGTGCATGCGTGCGTGCATGCGCACGTGTGCACGAGTGCATGTGCACATGTGCGTCTGTCTTTCTTGAGAGTTGAAAACAGCAAGGTGAAATGTGCTTGGTAGCGTGGATGGTGTGTGTGCGTGCATGCGCTCGGCTCTGTGTTTGCATGGGCGTGCAGCTGGCCCGTATCCTGGACAAACAGCAACGCCCCGTGGCCCTCCCTGGATGCCCGCCCACCTCCCCCAGCCGAGCGTCCGCCCGTTGGCGCGCCGGCCGCGTGCGCGCCGCCGTGGTGCTCTCCAGCCACGCCCAGGCCGTCACGGCCATCGACGCCGACGCCGCCGGCGCCTCGGGCGCCGCCGTGACCGCCTCTGCCGACGGCGCAGCGCGGCTGTGGCAGCTGTCGCCGCCGCCCGGCCGTGAGGCGGCCGTGCTGCCGCACGCCGCGCCGCTCGTCGCGGCGGCGCTCGCGGGGCCGGGCCTGGTGGTCACCGCGACCGCGGCGGCGGCGCACCTCTGGCGGCGCGCGGCGCGGGTGCGGTCGTTCCCGATCACCTCCCCGGTGCGGGCCCCCAGTCCGTCCGGATGCATGCCTGCGTGCGCGCGGGTGGACAACAATCACGCGGCTCGGCGCGGCCTGGGCACGCATGCGAGAACTCCGCGCATGCGTGCCATGCGCGCGCGCGCTCCCACCTGGCAAGCCACGCCAACCCCCAGCACCAGGGGCAGCCCCGCATCCCCCACCCCCTCTCCGCTCAGCGCCCGCACCCCGCCCACTCCCCCCCCGCCCTCGCAGCGCACCAACGGCTCCCTGGCGCGCGCCGTTGTGGCCGGCACGTCGCTTTTGCTCGCGTGCGCCGGCCGCAGCCTGCACGTTTATGATCTCTACTCGGGCTCCCTTCGGCTTCTGGTGCGGCCGGGCGAGGCGGCCGGCGGCGGCGGCGGCGGCAGCGGCAGCGGCGGCAGCATTGCGGGCGGCGGCGGTGGCTGCGGCGGCGGCGGCGGCTGGACCTCTGCCCTCGCTGCGTACGAATGGGACCCCCGAGGCGGCCGCTGGGCGGCGCTCGTCGGCGCCGCGGGCGGCGCGGTGTTTGCGCACTGCGTCGAGACGGGGCGGCTGCTGTGGGCCGTGCACTCCAATTGCGCCTCCCCCATCGCGGCCCTCCAAATTTCGGCCGCCCCGCCGCGCCTGCTTTTCGGATTGGACGCCGCCTGCCAGCTGCACGCGTGGGCGGTGCCCGATGAAGCAGGGGCGGGCGGCGGCGGCGGCGGCGGCGGCGCCAAGGCCGACCGAGCGGCCCGGGTCGGCGCCGGCGCGCACCTGGCGTCTTGCCGCCTCGGCGCCGCCGGCATCGGCCCCCCCACGTCGCTGCTGCTGCCGCCGCGGGGCTCGGACTGCCTTTTCGCCGCCGGCTGGGGGGGAGTGCTGGTGGTGGTGCGGGCGCAGTGGCAGGAGGCGGGCGACGGCGGCGGCGACGGCGGCAGTGGCGGCGGCGGCGGGCGGCGGCTGTCGCTGTCGGTTTGCCGCACCTGCGATCTCTCGCGCCTGCACCAGCCCCGCGGCAGTGGCAGCAGCGGCAGCATCAGCGCCAGCGGCAGCGGCACCGGCAGCACCAGCGCCAGCTGCGGCGGTGGCAGCGGCAGTGGAGGCAGCAGAACCGCCGGCGCCGGTGCCGGGGCCAGCGTGCCTCTGGCGGCGGCGGTGGGCGGCAGCGGCCGCGCCAAGGCGCCTCCCGATGGCGGCCGCGGAGGGCCGGGCCCCGGTCTGGCCGGCTCGCAGGGCGGCGTCCTGAGCCTGGCCATGCTGGCTGGCGGGCGGCTGCTGGTCGGCTTCGCTGACGGAACCGTGCGCGTGCTGCGGTTTGGGAACCCTGACTAGATAGGCTGGCAGCTCTGAGCAGCCTCAAGCCCCACTGCCCACCCCCTAAAGCCCCCGAGCGGGCAGCTGCCACTGGCGTCCCGGCAGCTCAACCGCCTTGGCTCAACCGCCTACCCCCAGTTGCTTTGGTCACCAGGCGCACGCCGCACAGTAACATTGGGGCGGCTCACAGCACAAGGGCGGCACGGGAAGGCGCAGTCGCGCGCAATGCGGGAAAGGAAAAGG
This sequence comes from Raphidocelis subcapitata, assembly GCA_003203535.1. NCBI lineage: Eukaryota > Viridiplantae > Chlorophyta > Chlorophyceae > Sphaeropleales > Selenastraceae > Raphidocelis > Raphidocelis subcapitata. The sequence goes on from BDRX01000011.1 coordinate 213,070, forward strand.
GCCGGCCGGCGGGGCGCGAGTTTTGGTTTCCGGTTTGCGGGGCGCCGGCGGCAGCGGGGCGCGCGCGCGCGCGCGCACATGCAGACGGCCGTCCACGGGGCCGGCGGCCGCCCTGCGCCCCATCGAAAAAAGGTGGCATTGAAGGCGATGAAAGGTCGGGGCGGCGCGGCAGCGGCGCGCCACCGCGCGCGCGGGGGCAAGCGGCCTGCACAGCAGGCGCTCGCGCGTGCGTGCACGCGCGGGGGCGCGGCCCGCGCCCGCCGCACGGATTCAAAAGCGCTAGCTCGCTGGAAAAGAGACCGCCGGCGGCCTGCCGCGCCTGAGGGGGCGTCGGCCGCCGCGCGGGGGGCGCGCCTGTGCGGCGCGCCGGGGCATGCCTAATTTTCAATGGGCAGCTGGCCGGCCGGCCGGAGCTGCGGCAGCAACGGCGGCGGCGGCCGACCGGCCGCCTTGGCGCCTTGGCCGCGCGGCGCGGCGCCCCCCGCGGCTTCGAGGGAGGGCCCTTCCAGGCCCCCCCGCCGCCGGCGGCGGCCGCCGCAGCGGCGCCGGGCGGCGCGCGCCGCCGCTGGCGGACCCGTTGTTTTGTCAGGGTGAGCTGAAGCAGCGGCCCGCGCCCCTCGATTTTTCGGGCTCGGTCACCATGTTGCATGGGAAGCTGTCGTTCGACACGTGCATGTAGTTGCGCCCCATGGCCGTCACCACCAGCCGGCAGGTCTGCGCGCCGGTGGTGAAGGCCTTTTCGTCGGCGCCGCCAGAGGCGTGCGCGGGCTGCGGGCGGGGCGGTTGGGGGAGGGGCGGGCGGGTTGGTGGGATGGTGGATGGCGGGTGGGTGGGAGGCGAGGAGCTCAGCAGGCAGGCGGGGTCTGGCGTCTGTCTGTCTGTCGCGGCCGTGGTCCCCCGCTCCCCTCCCCCCCGCGCCCAAACACCCACCGAAGTGATCTCCGGCACGAGCGCCAGGCCGTAAACGGTCTCGGCCCCCTCCGCCTCGGCGGCGCGCGCCGCCGAGGGCGTGCGGCGGCAGGGGACCCCCTTGAGATCGTACCCGTAAAAGTAGGTCGGGGGGACCCGGGTCTTGAAGTACATTACGGGAGACAGCGTGGTCAGATCACACAGATCCGGCGCCTCGACCGCGCCCGCCTGCGCGGCCGCCACAGCCGCCGCCGTCGCGTTGGGGGTGTTGCCGCCGGCCGCCGCGGGCGCGGGCCGGAGCTCGGCCCACACGTTGAGCGCGGGGCCGTCGAGGTTGGCCAGCGGCGCGCCGGCGACGGCGGAGGTGCAGGGGAATGACAGCTCCATGGGGGAGGCCGCAAACGCCGAGACATTGGCGCCCGCGGGCGGCAGCAGGCGCGTCGCGACGGTGCAGACGCCCTGCGGCGGGCGGGGGGGCGGGAGGGGAGGGGGTGCGTTGGGTGGTGCGTTGGGCGCGGCGGCGCGGGCGGTCGCTGGCCGGCTGCGGCGGGGGGCCTCGGCCACAGCAGAGGGAGCGCCAGGGCGACGGCCGGGGCGGTGGGCGCGGCGCGGGCGCTCCGGTCCGAGGGCGCGTGCGGCGCCCCGGCGCATCGCCGCCGCCGCGCTGCAGCAGCGCGCGCGCGGGGCAGCGTCGCGGCGCTGCCGCTCCGCTGCGGCCGGGGGCGCGCCGCGCGCTCGGGGCCCCAGCTGCGGCCTGCCTCGGCTGCGCCGCGCGCAATAGGGGTGCGGCCTTCCATGCGGCGCACTGGGCCCCCGCCTGCCCACCTTTGAGACCTGCAGGAACATTGCGGGCGCCGGCGCGCCGCCCGCCGTGCTCTTCGGCGCCGCCTTGCCGCAGACGTCCACCTGCAGCGGCAGCGGCCGCGCGGCCGCGGCCGTGCCTAAGAGCAGTGTGATGAGCACGAGTTGCCGCGGCCGCAGCATGGCTGCAGCCCGGTCTCGCAGGTGGGGTCGCCCTGGGACGTTGGCCCGAACGCGGGCGGAGCTGCAGCACTGGCACGATACGTGAAAGCGCGATGTGATGCGAGATTAAAGAAGGCTACGGATTGTTTTGTGGATTGTGGAGGCGCCGGTCGGCAGGCCAGCGATAGAGGGGGAGAGGGCGGGGCTGGGAGAAGCTCTCGGCTCCAGCTTGCGGAAGTGCGAAGCGAAATGCCCGCCGCCCGCTGGGAAACGTCCGAAATTTATCGCTTAAAACCGTTCCGCCCGCTCGGGGGCCGCATTCCTAGCCCCCAGGGGCGGGGCGCGCGCGTGGGTGGCTGGACGGACTTGCCCGGCAACGGTGGGCCCGTGCACCCGTGTGGCCACCAAGTTTTACATTTCGGTCAGCAAAAGTCAGTGCACACGGCATCAATTGTAGTACAGCTCCAGGCCCTGGGGGAACGGGTGGCAGGGGCGGGAGCAGGAAACCGCCGTGGGGTGGTTTTGAGTACGGAGTGCGGCGCGGCTCTTGGCAAACCCACAGCGTGCAGCCCCCAGACCACCCCTGGTTGCTGCATGGGAGTGGCCACGGTGTGCGGCAACCAAGGTGCGATTTGGGCCGCATCCCAGCCTGTGCGATCTGCCCCCCCTCGCGCGCTTGGAGAGCCCGAGATTTTCAATTCCGGGCCGCAACGACTCACCATGCCGTCGTGGATTTCGTAGTCACTCAGAGTGATGTGGTCTTTGTAGACGGTGTACCTGGGAATGCGGCCCGGCCGTTTTTTGTTGGTTGGGTCGAGGCGAGTTGAGCGCCGCGGGCCCCGGTTTGGGCGGGCTGGGGTCGAGGGGCCGGGGGGTGGCGCGGCTGTCGGTGTGCGGGGCGCGGCCGGCAGCGAGCCGGCACGGCCCCCAGCCGCCTCCGCTGTCTCAACGCCGCCGCCCGCCCGCCGCCCGCAGCAGCTGCCCCTTCCCTGCGCGGGGCGCCGCGCCCCGCGGAGCGGCGACGGCGGCTGCGTCGCCCTGGAAGCCCGGCCCCGCGGCCCCAGTGCGCGCGCAGCGCGCAGCGCGCGGCGCGCGCACCACTTCTGTATCCGGATCTTCTCGGGCCGCGTGCCCGTCTGCGCCGCCACCAGCTTTTTGAGGTCGCCGATGGTATCGTCCTCGTTGCACTTGATGCGCACCTGCGCGCGCGGGCGGGCGGGCGGGCGGGCGCGCGTCGGCGGCGCCGCGGCGCGCATGCGCACGCGCATGCGGGCGGCGGGCGGCCGCTGGTCGCAGCCGCTGGTCGCACCTTCTTGCCCAGGCGGTCGTTGAGGATGACCTCAATCATGGTCGCCGCCGCTGCTGCCGCTGCCGCTGCCGCTGCCGCTGCCGCTGCCGCTGCTGATCAAACACTCGCGAGCAGCGCGCTGCCGCGGCGCGCGCGCACGCTGCTGCGCCGCGCCAAAGGGCTCGCTGCGCTCTGTTTAGCCGGGGCTGACGGTGCTCCCGGGGACTGTGTTCTCGACCACGAGTAGCCGCTGGCGCAGGGCCGGGGAGGGGTGGCGAGGCTGCGAGAGCGCTTCCAGCGAGTCTGAGCGGTGCCTGTGCTCGCGTGTTTGTGGGGAAATGTGCTTGTGGCGAAGAAATAACTTAACCAACCGAGCTGCCGAGCTGGGAGGCAGAAGCGCCGCGGCCGGCGCCACCGCCCAGGTCCGCCCACACAAGGCTCGCCGCTTCGCCTCCAAAACCCACAGCCACGGGACGCCCCCAGCGTGCGGCCCAGCCCCGAGAATGCCCAGCCAACGTACAGCGGCGGCGGTCGATCGTCAGTTACCAAGGCAGGCACAGGGTCTGCAACTCGCTGCGCAGCGGGCGCACGTGGTGCCAGCCCACCCCACTGGGCGCGGGAGGGGCGCGGCCGGCGCGGGCCGGCGGCGGCAGCCGCCGAATGGGGCCGCTGCTGGCGCCATCGGCCCGCGCCGTTTGGGCCGCGCGCCGCCGCCGCCGCCGCCGCCGCGCCAGGGGGCGGTGGCTTTGATGCTTTGAGCAGTGTTGACGCACACATGGTATTTTGAGTGAGGGTTCGCGCCGCGGTGCGCGCACAAGGAAAGCGGGCAAGGCGGCTTCAACTCGCAGAGGGCGGGGATCTGCATAGACGCGCAGGCAAGCGATTGCGGGGCGCGGCGGTGTTTGGGGGCGACCGCCGGCGCCGAGGCCGCCGCCGGCGCGCGCGGCTCCAGGCTCTGCCCGCTATGGGGCGCCTTTGCTGTGCTCGCGGCGCGGGCGGGGTGGGTTGAGGGGTTTCGAGGACTGGGGGGCAGATCGTACAGGGGGGGGGGGCACACAAGGCTGCGGGCCAACACCGCCGCAGGCAGGGGGCTGCCTGGAGGCCGGGAGGGGGGGGTTCGAACGCAAGGGCGCAGCAGCCGTGCGGGTGCGCAGCGCAGGGGCTTGGCCGCCCCACCCCCGCGGCGGGCGAGCAGGCGCGCGCCTGCCGCGGCGCGGGGGCCGTCAAGGCCATGGCCGCGGGATTAGGGGGCGCGGCGCCGAGGCGGGCCGGCCCTCATCAATCTGGGCTGTTCGAATTGCCGCGGGCGGCCCCTGGGGAATGGGGCCGCCGCGGGTGTGCCTTTGGGTTGAAGCATTTTGGCGTTCCGGCCTGCCACGAGGGGGGGGGGGGCAGCACAGCGCGAGGCACAAAACGAATGGCGCGCGTTGGGAGCGGCGCTGGGCGGCGTCCACAACAGCAGCGGCAGATAGACACACTTTGTGGCGGTGCAAGACACGAGGGGGGGCGCATGGCCGGCGGGGCAGGCAGGGCGCGGCCGCCTTCTGGCTGCGCGGCGGCCGGGCGCAGTTTCTGACTTTTGGGGGGCCCGGCCTCTGATCAAAAGGGTTGTGGTCTCGGGGCCGCGCGCGGCTGGCTTTCAGTGTGCTTTTTGGGGTGGGAGTGCATCCGATGAGCTCCGATGAGGAGCAGCAGGGCCCGCGGGGGGGGGGGGGGGGGGGGCGTCGACAGCCAGCGGCCGTGCAAGCGCCCGCCCGCCCGCCCCCTTGGCCGCGACAGGGCGGCGCGCGCGCATGTTCAGCAAAGGGTCCTTTGGTGCGCGCATCCGGCTGGCGCTGGGGTGAGTGGAGTTGCGTGTGAGGGCGGCCGGCGCGCCCGCGGCGGCGCGCGCGCGCGCCGGCGGCCGCGGCCGGCCCGGGTGCCGTGCTGGGGGCCGGTCGGCGGCCGCGTAGGCGCGCGCGCGCGCAGCGGGGGGCGCCGCGCAAAGCAAAGGGGGTTTCAGCGAGGCAGAAAGCACGCGACGGGTCCCTGGGCCCGGCCGCCGCCGCGGCGCCGCGGCGCGGCGCGGGGTGCACACACCCGCGGCCGGCGGCGGCGGCGGCGGCGGCCGGGATCCGGGATCGTCCGTTTTATGTGGTGTGGTTTTGGCGCTGGTCTGGTATGCAATTGTCGGGTGTGCAAAAGTGCGCCGGCTCAGGCGAGCGCCATGCGGGCGTCGCGCCCCGGCGGCGCGCACGAGGCCGCGAGCGGCCCGGCGGCGCAGTCGGGGCTGCTCGCCGCCGACGCCATCGCAGAGCACGCGCTGTCCTCCTCCTCGCCCTCGTAGTCATCGCTGTCGCTGCCAAAGCCGTCGCTGCTCGCGCGCCAGCCGGAGCGGCCGGCGGCGCTGGCGGACTGGGGCAGCTTGCACGCGCGGCGGCGGGCGTCGCGGTCCATGCGGCGGATCTCAGAAATCAGCATGTCATGGGAGCCCTCCTCGTCCTCGTCATCGCCGTCGACGTCGCAGCCGCAGCTGTCGTCGTCGTCGCTGCCCATCGAGCAGGAGCGCCCGCCGTCGGAGCCCCGCGCGGCGAGCCCGGCGCAGCCGAACGGCGCGCCGAGCGGCGGCGCGGCGGCGGCGAGCGCGGCGGCGAGGCCGCCGGCCTGGGAGAGGAGCATCTGCGCGGCGGCGCGCGCCGCGGCGGCGCCGGCGCCGGCGGGCGGCGCGGCGGCGGCGCCGCGCTTGGGCTCGGCCCGCGCGGCGAGCGCGGCCGCCGCGGACGGCGGCAGCGGCGCGCCGAGCGCGCCGGCGGCGAGCAGCGCGGTTGCGAGGTAGGGGTCGCAGTCGGCGGAGGGCCGGCGGTCAACAAACGGCCCGCTGCGGCACGCGAGCGTGCTCGTGGGTATGCTGATGCACGCGCGCCGGTCGCCGACGGCGACGGTGAACGCGGGCGCGCGCGCGGCGCCGGCGGCCGAGAGGCCGGGCGCCTGGGTTGCGTGGGCGGCCTGCAGCCGCGACAGCATGCGCTGCATTTCGGAGAGCGCGTCGTTTGCGGCGGAGCGCGTGAGCGCTGTGGAAAACTCGACGGCGCAGCACAGCCCCGGGGAGGGGCCGCGCCCGCCCCAGTCCGCGCGGCCGGCGGGCCCGGCGCCGAGGGATATGCCCAGGTCGAGCTCCTCCCCGAGCCGGCGCAGAAGATAACGGGACACGCTGATCTGATCCCCCATCTCGACGCCGGGGCAGGGGCCGATTTTGTACGCCCACGCCTCGCCGGGCGCGGCGGCGGGCGCGGCCAGCGGCTCGGCGCCGGCGTAGCGCAGGCCGGCCTTGATGCAGGCGCGCATGTGGAGCTCCGCCAGCTGGCGCACGCGCCGCGCGGCGGGCGAGCCGCGGGGGTGCGAGGGCTGCGCCTGCAGCAGCAGGTGCGCCGCGGCGGCGGCGCCGCCGGGCATCGCCGCGAGGCTCGCGGCCAGCGAGGTGGCGTCCCCGCCGCGGCCGGCGCCGCCCGCGGGGCTGCCCCCCCACGCGCTGCCGCTGTCGCAGGCGCTGCAGGGGCTGCTGCTCAGCGGCGCCGACGGCGGCGGCGACAGCGGCGAGCCGGCGGCGGCGGCGCCGCCGCGGCCGGGCACGTAAATGGGGACGGCTGCGGCGGGGAACACGCCCGGCGGGAGGCCGGTGAAGGGGTCCAGGACTGCGTATTCCTGCTCCATCGAAAAGGTGGGGTCCGCGGCCGCGAGGGCCTCGAAGACCTCCGCCGCCGCGGCGCGCGTGTTGAAGGGGTGCGGCTGCGGCGCGGCGGCGGCGGCGGTCGCGCCGAGCTGCGGGTTTCGGGGGGCGGGGCGGGCGGAGGGGGGTTTAGGGGGGGCCGCGGCGCGGGGGAGGGGGCGGCGGGGGCGGCGCGTGGGCGCGCCGAAAAAAGTGCGCCGCCGCCCGCGGCGGCTCGCGCGATCTGGCGGCGGCTGCGGGTCGCGCGCGACACGCCCGATGCAGCGCCGCGCGCGCGAACACGCCGCCCCGCGGCGCCCCGCGGCCGCCGCGCGCCTTCCATATACACCGCACCAATCCCCGGGCCCCCGCGCCTCCCACCTGCGGCGGCACAAAGGCGTCGCACAGCACGAGGACGTGCTGCCCGCCGCGCAGGGGGTCGGCGTAGATCGAGCGCGGGCGCAGGTAGACCTCGCCCTGCTCGGTCGCCAGCTCAACGTTGGGCAGGGACTCGACGCTGTGGGGGCGGCCGCCCTCCAGGACGACCGTCTTCGACTGCAGCTCGGCGAGGGTGCCGTCCACGATGTAAATGTACTCCGCCATGACCTGCCGGGCGCCGGGTTGCGCGTAGAACCGATTTATAAGCCTTTCGGCGCCGCGGGGGCCGCTGCGGCGTCGGGCTGGCAGGCCCGGGGCAAGGCGCCGCGCGCCCCGGGCGCTGGCGTGCTGCGTGCCCCGGCGGCCGTGAGAGTGGGATCACCGCGATCCGAGAAACCTGCTCCGCGCCGCACCTTGCCGTCAGCCTCGAGCCAGCTCGGGGCGCAGCCCCAGTGCTGCGGGGCCTCCAATCCAAACTCCATTTCCGCAGGCGGTAGCGCTCAACCTCCAGCAGTGATGTTTGGGAACTGGTTCGGGGACGCGTCGCGCGCGGCAGACGAGGGGGTCGACGCGCAGCGCAGGAGGCGCCGCAGGCTTGCGGATCAGGCGGCTTTCAGAGCCGGCGGGTGGGTGGGAAAGGTGGCAGAGAAGGATATCAAGTCATAGGACGGGGGCCGGGAGGAATGGGCGGCGGGGCTGCGCGTCCCCACGGCGGGGCGGTCGTCAGGGGAGCCCTTCAGCCTTGAACGACGGCGCCGCAGACCACCACCAAGGCAGGGCGCGCCCACTGCAGGCGGCCGTCCGAGCGATCCGTGCCCCCTTCTGCCAAAAACGGACTGTTCGCGCAACCGCGAGCTGTGAGGACGGCAGGACGGCAGGACGCCCCGCCTCCGCAACGCAACGCAAACCGCACGGCTCACGGAGCGCTGGCGGCCGGCGCGTTGACCGTCGCCGCAGGGGCTGCTCCCAGCGGCGGCGCTCGCACGCGAAGAGGCGGCTTGCGGGCATGTGCGTGCGGGCGGGGCGTGCCCTTGGCGCGTGTCGAAACGGAGGTGGCGCCCACTAGCAAGCTCCCGCGCTTGGGCTTGGGCTTGGGCTTGCGCGCGCACGGGATTCGCAGCCGGCGCGGCAGCGCGGAGCCCAGATGACCGAGCATTGCGTCAACGCACGATTGCCCGCCCCGCCGGCTGATGCTGCCGGTCCTTGCCGGTGCAGCCAGCCCAAGCTCAGCTGTGAGGACGGGCAGTCAATCGATCCACGTTGACCGCGGGCGGTTCGCCCTCCGCGTGGAAGCCCGGAGGCATTGCTTCGCGCGGCGGCTGGGTGGCAAACGGCGCGCTCGCGGGTTTTGCGCACAGCCTGCGCACAGCTCGCCGGGCGGGCGCTGGCCGGGGCGGGCAAGGGGCGGGCGCCGGCGGCGCCCCACGGGGCAGTGCCGTGCCACTCCCCCTCAACCTCCCCCCACTCGGGGCGATTGTCCATTTGAAGCGTTGCTTGTTACGGTACCCAGAGGGCGACCTTGCAATCCGGCGAGCTGCCCCAGATCACACCGTCGCGGCGCCAGCGGGGTAGCGCCCTGTTGCGATCCTGTTTTAGCACCGCGGAGTCGGCACCCCAAACCGTCTGGTTCCGGAGAACGCGGGGCGGCGTAGGCAGAGGCGCCAAGGTGCGCTCGCCCTTCGCGCGCAAGCCCCCAGCAGTGCGCCGGAACGCGGCATGGATGCCACGGGGGAGGCGTGAAGACGTGTTTTGGGCGCCTTGGGACCTCGAGCTAGCGGGCCAGTGCAGCAGCAGCGGCGAGCGGCGCGCGGCGCGCGCGGCCAGCGGGCCGCCGTGCGCGGGCACTCGCACGCGCAACGCGCAAGCAGCCGCGCCGCGAGCCGAGGCTGCAGGCCGCCTCTCCGGCGCGCCCTGGCAGCAGCCGCCGGCAGCGCCGCCCCCTCGCGGCCGCCGGCCCCAGCCCGGCCCGCCCCGACGCCGCGCGCACGCCAACGCTCCCGCGCCGGCCCGCCCGCCCGCCCGCCGCCTCCCCCCGCAGCGCCAGCGCCAGCGGCGTCGGCAGCGCCAGCGGCGCGCCCGCGCCGGCAGTCGCCGCCATGGCCTCCCCCCCCGACAACCCCTTCCGGGACCTGGACGGCCAGATCGGGCAGCTGCTGCAGTGCAAGCCCCTGGCGGAGGAGCAGGTCAAGGCGCTGTGCGCCAAGGCAAAGGAGATCCTCATGCAGGAGGCCAACGTGCAGCCGGTCCGCTGCCCGGTGACGGTGTGCGGTGACATACACGGGCAGTTCCAGGACCTGCTGGAGCTGTTTAGGATCGGCGGGAACAGCCCGGACACGAACTACCTCTTCATGGGGGACTACGTGGACAGGGGGTGCGCTGGCTTTTTTTGGGGGGTTGGGGCTTGTTTTGGGGACTTGTTTTGGAGTTTGGGCGGCCAGCTACCTCTTCATGGGGGACTACGTGGACAGGGGGTGCGCTGGCTTTGGGGCGCCTTTTGGGGGAGGCTGCGCTGGTGTTTTGGCGGGTGTCTGTGGCTCCGGCGCCTTGTGTGAGCTTGGCGGCGGCTCAGTTGGGCAGAGGCAGCCTGCGTGGCTAGCGCGCCCGCTGCGCGATGCGGCCGCGGCAGCCGCTGCACCGCAGCCCCTCCCACCGCCACCCCAAACACCCCTCAAAACACCCCCCCCCCAAAAAAAGGTACCACTCTGTTGAGACGGTGTCGCTGCTGGTGGCCCTCAAGGTGCGCTACCGCGACCGCATCACCATCCTGCGCGGCAACCACGAGAGCCGCCAGATCACGCAGGTGCGCGGGGGTGGGGGGTGGGGGTTGTGGGGGGAGTGCAGGCTGCGGTTTCTGGGGGCGGGGATCAGCCGCGCGCTGCGCGCTGCTGCGCCGCTTGTGCTCCGCGTTGCGCCGCACAACGCGCGGCCTCGGTCTCTTGGCCCCCACTTGGCCCCCACCACCCCCAAACACCCAAAATCTGAGAAAACCAACCCCAAATCTCATCTTGTCGCCAGGTGTATGGCTTCTACGACGAGTGCCTGCGCAAGTACGGCAACCCGGACGTGTGGCGCCACTTCACGGACCTCTTCGACTACCTCCCCCTCACGGGGCTGGTGGAGGGCAAGGTGGGCGTGTTTTTGCACTCTTCCGTGTGTTTTTTTCGTCGTGTTGTGTTGTGTTGTGTTGTGTTGTGTTGTGTTGTGTACGGGTGTTCGCTGTTGGCTGGTGGAGGGCAAGACGCGTGGCGGGGGCCGGGATACACCGCCGCTGGCCTGTCGTGAAGCCCAGTCTGGCGCAGAGCCGCGGCTCCATTCGAGGGCCCCACCCGAGTGCAGCCCCCAACCCTGCCCGCCCCCCAAACCCAACCCGCCCCCAACCCACCCCCCCAACCCGCCCCCAATCCAACCCGCCCCGCCCCCAACCCGCCCCCAACCCAACCCGCCCCGCCCCCAACCCGCCCCCAACCCAACCCAACCCGCCCCCAATCCGCCCCACCCCACCCCCAACCGCCCCCAGATCTTCTGCCTGCACGGCGGCCTGTCCCCCACAATGGACACCCTCGACCACATCCGCGCGCTGGACAGGGTGCAGGAGGTGCGCGGCCGTTACGGGGGGCCCAAGGGGCGCGCCCCAAAGGGGCCCAAGGAGCCGCGCCCGCTTTTGCTGCCTTTCGCTGCCTTGCCGCCCCTGCCCGCCGCATAGCCAGCGCCTGCGCTCGCGCAGCCCCTCCCCCCCCCCCCTCCACCCCCACTTCAAAACACCCTCCAGCAAACAACGAACCATACCAAACAACCCCCCCCCCATCCCTCCACCCCCACTTGTTAAGCCGCACCTCCCCTCAACAAGCAAACCATCAACCCCCCCCCCCCCCCCCCCCCCCCCCCCCCCCAGGTGCCCCACGAGGGCCCCATGTGCGATCTGCTGTGGTCAGACCCGGACGACCGCGCGGGGTGGGGCATCAGCCCGCGGGGAGCGGGCTACACCTTTGGCCAGGTGGGGGGAACCAGGGCAAAGGGGGAGGGAGGTGTTTTTTTGGGTGGGAGCCGGCGGCTGACCTGCCTGCGGCGCCCGGCTGGCGACGGCGAGCACCGTCAGAGGAGCCAGCAATCGACCCCCCCTGCAAACCTGACAACCCTCCTCCAAGACCGCCGAAAGCGTCCCCTTGACACCGCCTCGACCCTCCCCCCCCCCAAACCTGCTTTCCAAACCCCAGGACATCAGCGAGCAGTTCAACCACGCCAACGGGCTGGACCTCATTTCCCGCGCCCACCAGCTGGTGATGGAGGGGTACAACTGGAGCCACGAGCAGGCGGTGGTGACGGTGTTCAGCGCGCCAAACTACTGCTACAGATGCGGTGGGTGGCGTTTGTGGAGAGGGGGGGGGGGGTGGAAAGCGCATTCCCGTGTTTTGGGCTGGCGCGCGAAGCCGGGCGGAGCATGCGTGGCACACCCAACCGCCCGCCTCCCCAAACACCCCCCCCTCAAACACCCCTCCCCCCCCCAAAGCGCCGGGGGCCGGATTTGTCGCGCGCGCGCCTCTGTGCGTGTCTTGCGTGCGGGGAGGGGGCGCGTGCTGCGCACGTGCGGGGGTGGTGCCAAAGCATTGAGAGTGCGCCTGACCGACCCCCCTCCGAAACCCCCCCGCGCCTCCCAAACACGCAGTTCCTTTGAGAACCTCCGCCGTCTGCTGCAGCCGGCTCCGCCGCCGCCGCCGCACATCCGGCTGCGCCGCGCCCGGCGCCGCCCGCGCGCCCGCGGCAGCAGCCGGCGGGCGCCTCCGCCGCCGCCGCCCGCGCCGCCGGGGGGCCGCGCCGGCGCGCCGCATGGTGTACATAACATCCACCGCGCGCGCATGCAGGCACGGTGAGGCGCCCCCCTCTCTTCCCCTCGCCCGCCCGCCCCCAACCCCCTCTTCCCTCTCGGCTTTCCCGTCACCGCCCTTGGCCGCACCCCGGAAAAGACGTATTCAGCCCAGTTGTTTTGCTTTCTGCGAGGTTAGTCTGGCAGTCTGGCTGCTAGCTGTAACCGGCGGGCCCCGCGCTGACTGTGCGGTGGGGTGCGCGGGGTTTCAATGGCCCGCACGAGGGGAACCATCGCAGGAGAACCATCGCAGTAGCCGGCGATTGAGCTGCGAGCCTGGCTGCCTCGAGCGCACCGAGGCAGGCCTGCTCAGACCAGGGCCCTCCGTCTGCGCGCCAAGGCCGGCACCAAGCAGCGGTCATCGCCGCTATGGATCTTTTAGGGGACGAGGACAGGCGAGCAAGCCTAAGATCGAGCTGCCGAGGAGGCGCGGGACAGTCACCGCAGTCACCCCTCCCCGCTGTTCAGCTCAGTTCGCGCAAGAACTCGCAACACACTCGTCAACGGACTCGCTCTCACCAGCACGCGGTGCACCGCCGAGCTTGCAGCCAGCCGGAGGCGCGAGCACGCATCCAGAGGGGCGCAGAAGCTCTAGAAACGTCAGGGAAGCAGTGATCAAGCGCTGCCGGTAGCCGGGAGCCACCACAGCGGGTGCAGAGGAGGAGGACGCAATGAGCAGCGGCCGCAGGTGCGCGGGCTGGGGTCCTGAGGCCTTAGGCGGCGACTGGGCGTGTGTTGTCAACCAACACGCGGCGGCAGGCGCGTCGGGAGGCCCCGCAGGCTTCCTGCGGGGCGCGCCGACACCGCCGCCGCCGCACCGCGCGGCGCGGCGCGCTGCGCCCGCCGCGGGCAGCGGGCAGGCTGCTGGCCGGCCCGCTTGGTTGCCGCGGGCTCGCGAGGGCCGCAACGGGCGGGGGCTCCCTCCGATTGTCGACGCACCAGCCAGCTGCGCCGCCCGCGCTCGGCGCAGCCCCCCGCGCGGCGGCGGCGCACGTCCGCGCCCGGCCCCCCGCCAACACCTCGCCCTCTCATCCCCGCCCCTGCACGCACCCATCCCCCCGCAGGGGCGACCGCGGCGGCGGCGGCGGCGACCGCGGCGGCGGCGGCGGCGGCGATGAGGACATGTATGACGAGGGCGAGGGCGTGACCATCACCACCTCAAAGGGCGTGCGCGCGGTCAAGTCCTTTGACGACATGGGGCTCAGGTGGGGGGGGGGTTGGGCCTTTGTTCGGGGTGCTTTGCCGGCGCGAGCCGGGCGAAGAGCGCGGCCTGCCGTTTGCCCGCGCCGGCCGCGGCGCGCCGGGGCTGCTGTGCGGTGCCTCAGAGCCGGCTCTGCGCCGCCCCGCGGGCCGGGGCTTGGGCGCCAGGGAAGCCGGGCACGCAGCGGCGCACGCAGCCGGCTCGCAGCTGCCCATTCCGGCTCAAGCCAACCCACGGCGGCTCCCGCCCGCTGACTCACCCCGCTCGCTGACTCAACCCCTCCCCCCCAAACCCCAGGGAGGACCTGCTGCGCGGCATCTACAGCTACGGCTTTGAGAAGCCCTCCGCCATCCAGCAGCGCGCGATGCTGCCCATCTGCCAGGGGCGCGACGTCATCGCGCAGGTGTGTGTGTGTTGGGGTGGGGTCTTATCAGGCTTTTTGGCCGGGCCTTTGCCCGAGCCTTGACCGGGCTTTGTTTAGTCAGGCCTCGGCCAACCCCCCTCACCCCGCCCCCCGTTCCTCCCCAACCCCGCAAACCGCAGGCCCAGTCCGGCACGGGCAAGAGCAGCCTCATCGCGATGATCATCTGCCAGCGCGTCGACATCAAGCTGCGCGAGTGGGTTTTTCGTAGGGGGTGTTTAGGGGGGTTGCGGGGGCGGGTCGGGGGGCGGGGGCGGGGTGTGTGTTGAGGGCCGAGCTTGGGGTTTTGGGCAGGCAGGGGTTCGCCAGCGAAGGGGAAGCATCCGACTGGAAAAACGGGGCACCGCTGAGCACCGCAGCTGCTGAATGAATGCTGAACAACCCTCCCCCCCCTCCCCCCACCCCAAAAAACAAACAGGGTCCAGGCGCTGGTGCTGTCCCCCTCGTCCCCAAACCACCCCCTGCTGACCCCCAACCCCTCCCCCACCCCACCCCCCAAAACAGGGTCCAGGCGCTGGTGCTGTCCCCGACGCGCGAGCTGGCGCAGCAGACGGAGAAGCTGGTGCTGGCCATCGGCGACTTCATGAACATCCAGGCGCACGCCTGCGTGGGGGGGCACAGCATCGGTGGGGGTCCAAGGGGGCGTTTTGTTTAGGGGAGGGTGTTTGGGGGGTGGGGGCCATCGGCGACTTCATGAACATCCAGGCGCACGCCTGCGTGGGGGGGCACAGCATCGGTGCGTGTGTGTGGGGGGCGGGGGTGTTTTGGGGTGTTGGGCGTGGGGGCTTGGGCGGCTGCGACACCGGCGCCGAGAGCCGTTTTCCCCCCTGTGCAAACCGCCACAAGCAAAACCTCCACCCCCCAACACCCCTCCTAAACCCTGAAACCCCCCAACCCCCCCCCCAAAACCCCCCAAACCAAACAGCCGAGGACATCCGCAAGCTGGACCACGGCGTCCACTGCGTCAGCGGCACCCCCGGCCGCGTCAACGACATGTGCCAGCGCCAGAAGCTGCGCACGCGCGCGACCAAGATGCTGGTGCTGGACGAGGCGGATGAGATGCTCAACATGAACTTCCAGGAGCAGATCTACAACTGCTACAGGTGGGGGGGTGGGGTTGGTTTGGGGGGCGGTGTTTCTTTTTGCAAAGTCAATGCACGGTCGCCAAGCCGCCAAACCAGCCGCAAACCTGCTCTGAACCTCCCCCAAACCGCCAAAAACCGCCAAAAACCGCCAAAAACGCCCCCAGGTACCTCCCCCCCGACTGCCAGGTCGTGGTCGTGAGCGCCACGCTGCCGCAGGAGGTGCTGCAGATCACCCAGCAGTTCATGACAGACCCCGTCCGCATCCTGGTCAAGCGCGACGAGCTGACCCTCGAGGTGGGTTGTCTTTTTGCGCTCACTGCGCACTGAAGTTGTATGTCTTTCGGTTGTTTGAAGGTTTGCTGTGGGGGGGTTGAGGGTTCAGAAGGGGGCCAGGCATGGCGAACTGCCTCCAAACCGCCCCGTGCTGCCTCCCATTCAAACCGCACCTCACCTCTCTCCGCACCGCCCCCTCCCACGCCCCCCCCCCCCCCCGGGCCCCCCCCCCCCCAGGGCATCAAGCAGTTCTTTGTGGGGGTGGAGCGGGAGGAGTGGAAGTTTGACACCCTCTGCGACCTGTACGACACACTCACCATCACGCAGGTGAGGGCTTTTGGGGGGAAGGGGGGCTTTTAGGGGGGGCATTCGTGTGGTGTGGTTGTTTGCGGCGGCCCGCTCCCATGCGTGTTCTCGAAACACGGCCCGCAAGCTCCGATTCCCAGGCCCATTTGGGGCCCATCCTCGCCCCTCTGCCTTCCCCCCCTCCCTCCCACCCACTCACTCCCCCCCCACAACCACCAAAAAACAACCAAAAAACGCACCCCCCCCCAGGCCGTCATCTTCTGCAACACCAAGCGCAAGGTGGACTGGCTGACCGAGAAGATGCGGCAGAACAACTTCACGGTTTCCTCCATGCACGGGGACATGCCCCAGAAGGAGCGCGAGGCCATCATGGGGGAGTTCAGGGGCGGGTCCACGCGCGTGCTGATCACGACGGACGTGTGGGCGCGCGGCCTGGACGTGCAGCAGGCGAGGGGCGGGGCGGTTGGGTCGTTTTGGAGTCGTTTGGGGGCCGACTTTGGTGCTGCGGCGGCAGCTTTGCCTCGCGCCCACCGCCGAAGCAGCGCAGCCCTACAAAGGCGTGTTGCGCGGCTCGGCGGGCGCTCCCGCATTCCACAACCGCCCTTGAAAGCAACCCCCAACTCTACCTTCATATAAACACCCCCCCCCCCCCCCCCCAAAAAAAAGGTGTCCCTGGTGATCAACTACGACCTCCCCAACAACCGCGAGCTCTACATCCACCGCATCGGCCGCAGCGGCCGCTTCGGGCGCAAGGGTGTGGCGATCAACTTTGTGAAGAGCGACGACGTCAAGATCCTGCGGTGGGGGGTCGGGGGGTAGATGTGTGTGTTGTGTGTGTATTTGTGTGTGTTGGTAGTGTTGTGCGTGTGTTTGGGGGTAGGTGGGCGCAAAGGGCGTGCTTGCGTGCGCGCGCGCTGCGCTGCCGGAATCGGCTTGTTCTGCGCTTCAAGCGTTGTGGGCTGTCCGGCCGCGCGCCGGACTGCCGTGGCGCTGCTCGCGGCTGAACCCCCCCCCCCCCCCAAAACGCCCTCCCCAACAACGCATTGCGGCCTGGCAGCGACATCGAGCAGTACTACGCAACCCAGGTGGGCACTACCGCCAGTTGGCTCGGGCCTTTGGGGGGGGCACTTTTGCGCTGTTGGTGCTCGTCCCAAGTGCATAAAACGGCCAATGAACCATCAACATTGCGATTGCATCCGCAACCCCCAACACATTGACCACCAATGCCGCCCCAACCCAAACGCCCCAAACGCAACAGATCGACGAGATGCCCCTCAACGTGGCCGAGCTCATCTGAGGCCGCGCCGAAGCGGCAAAGGCGGGAGGGCGCCCTCGGCGCTCGGCGCTCGGCGGCCGTCGGCGCTGTGCGCCCGTCGGGGCGGCCTTTCGCGCGCGCCCGTGTGGCAGGCTTTTTGCCCTCTCTGTCCTTCTCACCTGCCCGGTTTCCCGCCGCCTGTTTTGGTCCGTCTCCCCGCTGTAAACGCTGTTGTGGCTCCCCCACTGGATGCCCCCCCCCCCGAGCGCCACCGCAGCGGGCGCGCCGCCGGCGCGCGCGTGGGCGGGCGGCCGCCCCGCTGCGCGGAGAGGGCGGCTGGGGCATGCAGGGGCCTGCACGCAGTCCGGCATGGCGTGCGTCCAGGTATCACCCCGCCTGCTATTGAAACGCCGAGGTTCAGCAGGCAAAGCTGACCAGGTTCAGAATTTGCCTGCCTCGCTGTGGGGTGCGGCAGCGGGCAGCATGCCCAGCGTGGAGCCATGCACAGCGCCGCTGGCATGCGGCCACCATGCGCGCCGGCATACCGAGTTCTCGCCACCGGGACAGGGCCCTGCCCAACAGCGGAGCCAGCGCCCGTGGATCGCCCGCGGATCGCGGCGTGGCCGGCGGCCGCGCGCCGACGAACGGCGTCACCAGAGCCGGCGCGAGCGGTGGCTCGCGGTGGGTCAGCCGGCGGACGGCGCGATTCGGCCCCATTTCCGCTCTCCAATTAGTACGCCCGCGCCGTGGGGCCGCGCGAGCGCGCGAGCAGAGGCCGTCCAGCCCTGGGCCGGCGAAGGGAGCGCGTCCTCCTTTCGCACCGTGGCCATAGTGCGACAAATAGCACGCCTTTTGCGCGCTAGTGGACGGGAGGCCGAGGGCGCGCGGGTTTTTTTGGCGTTCCCGAGGTCCCAGGCGCCGGGATGAGCGGTGGCACGCCCGGCCGGGGCTTGTTGGTGCCCTCGGTCCCAATGGAGTTGATGGGAGTCCCGCGCGAGACGCTACAGGTGCGTGCGGAGGCAGCGACGCCCCCGTCGGCGTGCGCCGCCGCGATCGCGCGCGCCATCGGCGTCGCCTCGCCGGCCCACGACAGCGACGCATCCGTCGCTGCGGCCCGCATGGAAGGACAGCGCGGCGTGCCGCTCGGCCTGCAAGCAACCGGCAGCCGGCCCGCGGCCCGCGCGCGCCGCGCGGCCCGGCGTCACCGGCCGCGCGGCACGCCGGCAGCGCCGCAAACCCGAGCCCCCCCGCCCCCCCCCCAAAGGCCTTCCTTGTCTCCTACAGCCGCGCCCTGCTGGATGAGCTGTCTCTGTCGTCGGCGGCCGTCCCGGACTCGCGCCTCCGCGCAGCGGTATCCGCTGTCGCCGGCCGCGCGCTCGCGCACGCCCCGCCCGGCGCCGCCGCCGCCGCCGCCGGCCCGCCGCTCGGCGCCGCGCCCGGCGCGCAGCAGGCCATCGACGCGCAGCAGCAGCTGGCGGCGACGCAGCAGCAGCTGGCCGCCGTGCAGCAGCTGCAGGCCGCGCAGCAGCTGCAGTTCCAGGCCGCGGCGGTGCAGCAGCTGCAGCTGGCGGCGGCGGTGCAGGCGCAGGCGCAGCTCGTTTCGGGGGGCTCCGTCGCGCCCTTCGACGTGCGGCTGGAGTGGAAGCACTCATGCCTGTGAGTGGCGCTTTTTTCCCCCGCTTTCGGCGCGCCCCGCTTTTCTGCTGCAGGGGGGCGGGGGCGGGCGCGGTCGAGGCGGCGCGCGCGGCGGCTGGGGGGGAGCGGCGTGCCGACTGCCGAAGGGCGGGGGGGGGTTCACTGCCTGCGCACGTGATTCAGGGGTGCGGCCCTGGATTCGCCCCTAAACCCTAAACCCTAAACCCCAACCCCCTAAACCCCAACCCCCGAACCCTAAACCCCTAAACCCTAAACCCTGAAACCTAAAACCCCCGCCCCCCCGCAGCAACTGGGGCTGCCTCCTCGACGACTGCCAGCTCTGCCGCAACAACGCGCTCAAGGTGTGCGACGACTCATCCGTCTTTGACGTGCAGTACTGGGTGCGGGACGACGGCAAGGGCGGGCAGCTGGTGAGGGCAAAGTGCGGGGCGGACGTCTACGTTCAGGCCATCGACCGGGCGTCCAACATGCCGGTGTTCCTGCCGGACGTTCGCATCAAGGTGCGGGGGGTGGGGGTGGGGGAAGGGGGGGGATGGGGGGTGGGGGTGGGGGGGCAGCGTTGGGGCGTGCTTCGGCGGTTTTGGCGCCCGCCGCGAATGGTGGCCGCCAGCGTGCGGCCGGATGCGGCTGGCGCTGGTGCAGCGGCGGCGCGCGGGCAACGGGCGGCCCATGTGCCCCCCCAAACTGCAAAAGCCCAAACACCCCCGCCCAAGAAAACAAACACCCCCACCCCCAAAACCACACCCCAAACGCCAGCTGTACGTGGTCAACGGCTCCTCGGCCTCCGCCCCCTCCCTCCACGAGCCCGTCGAGGCGCTGCTGTCCGACGACGACGGCCACCTGCTGTTCAGCGTGGCGGGGACGGGGCCGGAGGAGGACGGGGGGGTGCCGCTGGACACGACGCAGGTGCGCGCTGGGGGGCGTTTGCGTTGGGGTTGTTTGCGGTTGCGTTAAGGGGGGGGGGGTGTTTGTGTTGAGGGGAGGGGGCTTCTCGTGCGCTTGTGGTTGTGTGCCTCAGCGCGCCCCCCGTTATCTGGCACCCTACCCGTGATCTGGCGCGCCCGTGATCTGACGTGTCATTGTCACACCCCCGATGCCGTCACCCGCAGGACGACCGGCTGGGCCCCGTGGCCCACATCCCCGAGTTTCAGTTCCTCAACAAAAACTCAAAGTTCCGGTCCGGGGGCAGGTGGGGCAGTTGTGGGTTGGGGATGGGGTGGGGAGGGAGGCGGCGTCGGGAGGCGGCACGTTTGCACTTGGATGTATCTGCCCTGCCCCCAAAAGCGGCAACAAACACCACCATCACCAACGACGCTCCCAGAACCCGCCAAAACGCACTGCCAGCAACGCCCCTGTGCAACCCGCCAACGCAACACTGCCCATGCGAAACAAAACGGCCCTTTCCAAGCCCCCCAACCCCCAACGCAGCACCGCCGCAAAATACCCCTCACCCCCCACCCCCACCCCTCAAAACCCGCCCCCAGGAGCTACAAGGCCTTCCGCCTGCTGGCGCGCGCCTCCCGCCGCGACCCTTTGACCGGCGCCGACCTGGTCGTGGCCCAGGCCGAGAGTGAGCCGTTCAAGGTTACCACAAAAAAGGGCTACGACGGGTGCCGCAAGGCGGAGTACCTCAACGCGCGCGAGGTGGGGTTTGACCGGGGTTTGACGGGGGTTTGAACGGGGTTTGCCAGACGCAGGGGGGCGGTTTGGGCGCTGGGCGAGCGCCGCGCGCGGCCACCCCCGCTTTCAACGTTCGCAGCGCATGGCCCCGCCTGCGCCCGCCAAAAACGCTGCCGACACCTCCGAAACCGCCCCTGAAACCTCTCAAACCGCTCCTAAACCTCAAAAACTGCCCCTGAAACCTCCGAAACAGCCCCTGAAACCTCCAAAACCGCCCCTGAATCCTCTCAAACCGCTCCTTAACCTCCCAAACCGCCAGATCATAACCGACAAGACGTTTGCCAACCTGGGCGAGACGACCATCAACAACCTCAAGACCACGTTCGTCGGCGTGGACACGGGTGCGCGCCTTTTTTACGCGGCTGTTTGTGCGCGCTCGCTCGCGGGCGCTGAAGTGTGCGCGCTCGTTAGCACGCCTCCTCTCCCCCCTTTTGGCCTCTCCATCCCGGCCCCTGCTCCCACGGGCCCTCCCTGCCGCCTGCCTCTCCCCCGTCGCCCGCTCGCCCCACATCCCATGCGCTGAACCGACACGTCAACACCACCCCGCTCGTCCCACACCCCCGTCATCATTACTAACGCCTTACCCTCATCACCAACGCAACCCCCTCCCCCCTCCCCCCTCCCCCCAAACAGTCGCCGACCTTCTTGGGCTGGTGGAGCGCGCCGGCGCCGACCCCCGCCTGGAGGCGTCCCTGCGGGAGGTTCTCAACATGTCTAGGGATGCGGTCAAGTGGCGCAACCTGACGCGCATCCTCCACGAAAGGGTGGTCTGGGACGACGCCACGCCGCGGCTGTGGCTGCTGCCGGGCGCGCCGCGGCCGCTTGGGCTGGTGTTCCCGGCGCACAAGGGGCAGGCGGACTTTGGCGCGCCCGCAGGTGGGCGCGGTTGGCTGCACGTTTGCCGCGCGCGGCGCCGCGCCCCGCCGCCACTGCACGTGTGGCCCCCGCTGCTGACCGCGGCCAGCCACCAGCGGCCGTCCCGTGCCTTGACCGCCTGCCCGCCACGCCGCGCCGCCGATCCGACCCCAACCCCTGCCCGCAACCCTCCGCACGCAGGCATCGTGACCACCTTCCCCCCGGTGGGCGCGCCCGCGGCCGCTGCGCCGCTGAGCGACGACCTGCAGCTCTACTGCGGCCGGGAGATCGAGCAGCTGACTCAGCTCGCGGCGCAGTCGTGGCGGCTGCCACGGCACCCGGGGTGGCGGCTGGCGGGGGATCAGCTGGTGGGTTGCCCGCGGCGCGGGCGCCTGCATGCGCGCCCGCGCGCGCGCCTGCATGCGCGCCTGCATAGGCGCCTGCATGCGCGCCTGCATAGGCGCCTGCATGGGTGTTTCCTGGCCGCATGGGGCTTGCATGGGGGCGCTAATAGAGGTGGTGGCGCGCGCATGGGGGCCGCATGGCGCCGCATGCGGCGATCGCCCCCAAACACACCCCTGCGCGGCCTGCCGCCGCCCCTCCCATCCGCAGGACTGGCAGCCGTCGTCGCCGGAGGCCGTGACTGGGGCCTATAGCGAGGCCCTCGGCGGCGGCGACCCGAGCACTCAGATGATGCAGGCGCTGCTGCTGAGCAGCCCCAGCCTCGGCGCCGCGCATGGACTGCCGAGCCTGCAGGTCGGCGGGCTGGCGCCGGCCGCGCCGGCCGGTGTCGGCGGCGGCGCGGCGGGCGGCGGAGGGGGCACCGCGCCCATGAGCGTGTCTGGCACCACCGGCGCCGCCGACGCCGCGACCGCTTCCGGCGGCGGCGTCTCGCACACCGCCCAGAGCGGCGAGCACAGCGGCAGCAGGGGCGGCACGGGCAGGCGGGGCAGCGGCGGCGGCGCGGTCGCGGCGCGCGCAAGCAGCAGCGGCGCCGACCTCACGTCTGCAAAGGGCGGCGCGCACGCGTCGCTGGCCGCGGCGCAAATGGGCATCGCCGCGCTGGGCGCGACGGGCATCGGCGGAGCCGGCCGCGCCGCGTCGGGCGGCGCGGCGGCGGCGGCGGCGGCGGCGGTCGCGGCGGCGGGCGTGCCGCCGCCGATGGTGGTACCCGTCATGCAGCGCCCCATGCTCGGCGCCGGCGGCCCCGGGCCCGTGCTCGCCGGCCTGCCTGTCTGGGAGAAGGCGGCGGTGCTGCAGCAGGCGATCCGCGAGGGCTGGCCGCACCAGCAGCTGCAGATGGTGCTCGCCAGCCTGACTGACGAGGAGATCGCCGCGATCCGCTCCGTCCACCAACAGCAGATGGCGTCCGCCGCGCAGCGGCGCGGCGAGCCGCCGGGCGCGGCGCCGGGCGACGCGGCGGCGGCGGCGATGGACGCGCTGATACGTGATGCAGGCGGCGGCGGTGGCGGCGGCGCCGCGCCGCTGCGGCCGGGCGGGGAGTCGATCGACGCCGACGCGATCATCGAGGCGGCCGCGCTGGAGGCCGTCGCCGCCGCCAACGACGCCGGCCAGCTCGCGTCCGCGCGCCGCGCGCTGGCGGAGATGCGCAGCGGCAGCCGCGGCGCGCGCGGCGGTGGCGGCTGCGCGGGCGACGACGACCGGGCGGCGTTTTCGATCGACGATCTCCGGGATTTGAGGGGGCACCTCCTCGGCGAGGGGGGGCTGTCGGCCGCGATCGGCAGCCCCCCCATGCTGGGCGCGCTGCCCAGCGGGTTGGACCGGTCCTTTGATTCCCTCAGCCTCCCGAGCATCCACGACCAGGGTGGGTGGGGGGGCACGCCGCCGGCTTCCTGCTTTATATTTGTTTCCTTGGACTGGCCATTGAGCGGGCATTGAGCATGCATTGAACATGCGTTGACCGTGCGTTGACCATGCACCCCGCCGGCCGAGGACCCGCCGTCGCCGCCCATCCGCCCCGCCGCCCACCTCTCTTCCCTCCCCCTTGCCCACCACTCACCTGACACGCACCCTCCCTCCCTCACCCAACAACAAACGCCGACCTCTGATCCAACCAGACGGCTGGACCGACCTGCTCCGCGACCTGAGAAAAGTCAGCAGCACCAGCGCGCGCAGCAACCCCTCGTTCAACGCCACGGACTGGATCCCAGACAGCCTGGGCGCCTCCGAAGAGGACGGCAACGGCGGCGGCGACGGTGGCGGCGACGACGGCGCGGACGCCGCGCCGGCGGGGCGGGCGAAGCGGGAGCGGTCCAGCGCGTTTGCGATGCGGGCGCACCAGCAGGCCATGCTGCAGGCCATGGCCAACAATGACTCATTCAGCAGAGACACTCTGAGGACGATGGTGGACAAGGAGCACACCGCAAGCTTTGGTGGGTCTAAACCCTCAGGACAAGGCCACTTTTGGTGGCCTTTCTGTGTCTGTCTTTGCGGGCTTGGGGCGGTGCTGCACCAGGGGCGGCGCGACGAAGGAGGGGGCGGCTTTTGGCGCACCTTTGGGCCTTGGGGGCCTCGACTATCGGCAGCTGCATTTGCTTTGCCGGCCAGCTGGTGCCCCGGCAAGTGCCGGCGCCGCGCTGCGCGGCACACCAGCCGACACGCGCCATCAGCCATGACAAACCGCAAACCGCCCCAACCGACGCCCCAAACGCGACAGGCCGCCACATGCCGCACCTGAGGGTGGGCAGCACCACCAAAGACGCCGCCACGCGCGCCGCGGGCCTCGCCGCCCGCATAGCCCCCGATGCGACAGACACCGCGGCGGCGGCGGCGGCGGCGGTGGCGGCGGCGGGGCCGGGAGAGGCGCCGGCGTGGCGCAGGTGGGCGTGCGCACGCCCGCGCCCTGTGTCTGGCGCCGCTTTGCGGCGCCCGCTTTTGGGGCTGGGGTGGGGTGGGGCGTTTCGTGCTGCGTCCAGCGAGCGGCCGCCCCTCCCCCCTCCTTCGATCCCCCAGCCCCCGCTGACTGCTGCCCGCCTTATCCCTCCCAACGAACGCAGCCGCGGCAGAGCCTCCCTCGACCAGGCGTGATGCCCTCCCCGCGGCCGCCGGCGCCCCCTTCTCCATCCCCCCGAAGCTTCCTACCGTATTTTCTCATTCGCGCCCCCCGCCTTTGTGGCCCGGCCCCGCGCCATCTCAACTGCCCTCTCGCCGGCCCGGGGCCCGCGGCGCAACCTGGCCAGGCGTCCAAAACCGCCGGCCGGCACCTTCAGAACAGAAACCTTTGACCGAGTTTGACCGCGCGTTGACTCGCCGCACTGACCGCCGTTGGCCCTTTCGGTTTGCCGGGTTCGGGACCGCCCTGCTTGAAGCATTCAAACCCCCTCCCTGTGGGCGCGCACGCCCCCCACCCCACACCCCCCTTGCGCGCCCATGCCTTTACTTGCCCCCCCGGCTTCCTACATTTAGGGCCGCTGCCCCGCCGGCGCGGCTGGCTGTGTGAAATCACACCATCGGTGCTCTGTCCTTGACTGATGCGAGGCAAGTAAAAAATGGGTTCAATAGGCCGGCCGGTCGAGTTTGGGGCTGTTTACAGGGGTCACTGCGGGCTGGGGTTTTGGAACCAGGGCACCGAATGCGCGCGGCGTCGCGGGGCGGACCCTGCCACGCAGGGAAGGGGCTGGGAAGAGAGAGGAGAACGGGGAGGCGGTGGGGCTGGGGGGCCGGGCGGCAGGCAACGGGCGCGCAGCGCCACACGCCGGTGCGCCGCAGGCGCCGGCGCCGCTCAGGCGCAGCCCGGCCAACAGGCCGGCGCCCGTTCGCCCGCCGCCCCCACGCGCCGCCGCCAGATCGCGCGGCCAGATCACGCGTCGGTGATGCAGCCCTCGCTCGCGCTGGCCACGTTTTTGATGTACTTGTAAAGCGTCCCCTTTGTCGCCTTCAGCGGCGGCGCCTTCCAGGCCGCGCGGCGGCGGGCGAGCTCGGCGTCGTCGGCGTTTGTGATGTCCATCCGGCGGGTGGACGCGTCGATGACGACGTTGTCGCCGTCCTGGTGATGCGGGTGACGGGGGCGGGTGACGCGGGTGACGGGGTGGGTGACGGGGGGTGCGGGGGCGTGGGGTGACGGGTGATTTGTTTGTTGGTGTGTGGCGGCCGGGGGGTGAGCGGTTGATTGGATTGGGTGCCAAGGGGCCGAAAGCAAGGGCGGCAAGCCCACAAACATGCACACGGGAAGGGGGTGTGGTGGGCTCCCTCTAGCTGCTCCTCTTGCAACTCTTCCCCCCCCTCCCGCCCTCAACCGCAATGACTAAAAGGCCGCCCCCGCGGGCGTCAATTTGTCAACGCCCCCTCACCTGCACCAGCGCGATGGCCCCGCCGACCTGGGCCTCCGGGGTGACGTGGCCGATGACGAATCCGTGGCTGCCGCCGCTGAAGCGGCCGTCTGGGGGTTGCGGCAACGGGTCGGGTTTTTTCGGTTGCGGTGTCGGTTTGGGCTGGCGCGGGAGAAGGGGTTCGGGCGGTTTTGCGGGGTGCAAAACCCAGCTTTTCCCTTCTTCTGCAAGAGCCGCGAAACACAGCCCCCGATTCCCCCTAAACACCCGCGGACAAGAATAAAGCACAGTCGCTTGCCGCGCCCCCGCACACGGCAGCAATAAGCCCGGCCCCCTCACCTGTGATGAGGGCGCACTCGTTGCCCAGGCCGGCCCCCATGATGGCAGAGGTGGGGGTGAGCATCTCGGGCATGCCGGGGCCGCCCTGCGTTGGGCGGCGGCGGTTTGGGGCGGTTGGTGTTTGGGGTTGGCTTCGCCGTGGTCGGGTTTCGGGCTTGGGGGTGTGGTGTGGCTTGTGCTGGCTTTCTTTGTGCACAGGCCCCAAGGCACAAAAACCTGTGCTCTTTGTTGAAACCAAGGTTGAAAGTGTGCCCATTCAAATTTGATTGGTGACAGCCCCCCCCCACCTTTGGCCCCTCGTAGCGGATGACGATGACCGCCCCCTTGAAGCGCGAGGGGTCCGCCGCCAGCGCCTCCAGCATGTCCTCCTCGGAGTCAAAGCACAGCGCCTGGTGTTTGACCGGGGGTTGGGCGTTTGACCGGGGGTTTGACTGGGGTTTTGACCAAGGTTTGAGGGATTGGGGGCGCGTGCATTGGGAGGGCATTGCCAGCAGTGCAACGGTCCTCGCTGGATGACTGCGCCCCGTTCTGAGTAGCGCAACGTTTGACCGCGGTTTGACCGCGGTTTGACCGGCCGCCGCACCTTGCCCTCGAACCGCAGGCCCTCCTTCCCCGTGATCTTGGCCACGGAGCCCTCTGGGGAGAGGTTGCCGTAGAGGATCTGGATGTGGCCCTGCGCTTGGGGGGGGGATGCTGCGCTTGGGGGGGGGATGATTGATAGCTTCGGTCAAAACTCCGGCTTTGCGGATTGTGGAGGCCGGTTTGAGGCACCGCCCACAGCGGGGCGGAACAGGCCGAGAGAAGCAGCCTGCGGTAGTCCAAGCGTGCACTGACACCGCTGAAAGAAGCTGCCACGGCCACGCCGGTCCAACCACCCGGCCCAAACCCCCAGTCAAACCCCGGTCAACCCCGGTCAAACGCGCCTCCGGCTTGATGGGCTTCTCCAGCGGCAGGATGACGTCCTGCCCCGCCTTGAGCTCCGGCACCGATGCCAGGTTCTCAGCCATGGTCTTGCCTGGGGGTTGCGGGAGGTTTTGTTTTGGGGTGGTGGGAGGTCTTTTTGCAGGGAATGAAGGTGATTGCGACTCTGCCCTCCAGCAAACACAAAACTCTCGCCCCCTTGGCAACGTCTCCCCATCCGCTCATGACGAATCCTCCCCCAACCTTCGAAAGCCTCCGCGACCACCCCTCCAACCCCCCCCAAAAAACAAAAGCCCCACCCGTGCAGGTGAGGGTGGTGCCGTCGATGAGGCCCTTTGCGTGGAGGTACTTGAGCACGGCGGGGGTGCCGCCAACCTGGGGTGGGGGGCGTGTTGGGGTTTGTTTTGTTGGGATGTCGTTTGGTTCGAGAGAGGGATTTGGCTTGCGTCTAGTCGATTTTTTGAGAGGGGGCGGGTGTGCGTGCTTGCCATAGGGCGTGCGAAAAATCATCCCCACCCAACCAACAAAGCGGGAAACAAAAAGGCACCTTGTGGACGTCCTCCATGACGTATTTGCCGCTGGGCTTGAGGTCCGCGATGAAGGGGACCTGGGGGGGTTACGGGAGGTTTTGGGGGGGCGGTTTTGGGGCGATTTTAGGGAGGTTTGTTTTGGGGGGGGGGGACGCCGCGCTGACGGCATTGGCATTGGCAAAAAAACACCGCCGAAACCCTAAAGAAAACCATAAAACCCGCCAAAACTCGAAAAGACACCCCAAAACCCCACAGACCGCCCAGAGCCTAATAAAACCGCCGAAACCGCCGACCCCCCCCCCCACCCTGTCGCTGATGCGCTGGAAGTCCTCGAGGGAGTAGTCAATGCCCACAGCGTGCGCGATGGCCAGGTAGTGGAGCACCTGTCGTTTTTTTGGTTTTGAATTTTTGAACGTTTCAGTTGTGAATGCTTTATTGTTTTGAACTTGTGGAAGTTCGAATGTTGGTGGGCAGTTGGGAACGCCACGTTTCAGATTTGAAGACCACACTCAATGCCGCATGCCGCACAAACCCGCCACTAAAGAACCCAACCCCAGCGCGAGCGCCTGACCCCCCCACACCCAAACCCGACCCACCGCGTTGGTGGACCCCCCCGTGGCCATGACCAGGGTGATGGCGTTGTCAAAGGCGGCGCGAGTCATGATGTCCTTGGGCTTTATGTCACGCTTCATGAGCTCCAGGATGTACCTTTTGTACGGGGGGTGGGAATTAATAGTTTTTTATTCAGAATCGAGGTTCTTTTGAGAAGGGTTTTGAAGGGGCGAGGTGCATTGTTAGCCGGGTGGTCAAGCTTTTAGACCGATGACTTGTCCACAAACCCTCCCCTCCCCCAGTCTCTATAACTCACTTCCCCGCCAGGCGGCACTCGTCCACTTTGAGGGAGTCCTCCGCGGGGATGGAGCTGGAGTAGGGCAGGGACATGCCCTGGGGGGTTCGAATTCGAAGTTTGAATCTTTAGTTTGGATTCGGAACATTTTGATGACGAAGTTTTGTTTCGTTCTTCCAATCCGGCTTTGAACGGCAGCGGTGGCGGCATTGCACAGCAGCCAGGAAATCCAGAGCGCCGACTGCTGGAGGGCGCGGCGTGACTTCCTTCACAACCGATTTGCTCAATAAAACACCCCACCCCCAAACCCAAACCCACCATGGCCTCTATCGAGCTGGCCATCGTGTTGGCGGTGTACATGCCGCCGCACGCGCCGGCGCCGGGGCAGGCGTGGCGAACCGCGTCGAAGCGCTGCTCCTCGGTCCAGAGGCCGGCCGCGTACGCGCCTAAAAGGGGGGGGGGTTCGGGGGTTTGTTCGGCGGTTTTGGAGGGTTTTTTTGTTGCGCGTTTACGATTGCTTGGGGGGGGGCATTGTGAAGGGTCCGTTTTGAAGGTCACGCGCCCAACACTGCAAACGAAATGCAGCCAGAAAACGGCAAGGATGCGGTCTCAAATAACCTCTTACCCCGCCCCACCGTAGCTCTGGAAAGCGGACACGATGTCCAGCACGGTGCCGTCGGCGCAGCCGCACCCCCCCACTTCCAAAAAAACCTCCAAAACCGCCCGCAAAACCGCCGAATAGCGGTTTCAACCCCCCTTACCGTAGCTCTGGAAGGCGGACACGATGTCCAGCACGCTGCCGTCGGAGGCGTGGCCGGGCTTGATGGTGCCGCCGTAAATCATGATGGACGGCCTGGGGGGCGTTTTGCGGACGTTTGGGGCGGTTTTGGGACGCGCTTCAGCGGTTTATACATGCTTTTTGGGCGGTTTTTGGTGCGTTTCGTTTCTGGGTTCGGACTCGCTGGCGGTGCGGCCCTCCTCCTGGACCCGAGAGGCGGCCGGCGGCCGCGGCCGCGCGGTCTGACCGAAAGAGGCGGCCCAACCAAAGGAAGCGGCCCAAACGAAACCAACGCGCCTGTTGAGGCGCGCCATGGCCATGATGGACCCCGGCATGTTCTTGTCGCAGCCGGGGAGGGAGATGTTGGCGTCGTACCACTGAGGAAGGTTTTTTTAAGGGGGGGGGGGTCAGCTACTCAGTTTGCGTCTTGATTGCGGGGGTTGCTTTGGGAATGCGAACCGCCTGGGCTCGGCTCTGCGCAGCGCTGGCGCCGCCAATGGTGCGGCAAAAGCGCTGAGGGGGGCTGCACAAGCACAGCGATGACGGGACGGAAGCACCCATTACTAAAACCCACCTGCGCGCTCATGACCGTCTCGATTGAGTCGGCGATGAGGTCGCGGGACTGCAGGCTGTAGGACATGCCGTCTGGGGCGTGGGAGGGGGGGTGGCGGTTTTAGGGGCGGTTTTGGGGCGGTTTCGGCGGTTTTAGGGGCGGCTTCGGGCAGGTTTTACGGGTTTTGCCGGCGGTTTTCGGCGGTTTCGGCGGCCTCGAGCGCGCTTTCCACGGAAGATCCCACAGCGTCTGCAGCGCCCCAAAGCAGTCAGCAGTACACAACGGCCGCCCCCGTACTGCCGGGGGTCCGCACCCCCTCATTCGGTACGCACCCGTGCCCATGCTGATGCCGTCGCTGACGCCGATGGTGTTGAAGCGGTACGCCACCAGGCCGGCCTCCTCCTGCGGTACGGGGCGCGGCGCGGATGGAGAGCGCACGTGAGCGCGCTCAGCGGAGCAGTCGGCGGCGAGGATGGACGGGGGCGCATGTGAGCGCTCAGCGGTGCACCGTAAGCCCCGCTGCCCAATTCGACACCCCAAATGGAACGCCCCCCCCCACCCACCCCCCAAACCCAACCAAACACCCCAAAAGGCGCCCCACCCCCAACCCCCACCCACCACGCCCTTCTTGACCTCCTCAGCCAGCTTGAGCAGGTGCATGTTGCAGGGGTTGCCCTCGTACCACATGGACGCGATGCCGACCTGGGGCTTGGACATGTCAGACTCCTTCAGGCCTTTGAGGGGGGAGTGTTTTGTGTGTGTGTGTGGGAGGGGTGGTTTTGGTGTGTTTTGGTTTAAGCAATGTGGGAATTGGACATGTCGGACTCCTTCAGGCCTGGGGGAGTGTGTTTTGGGTGTTTGGGGGCCAGTGGTTGCCGTAGAGTGGGGGAGTTGCCGGCAAGAAATAGCTGGCAATTATGTGGTCGCTCGGGGTGTCATTGAACAACGGAACAAGGAGCTCAGGCAATCAGCTGCTTGTGGCCCGACGCGCCTCTCTTCGGGGCTGCGTGCAACTGCAGCCGTCGCATTCTTTGCTGCCGCCGCGGCGCGCGCACGCGCCGCGGCGCCCGCTGCTCTGCCCTTGCGGGGAGCCCGGCGCCGACGCGCCGGCGCCGAGCGGCGTGCGATCGGCGTGCCGTGAAAGGGCATCTGCGAAGGAACTGGCAGCAGCGCCCGGCGCCGTCATGCCGCTGCGGCTGGAAAGGCCAGCACCGCGAAAAAACAAGAACACACCCCGCCCCAAAAAAACACAACCCACCCGTGGCGTAGAGCATGGCCTGCGACGCGCCCTGGCTCTTGGGCTGCGTGATGCGCGCGCTGTACTTGTTCAGGCCTGGGGGGCAGCGGCAGGGTCGGGCCGGGCCGGTGCGTCATTGGCGGCGCGGCGGCCGGGCCGGCGGCGGCCGCGGCGGGCGCGCTGCACGGCGGCGCGGCGCGCCGCCGACGGGGCAGCGGCGGCTGCGGCCGCGCGGGGGGCTTCCCGGCGATGCCAGGGCCCGCTGAGGCGTGCTTGCGGTGCCGCAGAACGCCCAAAGGCGGCCAGATCTGGCTGCCGGCGGTGTTGCAAACACCTCGCACTGCGTCCGTGCGAGGTGTTTCCGATACCGGCCGCACCCTCCCGCGCGAGCAACACGTTTGCAACGCTCACCGGGAGGAACATCGGCCGCGGCCGCCACCGTTACGCTGCGCACGCGGCGGGTCGACAGGTTGGGCCGGGCCGCCCGGGCCCCGGGGGCAACGGCCTGGCGCTGGAGGGTCGCCATGGCGGCTGGGCACGCTTTTTATCGAGGTTGAAGGCGCAGCGGCGGGGCGAGGACCCCCCTTTGACCGGTTTTTCTGCATGCGGGCGGCCCAGTGACGACTGGGGTGCGACTTCAAAGCCCGTCTCGCACCTGACAATGCGTTATTCTATCCGCAACCCCGCCATGGACGGTGTCCGCCGCTCGCACTGACGACCCTGATAGGAACCAGCACGATGGAGGCCCGCGCGAGGGCGAGGGCGGGACCGCGGTGGGCGCCTGTGCCAGCAGCGGGGCCGAGGTGGGTTCCGAGGGGTCGCAATGGTCTCTCAGAAGCCGTCTGCGCCCAGCGCACCCGCCGCCGCATCGGCGGGGCCCGCCGCCGCCAGTGGCCGCCGCCCGCCGCTGCTGCCGCCGCCGCTGCTGTGGCCGCCGTTTGCTGCGGCCGCCGTTGCTGCCGCCGCCGCACGCCAATGGGGCGGCTTGCACCAGCAGCTGACCCGCTCGGCATCGCCCCGCCCCCGCAGCCCGCGAGACGCCGCGTGCCGCGCCGCAGCCCGCGCGCCCCGCCCGCGCGGCCGCGCGCCGCCCCCACCCGGCCGCCCCGCGCCCGGCGGCGCCGCCGCGCCCGGCGGCGCGCCCGCGCCCGCGCCCGCCCCCGCCGACGGCGCCGCGCGGCCGGGCCCCGCGGTCCCCGAGCCGACGCGGCCCGGCCAGGTGGCGCGCAAGGGCGCGTGCTACGGGTGCGGCGCGCCGCTGCAGACGGAGATACCCTCTGGCGCGGGCTACGTGCGGGTTGACAAGTACGAAACAAAGGCCCGGCACAGGCAGCTGAACCAGGCGAGCGGGGCTGGGCGCGCCTGCTTTTTTTGTGTGGATGTTTGGGCAGCCGTATCGCGTGCTTGCGGGCAAGCCTGAACAAGCGCCCGCAGACAAACCCAAAAAGCCCCAAATAGCAAAAGCGACGAGACCCCCTCCAAAACCCCTCCCCAATCCTCCCAACCCCCCCCCCAAAAAGGTGCTTTGCGAGCGCTGCGCGGGGCTCTGCAACGGCGCTATGATCCCCGCGGTGGAGGACTTCACTCAGCGGCAGCAGCTGCTGCTCGAGTCGCGGCGGCTGCAGGAGGCGCAGTCCGAGGCGGCGCAGTCCGGAGGGGCGCAGTCCGGAGGGGACGAAGACGGCGCGGCGGGGGCTGGCTCCCCCGAGCGGCTGCTGGGGAAGCTGCTCGTCTCGCCTGAGGAGCTGAGGGAGAAGCTGCTGGTGGGGGTTTGGGTTTTTTTTGCAGTTCTTTGTATGCCCTGCCGCTGATTTTTTCTTGCGATGGAAGCTTTGAACTAAGCTTCTGCTGAGCATTGGGCAATGCTGGCGTAGGGCGGTCAATGGCGCGCCGCGTGTGGCCCTCAGCCCCCCAAAACCGCCGCAGCCAATTTGGAAACAAGCCGAAAACAACGAACCCCTGCCCCCCCCCCCCCCCCCCCCCCCGCAGGAGGTGCGGGGCCGCAAGGCGGTGGTGGTTCTGCTGGTTGACCTTTTGGACGCTTCCGGCACGCTCATGGGCAAGGTGGGGGATTGGTCCTTTTTGCTTGCACCTCTTGAGCGGGTTTTCTGCGACAGCCTGGCGCGCCAGGCATGCATGGTAAGGGCAGGCCGTGCTTTGATTTGCGGCGGGCGCAAGAAAGCACTGCAGCTTCGGTCCGAGCCGCGCCTGTGAGTAGGCGCTCCTCTCACAAACCCACGCCCCCGCTGCTCAAACAACTCCCCCTGAACCCTAAACCCTAAACCCTAAACCCTAAACCCCTATTCAGGTGCGCGACATGGTGGGCGCCAACCCCATCGTGCTCGTCGGCACAAAAATGGACCTCCTGCCCGTCGGCACCCCGCCAAAGGAGGTGGGAGGGCGGGTTGACCGTTGACCGTTGACTGGCGCCGTTGACCGCGAGCCGCTGACCGCAGCGGTTGGGCCGCTGTGTGGTGTGCGCATCGTTTTGGCACTCACAGCCACGGGTGAGTTTGCACCCTCCCCGCCGTTTCACCCCGGCACCCCGCCCTCAACCCGCCCTCAACCCGACCTCACCCCACCCCCAACCTCACAACCCCCCCCCACCCCGCAGGTGGTGCAGTGGCTGGTCGCCTCCGCAGCGGCAAAGCGCCTCAACGTCGCCAGCGTCCACCTGGTCAGCAGCCACACGGGGGAAGGTGCGGGCGGTCAAACGATTCATATTCAATTGAACTGGGCCCATTTTGATTCAACTTCTGGGCCCATTTGACTGGAATGCTGGCCCTGCTTGCGTTTGGCCGCGGGTGGTTGCATGGCTGTTGACCGCGTTGACCGCGTGAGCTGATGCAGCCCCACGGTCGGCAAACGTGCGCGCGACCATGCGCGCCCATGCCTCTGAGGAAACCCCCTCTTTCCTTGAGACTGCGCGTCTGCTAGGCTTGAACCCTACTGCGCTCCCCCTCCCCCCCCCCCCCCCCCCCCCCAAAAAACGCCCCGCCCGCGCCCGCCAGGAGTCGAAGTCGCGACCTCCAAGATCTGCAGGGAGCGCAAGGGCCGAGACGTCTACGTGGTGGGCGCTGCCAACGTCGGCAAGTCGGCGTTCGTGAGGGCCGTGCTGAAGGAAATGGGGCGGTTCGAGGGGTCGAACTACGACCCGGCGGCGAACGCGACCAGCAGGTGCAGCTGGGGCTTTTGGGAGTGTGCTTGTTTGTTTGTTTGGGGGGGGGGGATGGGGGATTCCGTGGCAGGGGGTTGGGGGGAGGGTTGGGTGTCCTTTCGGGGGCGTAGGGGGGATTTGCCTGTGGCGGACGGTGCAAGGTGGGAGCCGCGGCCAGTCAAGAAACCGCCGAAAGAAACCGCAGCCTAGCGGACCTCAAAAGCCGACCCATCACGCCCCCAAACGCACACATAAACACGCGCACAAACGAAACGAACGCGCCAGGTACCTCCCCGTCGAGAGCGCCATGCCCGGCACCACCCTGGGCCTCATCCCCCTCCGGGCCTTCGAGTCCGGGGGCACTCTGTTCGGTGCGCCGGGGGGGCCGCCTGCGCGCGGGGGGCGGCCGCCGGAGCTGCGAATGATAGCTTTGCCTCCTGACTTGGACCCGCCCGTTGCGACCACTGGTCTTGCGCAGCTCTGCCTTGCATCTCAAGGTGTGTTTCCATGCCCCGGCAAAGCGTTTCAGCCCCAAGCCATTGTGTTGGGCCCAAAGCAATTCTGGAAATTCTCGAGTCCAAGCCGCCCGCCCCCCCCCCCCCACCCCCCCCCCCCCCCAATGCTCACCCCCGAGGAGCTGCGCCGCCTCCACCCCCGCCGCCGCCTGCGCGCCTTCCGCCCGCCGCCGCCGGCGGAGCTGACCGAAAGCGACGGCGGCGACGGCGGCGGCGCCGAAAGACGCGTCGGCGTCGGCGGGCGCGGCGGCGGGCGCGGCGGCGGCGAGGCGGCGGCGGCGGAGCGGGCGATGGGCGGCGGCGGCGGAAGAGGAGGGGACGGGAGGTCGCCGGGCGGCAAGGGGCCCGAGGCAGTTTCCGGGACCTACCTTTGGAGCGGCCTGGCGCGTTTCGATGTTCTGTCGGCGCCGCCCTCCGCGGCGCTCGTTTTCTACGGCCCCCCCGCGCTGCGCTGCGCGGGGCTGCCGCTGCTGGGGGAGGGCGAGGACGCGGAGGTGGAGTGGGAGGAGGACGCCGCCTCGGGTGACGCCGCCGCGGGCGACGCCGAAAGCGGCGGCGGCGGCGGCGGCGGGGGAGGAGGAGGCGGCGGCGGGGGCGGCGGCGCCGGCGGCGTGCTGGACGCGCGCGCCTCGGTCGAGGCCCGCGGCGGGCTGGTCCCCCACGACCTGACCCTCCGTCCGCCGGCCGGCGGCGCGTTCGGCCGCGGCGCGATTGCCGACGTCGCCGTCTCCGGCGTGCCCGGCTGGCTCGCGGTCTCCGCGCCCCGCGGCCGCGCGCCGGTGCGGCTGCGGGTCTGGGCGCCGCGCGGCGTGGAGGTCTTCCTGCGCCCGCCGTTCCCGGCGGGCGAGAGCGGCGGCGGCGGCGACGGCGCCTCGGACGGGGACGGGCTGGGGGAGGTTGCCTCGGAGGACCTCGGGAAGCTTCTGGGCCTGGCGGACGATGACGAGGAGTGGACCGAGGTCAAGGCCGGACTGGATTTGGCGTCCCTTGGACTGGAGGGGGAGGAGGAGGCAGTCCGACAGCTGCTGCTGGGCTTTGAGGAAGCTGCCGGGGCCGGGGCCGGCGGCGGCGGAGGCGGCGGCGAGGAGGAGGAGGATTGGGAGTGGCGCGGCGGGCGGGGCGGCGCGGCGGCGGCGGCGCGGCGCGGCGGCCGCGGCCGCGGCGCGGCTGCTGCTGCGGCGGCTGCGCTGCCGGCGGTCGTGGAGGAAGAGGAAGAGGAGGGGGAGGAAGCAGACTGGGAGGAGGGAGAGTGGGAAGAGGAGGAGGAGGAGGAGGGGGAGGAGGCCGGCGCATGGGACGCCGCCGACGCGGGCGCGTGGGGCGAGCTCGAGTCGGCCGCGTCGCGGCCCGAGGCGGCCCGCGCGCCGTCCGAGGCGCCGGCCGTTGACGCGTTTGTCAGGGGCGTGCGCATCGACGAGGCCCTTTCCGCCGGCCGCCGCGGCGTCCGCGGCGGCGCCGGCGCCGGCGAGGGCCGCGGCGGCGGCGGTAGCGGCAGGGCGGAGCGCGGCGGCGCGCCCCCCGCCGCCGCGCGGCGGGGCCGCGGCGCCGCGGGCGGCGCCGACGCGGGGCCCGCCGCTCCGGCGGCGGCGCCGGCAGCGGCTGGAGCGGAGGCGCCCGATGGGTTTGACCCGCGGTTTGACTCTGTCGGTGACGGCTGGGTGACGCTTTCGGGGGTCAAACTGTCGGAGATAGACCCTGGCAGCGACGGAGGCGACGGCGGCGGCGGCGACAGCGGCGGAGGGCGGAGGGCCGGCGGCGGCGCCCGCGGCAGGGGCAGGGGCGGCGGCCGCCGCGGCGGCGGCGGCGGCCGCGGCGGCGGTGGCGGCCGCGGCGGCAGTCGCGGCAGCATGGCCGGGCGGTAGTGCCTGTAAAACTCCCGCAACTGGCATGTTTCATCCGGGCAAGGGGCCGCGGCTTCACCGAATCCTGCAGCGCAGCGCGCAGCGCGCAGCGCGCAGCGCGCAGCGCGCGTCTGAACCAAGCCAGAACGCCCGCACGCACGTCACCCGGCCCTCGACTGGTGCCAGCGCTCGTCGGACGGAGGCTTGTACGCGGATGGTGTGCACTTCAGCGTAATGATAGAGCCTCGCTGGCCCATATACAATCGCGGAAACACCCCGCAGCGGCAGTTTCGGACCCAGATCGATCTCAACCAGTTCTGACGGCCTCATTTCCCGGCCCCGCTTCGTGTACGCACGCTCAGTGGTAGTAAGAGACTGCCGCGATCCTCGCTGCGGCGCGGGACCCCGGCGGAATGGCGTCGCCGCCCTCAAACGGCGCCGCGCCGCCGCTGCCGCTGCCGCCCGGCCCCGCCGACCCGCCTCGCATGCGCGCGCCTGGCGCGCCGCGGGCGCTGCTGCGCGTAGTCACCTTCAACCTCCGCGGCGTCATGGACCGCTGGCGGGAGCGGGCCCCGCTCGCGCGGCAGCTGCTGGCCGGGCTGGAAGCTGACGTGTACTGCTTCCAGGAGGTCCTGACCGGTGGGCTTCCGCTGGGACCTTTTCCTGATTGGGTCGCGCTGATTGGGTCATAGCCTCCTTCAAGCGGCTTTCATGCTGGCGCTAAGCCGGATCCGACCTCAATGGCCCAAATCTGGTGGCGTTTCAGCACGGCAGGTTGCCGCTCGGCGCCCCCTGCACCTGGCAAGCCAAACACACCTCAACAAAACACACCGCCGCCGCCGCCGTCGCCAGGGGAGGCCGGGCAAGACCGGGAGCTGCTGGGTGAGGGGTACCGGATTTTCGAGTGCCGCGCCGCGATGCGCTGCCTCTCGCAGTCCGGCGCCGCCGGCGCCTCCGCCGCCGCCGCCGCGCGCGGCCTGCTGTCGCTCGCGTGCTGCGTGCCCGCGTTTGCCGCGGCGCCGGCGGCGTTCGAGGCGTGGCGGGAGGCCTGGGGGGCAGGGGACTGCGTGACGCGCGCGCTGCGCGACGCCGCGCTCTTCCCTTTCTTCGGCAACTCGATCGCAAGCCGGCTGCCGCCGGCGGCGCCGGCGGCGGCCGCGGGGGCGTCACCGGGTGACGGGGGCGCGTCGCCGGGTGACGCGGAAGTCCTGGTCCTCGGCAGCTTCCGGGCGGCGCAGCGGGTGCGGCTGCTGGTCGGGCCTCGTGGCGGCAGCGCCAACGGCGATAGTGCGAGCGGCGGCACCAACGGCGGCGGCGGCGAGACAGAAGGGCTTGGCGCGGGGGAGCCTGCGGCAGTTTGGGTCGTCAACACCCACCTGGACCACGCCTGCCCCGAGGCGCGGGCGCAGCAGGCCCAGGCAAGTTGGGAAGGGGTTTGCTGCAGCCGTGGTTGGAGCCACAGTCCCCAGCCCGCAGCCGGTTTCCTGATGGCGCCGACCCCTACCTTAACAACCCCACCCCCCAGAACACCGTAAACCAAACAATACCACAAACCACCCCCCAAAACCGCAGGCCATCGCGGATTGGATGGCGCCGCTGCAGGCCGGCGGCGGCGCCGCGTGCATCCTTATCTGCGGCGACCTCAACGCGCCGCCAGAAGAGCCGGCGCACGGCGTGCTGCGGCGCGCGGGCTACGCCTCGGCCTACGAGGTGTGAAATGCTCGGCGGTTTCTGCACTTTTTTGCCATGTTTGATGTTTTTTGCGTCGTGCCGCCTGCAGCTGGGTGGGTGGGTGTGGAGCTTTGGCGATGGGACGCCCCTTTCCCAAGCCCGGCTTTCCAAACCCTAAAAACCGGCCCGCTTTTGAACCAAAACCACCCCCTGGCAGCTCGCAAACGGGCAAGAGGCGCCCCCCACGTGGCCCTCCGGCCTGGTGGCGCCCCTTATGGACACGGGAGAGCCCCACTGCGCCGATTACGTGTATTTCTGGACTGCCGCAACGCAGTCCGAGGCGCGCGCGGGGCAGTCCAAGGCAGGAGCGGCGCGGTCCGAGGCGCGCGCGCGCGTCGTCGCCGCCTCGATCGCCGGGGACGTCCCCGACGAGGCGGACCCGACCCTCTACCCCTCAGATCACCTCGCGGTCGTCGTTGATCTCATCTGAGAGATCCCCACAACCCCTTGGAGATCCGATTTTTGGCTGGATCTTGTTTCCCATCCCACCACACAACCTGCATTGCAAACACCCGATCATGACAGACTGCGCCTCCAACCCGCTGGACCCGATTTTGCCGCTCCCGACAGATTGTTTAACCCCGTTTTTTTCCTTCAGGACGGTGCCACTCAGGGCAGCCGCCTGGGGGCGCCCAGCGGCTCGCACGCCGCAACCCGGCATTCAGTAATTAAAGGGCTGCGGCGGAAGGCCCGGGCCGGCCCTGCGGGGCATATGACCGCAGGGCCTGCGGGCTGTGATGCTTCCGCCTCCGGCCAGCCGGCGGAACTGGCCGGCTGGCGACTGCAGCAGAGTAAACAGAAAAAAAACGTTCGTGGTATCATGTGTGCGCGGTAATGTGTGTGCATGTGCAGCGCATGGACTTGGCGTGCGTGGGCGGGTACCGACTCAAGGGGGGCAGTACGGGCTGAATGCGTGGGCGGTACGGGCCCACGTGGATGCGCCGACCGAGGGACAGGCGTGGAGTGTTTAGTCAGCCCGTGCGCGGCGCAGCGCGGCGCAGAGCAGTGCAGCGCGGCGCAGTGCAGCGCAGTGCGGCGCAGCGCGGCGCGGTGCGGTGCGGACTTGGCATGCGGGCGGTGCGGCCCCAATTGTGCGCGCCAGGCGGCGCCGGCGCGCGGCGGGGCGGCGCAGACGCCCACCGGGCGGCGCGCACGGGGCAGAGGGGGGGCCAGTCAAGGGGGATAAAGGGCCCAAAGGGGTTTGGAGGTGGAGGGGTTGGGAGGGAGGGGCGATTCCTTATAGGGGCGCCTGGGATGGTGCGAGGGCTCGCGCACCCGGCGGGTGGTGGTGGGCTGCGGGGTCCGTGATCGCCGCGCGATGGGCACAGATTGGGTTACGTAGTGGGTTCAAGCCGCGGCAGGGTTTCGGGAGCCAAGCAAACCACCACAAAGCCAACGGACCAGCCAGCCAACTGCTATTCACAGATCCAAGTCAACGCGCAACTCTTCAAGCCCGACAGCCGGCAAATCGCCGGCCGCCCGCCCAGCACAGATCTGAGATCGCGCCGGAATCTGATCTCGCCGCGGCAGCCGCCGCCAAATCCGCCCGGCCCGCTGCCGCTAGTGCTTCAGCCGCGCCGCGTAGCGGGTGTGCAGCAGCTCGTGCGCGCGCGCGCTGTTGGGCTGCCCCAGGGCGGTTTTGTAGAGCTCGGTCACCTCGGGGTTGTTGTGGCTGGCGCGGAGGGGGGCAGAGGCGTCGATGTCGTAGACGGCCTGGCGGTTTCGGTTTGGTGAGGGCAGGGGCGGTTTTGGTTTGGTGAGGAAGCGGGCGGTTTTGGTTTGGATTATGGGACCGGTCTTGGGCTGAGTGCGTTTTGTCCCCTCTGCTGCCCTCTCTTGACCCTCGCCACCACTCCAACCCTCAAACCTCGCCCCGCCCCCAACCCTCAAACCTCGCCCCGCCAAAGCACTCAACCGCCCCAAAACCGGACACCGCCCCCCGCCCCACCTGCATGCGTTTGGACAGGATGTCGGCGTCGCGGCTCTTCGGCTGCCCGCCGCCGCCGATGCAGCCGCCGATGCAGGTCATCACCTGGCGGCGGTTGCAGGAGTTTTTTTGGGGGGTTAGGTGCAGCGGGGCAAACCCCTTGACACGCGCTGTGCACTGCGCGCAGCGCACCCGCAATTCCAAACGCCGCGCTGCCCCGCTTTTCCCTTCCGCCATGCTCCTTGCCCCTCCCCCCCCCAAAGCAGAAACCTCCCCCCACCTCCACGAAATCGAATTTGGGCCCCGTCCCCTTCCTCATGGCGTCCAGCAGCTTCCGCGCGTTGGCGATGCCGTTGACCACCGCAATGCGCACCTCGCGCTCGCCTGTTGCAATTTTGGGATTGTTTCGGCTTCAATGCGTTTTGCGTTCGGTGCGCATGCAATACAGACATGCACAAGCAAGCTGTGTATCCGCACAAACAAACAGCCACAGCCGCGCCCAATTGCTGACGTACCTCCGTCGCTGGGCAGCACCACCGAGGCCTCCTTGATGCCCTGCAGGCCGCGCACCTGCGCAGAAGGCGAGGGGGAGGCAAAAGATAAAGGCTTCAAGGGGGGCAATAAGCTGCTTTCTAGGGACAGAAACAAACACAGACGTGGCTCCGCGACACACTGCTGCGCATGGCCGCCCGACTGCGGCCTCCCTGGTGAATCGCATCCCGGGCCCAAATTGCGTACGAACTGTCAGGTCGGCCCTCTTCCCCCAGACCCAATCTGCCGACTCAGCGCACCGCCTCGAACTCGAGGTGCGGCATGGGCTTGCCAGTGGTGAGCTCGTAGAGGGTGCGGACCTGGGGGGGGGCAGTCCGGGGTGGGGAGGAGGGCAGTCCGGGTGGGGAAGAGGCAGTCCAGGCCTGAAAGCAGCAGCCGCGGCAGCAGCACATGCGGCGGCAAACGGCCGGCGCCAAACCCAAGGAACAAGCCAACAACGGGAACCCACCGCCGCCTCCGTCACGCCGCCGCTGTTGCCGAAGAGCACCGCCGCGCCGGTGCCCACGCCCATCGGTGAGTCGTAGGGCTGCGGGGGCAGCGTGCCGGGGATGCCCTTGAGCCTGGGGGAGGGGGAGAGGGGGCGCCGGGGTTGATTTAGGCTCTTTTTTCAGCCGCACGCGATTGCACCGGGGCATTTAAGCGGGGCTGACCCGTCCAAAAAGGGAGAGCGGCATCAGCAGCCATTTCTCAGTGCAAACACTTTACAAGCGGCCGGCCCCCCACCTCATCATCCGCCCCAGCTCGCGCGTGGTCAGCACGTAGTCAACGTGGCGGCTGCCCCCCTCCTCCGCCCCCTCCTCCCCCGCCGCCCCCTCCTCCGCCACCCCTTCGGCCGCCGCGGCGCCGCCGCCGTGCGGCGCGCCGCCGTGCGGCCCTCCCGCGCCCACGCGCATCTCGGGGCGCGCCGCCTCCCCCTTTTTGGCGGTGCAGGGCATCACGCTGACCACGGCCACGTCCTCGGGCTGCCGCGTTTTGGCGGGGGGGGGGGGGGGGGGGTTGACAGTTTCGGGGGTTTCGTCGAGTCGAGGGTTGGTGGAGCTCGATTGGCCGCGTTGGATGCAGCACCCACGCGGCCTGGGCCGTGTTGAAGCACACAGCCGTCCCCAAAACACAGGCCGCAAATGGAACCAGCTCCCCCCAAACAAGCACACAAAAGCACAAACAAAAACCCATCCAAACCGGAAGGGGCCGCACCTTGAGGCCGGCGCGCGGCGCCCAGATCTCCTTAACAATGGCGCCCAGCATCTGGCGTTTTTGGGGGGGCGCCGCCGTTTGATCGAAGGGGCTCTTTCGACGCGCCGGAGCTCGGCTGCTTTCAACCCTGGTTTTGTGCCGCCGCGTGCAGCCCTCGCCCCCAGGCCCCACCCTAAGAAGAAATGCGCTCCAACCTCATCCTTGCTCCCATTCCCTGCTTGCTCCCATCCCCTCTCCCACATGCACAAATCCCCCGCAAGCAGCCCAGATAACCCTCCCCCTCCAACCTGCTGCGGGCTCTTGCAGGAGCTGAGGTGGGGGATGAACTCTGGGTACTCTTGCTCCAGCAGGTTGACCCAACTGGGGGGTGGGTGTCGTCCATTTGGGGGTTGGTAATCAGTTAGTTGGGTTGGGAAGCGGCAAACAGGCGTTGCGGGGCTCGAGGGGCACTCCTGCTCCAGCAGGTTGGCCCAACTGGGGGGTGGGTGTCGTCCATTTGGGGGTTGGTGATCAGTTAGTTGGGTTGGGAAGCGGCAAACAGGCGTTGCGGGGCTCGAGGGGTAGTCCTGCTCCAGCAGGTTGACCCAACTGGGGGGTGGGTGTCGTCCATTTGGGGGTTGGTGATCAGTTAGTTAGG
This sequence comes from Raphidocelis subcapitata, assembly GCA_003203535.1. NCBI lineage: Eukaryota > Viridiplantae > Chlorophyta > Chlorophyceae > Sphaeropleales > Selenastraceae > Raphidocelis > Raphidocelis subcapitata. The sequence continues at coordinate 254,934 of BDRX01000011.1, forward strand.
TTGGGAAGCGGCAAACAGGCGTTGCGGGGCTCGAGGGGCACTCCTGCTCCAGCAGGTTGACCCAACTGGGTGTGGGCTGTTTTTGTGGCAATCAGGTTTGAGCTCGAGGCTTGCGGGTTTGTGGCGCAACGCGCGACGGGGAAAACGAGGCAGGGAGCAGGCCAGCACAGCCGAGGCGACACAGGTGCCCACGCGGCCCGCAAAAACAAGGGCCCCAATCCCAGGCAGCAAAAAAAGCACTCTGCAGGCCCTGCAGGCCCGAACAAAGCCGCCCACCCCGGGCAGCAGGAGGTGAACAGCGGCAGCGGCCCCGCGCCCGCGCCGCCCTTGATGCGGCCCAGCAGCTCGGTGCCCTCCTCCATGATGGTGAGGTCGGCGCTGAAGTCTGGGGGGGGGTTGGGGCCGGTTTTGGGTGGGTTTTGAGGGCTTGCTTTCAGCGGTTACAGGGGTTTGGCGGCGGGAGGATTCTGAGGCTTTGTGGAGGCCAATCGGCTGGGTCAACGCCGCCAGGCGCAAGGCAGGGCGGCCAAAAACCTACGCCCATCCCCACCTAAACCCCCTAAACCACCCCCCGCCCACCCGTGTCGAACACGTGATCAAAGCCCAGCGCCTTCAGCGCCGCCACCAGCTGCCCCGTCGCGACGGTGCCCGGCGGCAGCCCGAGCTCCTCCCCCAGCGCCACGCGCACCGCGGGGGCGGTCTGGACCACCACCACCTGCTTTTGGGGGGGGTTGGGGTGCTTTTTTTGGTGTGTTGCTGGTGATATATGTGTTTGATTTGTTGTCTTTGATGTTTGTCAGTTTCCATTGTTTTCGCCGGCCGGATTGCGTCTGAGGTGGCCCTCGTTTCAAAGGGCACGCTCCACAGCTTGCGGGTTTGGCCCATTGGCGGTGCTACGCGGGCTTCTGGATTTGAATCAATACGAAACCCCGGCGCGACCAAAGACCGAGTCCTCGCCTTGTGCTTGGTTTCCAGCAGCTCCAGCACCGAGCGCCAGTGGGTGCTCTCAGACAGCGCCCCAACGGGGCAGACCGAGACGCACTGCCCGCAGCTGATGCAGGCAGACACGGCGGCGTCGCTGTCTGCGCGGTGGGGTTGGGTTGCGCTGCTTGGTTTGATTGGGCGCCGAGCATAAACCCTGCAGCCTCTCCCGCCCGAGCGCCAACACAAAATCACATTTATAAAGCCCCCCCTCCCCCCCAACCCACCCACCGAGCATGAACCCGATGTGCCGCTCCCTCCCGCGCGCGAACCACCCCAGCACGTTCATTTTCTGCACGTCCTGGCAGGTCTCCACGCAGCGGCCGCACTTTATGCACTTGTCGCGGTCCAGGGAAATGGCGGGGGAGGTCTGGTTTGGGGTTTTGGGGTTTGGGGTTTTAGGTTTCTGAGGGGTTTTGACACCTCCCCAATAGTTGAGGGGAGGTGTCGAGGGGCCAGGTCCAGGGACCAATACCCAACCCGGCCAAAGCCAGCCCAACCCAAACATGCACCACCAAGCAAGCCCCCCCCCTCAAAAAAACCCACCACGTCGTGCGCCGCAAAGTGGCTGGACTGCTCCCGGTAGTCCGGTGAGTTGGCCTTGACCTTTGGCAGCATGGGGACCTGCCCGTTGGGGTTTAGGGTTTTCTTCTTTTTCAAGTGTGTGTGTTTGCGGGCTTTGGGGCTTGTGTGGCTTCACGCTTTCAAGGGCAAAAAACCGCCGCGCCCCATGGCCCCCAGCCGCTGCACCCAGCCCCCTCCGCCCTGGGGTTTAGGGTGTGTTTAGGGTCTAGGGGTGCCCACCTGGTATCTGGTGATGAGCGTCTGGAACTCGCACCGCCCGTTGACGTCGCACTGTTTGTTTTTTTGTTTTTTTGGGGGGGGGGGAGGAGGGGTGGTGGATCAGCAGGGGGAGCTGATCGGTGGCGGCGATGTTCGGCGGTGGGGAGGCTCTGGGATTCGCGGGGTTATGTTGCTGCTGGTGCTGGCATCGAGTGCCGAGAGTCCAAGTGCTGGCATCGAAAAGGCAGAAAGCCTTCGGCCTTGTTACACCCCCATCAGCCGCCGTGGCTGCGGATTCCATCCCCTTATTCCCCCGCCCCGCCCCACCGTCATGCAGTCTTCCGGGTGGTTGGCGCGCAGCAGCCCCAGCAGGCCGCGCACGTACTCGCGCACCTGAAAAGGGGGGCAGGAGTCAAGTCAAGTCAGGCTGAGTCAAGTTGAGTCGGGTTGGGGTGTGTTTGGGGTGTGTGGGGGGGGAGGGTTTGCCCCCAAGTGGCCGGCAAGGTGTTGCGTGCCCGCCCAGGGGGTGGCGGCGGCGGCGCTGGGGTGGGCCCACCCCAGGGCCCGTTGAGGCCCGGCCAGCAGCCCCGGCCCGGGCCGCGGCGCCCACTCCCACCCTCACCACCGCGGCGCCCACAAGGCGCCAAACCCCAAACGCGCGCCGCGCCACCCCCCCACAGCACCCCTCCCCCCGGGCCCTCACCGCAGGAGTGTCTGTGGTGACAAAGGACCCCTCCACCGCCGGCGTGCAGCACGCGGCCTTGTGCACGCCGTTCACGTCCACCATGCACACGCGGCAGGTGCCCGGGGTGTAGCGGCCGGGCAGCTTGCAGAGCCTTTTGGGGGGGTTGGGGGTGGGGGGTGTTGCGCGGCGCTTTCGGCCAGTCCGCATCTGCCATGTAGCGGCGCATGCGTGCTTGCACCCGCGCAGCGGCGCATCCACCGAGCCATGCAGCCACCCAATCAGCAGCGATGCAGCCAGCCATGCACCCATGCAGAGCCCCTGAGCCCATGCAGCGGCCATGCGGCGCCCATCCTGCACCCATGCAGAGCCCATGCGCCCATGCAGAGCCCACGCGCGCGCCGCCTCACGTTGGTATCTGTATCTTCGCGGCCTCGACGGCATCCAGTATCGTGGACCCCCGCGGCACAGACACGCGGCGGCCGTTGACCGTAACAGACACGGCCGGGACCGGGGCCGGGGCCTCGTTCGCCGCGGCCTTGGCCGCGGCCTGCTGCCCCGCCGCGGCCGCCGCGCCGGCGCTGCGCGAGAGGCCGCGCGCCAACAGGCGCTGGCCGGCGCCGCAGGAGATTGCCCCCGCCGCGGCCGCAACAGCGGCGCTACAGGGAGAGGGGCGGTGCGCAGCGCGATCAGCGCGGCGCAGGCAGGCAGCGGCGGCGCGTCGCCGTTCGACTGATCGTCGCGCGCGCGCGCGCGTGCGCTGCTGCTGCCGCGCCGCCGCACGCGCCCAGGAAGCCCGCGCGGGGCAGAAAAAGACGGCGCAAACCATCCCGACACCCACCGCAGGGGCGCGTGCAGTGCGGAGCTCCCCAGCAGCAGCATCGCCTTCCGGGGTTGGTTTCCGGCACCGCGGGTTTGTTCGTTGTTGTCCCAGTAAGCAGCGTCGCACTTGTGAATCGTTCTGCGGAAAACGTTTTGAGCCGCCCGAGCGGGTGCGGGCTGCCTTCTGCGCAGTTGGCCGCCCACGCTCGCCTGCAGCTGCTGCGCGGCCAGCCGCTCGCGCTGGGAGGGCTCGCACCCTGGGGCCCGCACCCCGCCTCTCCCGCTGCCGAGGCCCCACCTTCTGCCCGCACCAATACGCGGCACCAATGAACAGCCGCTCCACCAAAAACAGAAAACCAGGGCTTGGTTACCCGCCGGCAGCCGCCGCCGCCGCCGCCGCCGAGGCGGCCCACGACGCCGCCAGCGCGACCGGCACGACCGCCGCCGCAAACAGCTGCAGCACCAGCCGCGCCGCGGGGCCCGCGAGCCCGTCCGCCCGATCGCCGCCGCCGGCGGCGACGTGGGCGAGCGCGACCAGCGCCGGCCCCGGCGGCGCGCAGCCCTGCAGCAGCAGCGCCAGCAGCAGCGGCCCGTCCCGCGGCAGCAGCCCCGCCGCCGCGCCGCCGAGGACGAGCGCCGCCGACGCGGCCGGCAGCAGCAGCAGGCGCACGGCGGCGACCGCGGCCGCGGCGCGGCGCTCCCAGGGGCCGTGGGGCAGCAGCTGCTGCCAGACCGAGGCGCTGGCCTCGTCCGGGCTCTCCGCGCCGCGGCCCGCGATCCGGAGAAGGCCTCCAAAGGGCCCGCGCCCCTGCCCAGGCTGCGCCAGATCGCCCCCCGGACTGCCGCCCAGCGTGATCGTCGTCACGCCGCCCCGCCGCTCCACCTCGAGCCCTCCGTCGCCGCCGCCGCCGCCGCCGCCGCCGCCCTCGCCTGCTGAGTCAGCATCGCCCCCGCCACCCCTCCCGCCACCGCCGCCGGGGCGGGCGGAGAAGAGGGAGGTCGCGAACGCCAGCGCCAGCGCCGCAGGCGCCGCTGCGGCGAGCAGTTCGCACAGCTCCATCCCGCCGCGCGCGGCGCCCATCAGCAGCGCCACCTCCCACGCCACGCGCGGCGGCGCGGCGGCGGCGGCGGCGGCGGCGGCGGCGGCGGGGTCGGGCGCCGCCGCGGCCGCCGGGCTTAGGCCGAGGGCCGCGCCTGGGGTTGGGCCGGGAGGGTTTGTTTCGGCGGGAGGCGGACGGTCATGGGGCTTGGCAGGGTCTGGGAATTAGGATTGTGAAGATCCCAGGCGTGCCGAGTGGAAGGCCCCTTAGCCCGCAACTTGTGTATTTGAAATACCCCCAACCCTCCCCAACAAAAGCCGACCCACCCAACAGGGCGCCCGCAACCGGCGGCGTGACCACGCGCGCCGCCGCCCGCGCCGCCGCCGCCGCGGGCGCGCCGATCAGCAGCCGTGCCACCCGCGTGACGCGCCGGAACAGCGCCTCTGCGGGCGTCTCCCATTCGTCAACCTCCTCCGCCGCAACAAACACCGGCCTCTGGCCGCCACCGCTACCGCTGCTGCCGCGCCCGCCCGCCGCCGAGGCGCCCGCGCCCGCCGCGGCGCCGCCGCCGCTCCTGGGCAGCTGCTTGGTCAACACCACGGGCTCGCCGGTTTGACCGGCGGACGAGGGGTCGGAGGGGGCCGAGTCGGGCTCGTCGCGCAGTGCGGCGACGAGGCGCTGGCGCCACGCGAGGAAGCGGCGGCGGAAGCCTGGGGCGGCAAAGCGCCGGGGGCGGGGCGGGGGCGACGCGGGGAGGGGTGTTGCTGCAGGGCAAAAGAGATCAGTCGTGGTGCGGCCGGCAGTTGCCGCCATGCGTGGAAGGCGAGGGCTGGTTTTGGGCATGCCAGGTCAAAGTCCCCAAGACCCCTTTTTCTGCAGCGATGGGCATGCGGCAACTTGTTAGCAGCGCAAGCGGGCAGGCACGCGCACGGAGCACGCACCGCCTCCCGGCCGGTGCCGCCGCCCCGCGCCGTCGGGCGCCTCCCCGGCGCCGCCTCCCGCCGCGAGCGCGGCGCCGCCCGCCGCCCACAGCAGTGCCGACGAGGTCGCGTGGAACAGCGCCGCCGCCGCCGCCGCGCGCGCCGCCTCGGACGGCGGCAGCGCGGCCGCGAGGCAGGCCGAGGCGGGGGCCAGGGAGGTCCCAAAGGCGCAGGCGAGAACGATGAGGGCCGGCAGTCCGGAGGGGGCGATCTGGTCCCGCGGCAGCAGAGCGGGCACGGCCTGTGGAGAGAGGGGCGATGCGGAAGCGTGTGGGCAGGGGGGGGGGGCGGGTTGAAGCCAGCCGCGCACAGGGCAGCCCTGTGGGTCGTTTGGGCCGGCTGCCTTGTTCGCAAAAAAGCGGGCGGTTGCAGCAAAACGCCGTTGCAGTAAAAGGCCCGAGCCATGTGTTGGGTCACTTGGGTGGCCCCGCTCACCGCCGGGACGCCCAGCGCGGCGGCAGCGCTGACGGCGATGGCCGCCGCCGCCGGCGTGGGGTGCGGCGGCTCGCGCCACCCCAGCAGCCGCCGCGCGACCGGCGACCGCCCCTCCACGGCGCGCGCCGCCTCTGCGCCGAGCGCGGCGCCCGCCGCCGCCTGCGCCGCGGCGACCAGCGGCACGGCGGCGAGCGAGGCGGCGGCGCCGCCGGCGAGGGCGCGGGCGGCGGACAGGAACAGCAGGCAGGGGATGCACAGTTGGAACCCCACCTGCGGGGCGTTTTTCGGTTTGGACCGATTTGAACCGGCGGCATGCCAAGGGTTAACACGCGCCAAAGTTGCCGGCAGCGGCAGCAGCGGCCGCAGCAGCAGCAGCGGCGGCGGCCCGGCGCACCTGGCTCAATACGGCGGGCGTGCCCCGCGGCAGCGCGTCGCGGTGCGACAGCCAGGCGGCCACGCCGCACAGCAGCGCGAGCCGGAACGCCCCCCGCGCGGCGGCGCCCGCCGCGCCGGCGTCCACCGCCGAAGCCGCCGCGTCGAGCCACTGATGAGGCAGCGCCGCCGCCGTTGCCGCCGTCGCAGAGGGGGCTGGCGGGGCGGGCCCTGGAGCGCGGCGGCGCGCGCGCCGCGGCACTGGCGCGGTGGCGACGGGGCGGCTGCGGGCGGCACCGGCGACGGGGCGGACCGCCCCAGTCGGCACCGGCGCCCGCGCACCACAAACCCCGCGCGTAGCCTGCATTGTCGCGATTTCACATGCGCTGCGAATGGGCCGCGCTGCTCAGACTGTGATTGATCTGGGCTTGAAAGCGGTGTACACGGCGGCGTGTTTGATGACTATGTGCGATTCCGTTCGATTTCAATGCGCTCTCTCAACTGAATTCCCACAGGGCTTGGGCGGGGCCCGCCGACCGCCGCGCACCCGGTGCCCAGCACCGCAGCAGTCGCCCAGCGTGCCCTTCATCAGGTGCCCTGCTGGCTGCTGCCCTTCGCAAGCAGCGGTCGAACCTTTGCGACGGTCTTGAGAAACCAGCAACGGTGTTTACTACACATGGCAGGCGTGGGGCCAGGCGCGTGCACTGCAGCAGGCAGACGGGGGAGCAGGCGCACGGCTTGGGGTGGGTCTCGGACCAGGGTGGCGGGCGGGCAGTTTTGGGGTGCAACTTTCGTTCAGTCAACATGAGGCCAAGGCCGTTGGCAGCGGTTTTTGCATTGCCAGAGCGATGGCCATGGCGTCCTGGTGCTGGGAAAATGTCCGGGCTTTCCCGATGTTGAGCCGTTGTGCAGATGAACGTGCGCGCAGCACAGGCGGTGCAGACGTGCGCGCAGCACAGGCGGTGCAGACGTGCGCGCAGCACAGGCGGTGGCCCAGCGCCGCGGCGGCAGGGCGCGCTTTTCGTGTTATTGGATCGAGCCGTATGAGCCAGTTGGTGAGGTTCCCGGAGCAAAGATCTCACAGGGTTTATGGTGGTGGGGCGCCCGGGATGAAGTGGCTGGGGTTTTGGGGCGGGATGCTTGGAATGCGCACAGATGGACGAGATGGTAGCAGCCGGCTAAAAGTTCAGCGGCCGGGCATGGAACAGAACACAGAATAAGCCTCGAGGGGGTGAATCAGGGCACGGTGAGCCAGTTGCCACCGTTTGGAGGGCCGATCCGTATCGTTGGCACCAAAAAGGTGGTGGTTGGTGGGGGGACGTCGTTTGCCATCTGGCGTGCGAAACCTTTCATGCGACCGAGGTTTGAGGGCGACAAAGCAGCCAGAGGCGGAGCGATGAAACCGCCAGCTGGCTGCTGCGGGATGCGAAGTGGGTGCGCGTAGGCGAGACCGCTAGGGCGGTGCGGCGCCAAGGGCCGGTAGGTTCAGTGCGCAGCATGCGGGGGGAGGGACGGCAACGTGTCGATCGAAAAGGAGGTAGCTGATGACTCAAATGCACCTCATGTGTGCATGCCAGTGATATATGACCGAACGCAAACGCATATCAAAGCTAGTCAAGCATCGAGCTGGTGGCCGGCGGGCCGGCGCAACTCGGAGGCAGTTGTGTGCTGTCGGCGCCGCAGGACCTGGGAACCCATGAGGCAGCTCATGACGACAGCCGGGCCGGACTGAGGCTGCCATGTTGAGCCGCGGCGACAGGCGCGGCATGCAAGGGGCTCAGCCAGAGTAGACGCCCCAGCCGTAGTAGCCCTTGCCGTCGCCGCAGCCGCAGGTGGCGCCGGACGTGGGGGGGAGGGCGAGGCCCGTGGGCATCTTGTTGACAGAGGCGGCAGCACTGTCGCCGCGGCACTCTGGGACGTGGAACTCGTTCCACAGATAGGTAAGCACAATGCACTCGGGCCGGCTGTCGCAGTCGCTGGCGCAGCACTGCGGCGTTTTGAGGGTTTGGGCACGGGACGGTTGGAATGGCGAGGGGGCAAACTGGTGTCAAACAGCCTATTGCAACGGTGTTCTTGGGCTGGCTGTGCACTCCAGGCATGCGTGTCAGCGCATTCCGGCCTTCAAGCTTGTTGCAGTTCAGGCAATGCACCCTTGCCATCCACGCGCGCACAACACCCACAGTCACTGCCTTGCCGTAGCGGTCAAAAAGGTAGTTAATTATGTAGATCCCCCGGTCCACGTTGAAGTCGTAGGTGAACTGTGTTTAGGAGTTTGTTGCGTGAGAGGGTGGGCACATGCATGACTGCACGTGGCTTGTTTTGTGCGGATGGCTTCTCAACTGCAGGCAGCAGTGTTGGGTCAACTCCATCAGCGAGGGCGTGGCAGCTCAGCATACCCCGCGTGCCAGGGCAAGTACAGGCAGTCCCCCCTTAAAAACCAAAACGTGGCGCAAACTTGGACGAATGAGCCCCACCTTTGTGCACTGCGCCCCAGTTGACATCCCCGGCTCGATGACCGGGAACAGTTGGCCGTCGGCCAAGGCATTGATGTGCCTGTAGCTGGTGGCGGCGGGGTCGCACGTGAAGGACGCAAAGGTGGCCAGCACGGCCTTGTAAGTGTCCATAAAGTCCTGGAGGGTGCTCTGCTGCGCACTGCAGGCCTTGGCTGTGAAGTCGGGAACTGTGGCACAGGCAAAGGTGTAGACGGCCACCCCCTTGTCAAACTGCATCTCAAACAGCGGGCGGTCGATGGCCACGGCACGCTTGGCGGGGACAGGGTCGACCCAGACGCCAGCAGGGCGGTACTGTCGATTTGTTTTGGGGGTGGTTTGGTTTGTGTACTGCTGTCAGCTTGGTGCAATTGGCTTGTTTGAGGTGAGTTGGCAGGAGTTTTTTTAGCTTTTGCATTTCAATGCGGCATGCATGCATGCATGCACACAAAAGGGGCGCCACGCTGCAGCAGAATCGAGCACGCTGCGCGCGACTATCGACCAGACTCACCAGCTGAACGTTGACGCGATTGCAAAGAAGGATCCATGGGAGCAGGGAGGGGGTTGGGGGTAATGCAGCCGTCAGCGGATTGGCCGAGCATGTGTGAGCTGGAGGGCCGGCACAGCACATACAGGTTTGAGGCAAAAAGAGCAAAGCCACAGCAGTCGCCAAAGCAATGCAAGGCAGCCCGCTGTGTGCTCACCGTGACAAAATCCTTGGCGGCTTCGATGTTGGTCTGCTGCCTGCGCAATTCATTCAGGCAATCTCTTTCCCCCGCCATGATCTGCGCCCCATCAGCGGACAGCTGAGAAACTGCGCCCTCCGGCGCCGCACCAGCAGCCTGCGCACCCAGCAGGCCGAGGCTCTTGGCAACGCAGAGCAGGTCGCCCTCTGCGCAGCCTGAAGGCTTGGGGGGGACCACGCTCTTGAGAGACTCGGGGTTTGCAACACCGGCCACAAAGCCGTTCTCGGCGTACGAGGCAGGCGCCACCGGCCCCGCGTCCATGGCCACGGCCGCCGCCGCAGACTGGGTCGCCGCGAATTCAGCCGAGGCCAGCGCCGCGCCCGCGTCAGTGGGCGCAGCGCCATCGGCCGAGGCGGGTGCGGCAGCGGACGCGGACGTGGGGAGGATGGGGTTTGGCACGGTTGGCAGCAGCGTGTGGTCGTGGCCGATGAGCAGCTCGATCAGGCCCTCCATCGCCAGCAGCGGCTCAGGGACAACGCCTCTCAGATCCTCGGCGCGCTTGATCAACTCGAGCGCGTTGATCAAGTCGTCGGCGCCAGCAGCGTTTTTGATTTTGATGTAGGAGGGGTTGAGCGCGCCGGCCCTGCGTGCGTTTTGGGAGGGATGGTTGAGGTGTGGGTTAAGCCCACGGAATGCTGAGTGGCTGGTCGTGGCCGTGCATGCACGTGCACGCCCACGCGCACGCCCATGCGCACGGATACCTGGGCGTGCGTGCACACACGCTCAACGCGCAACAGAGCGCATGCACTGTCCCAACGCCATGCATGCCCGGGGTGTGCTCATCAAGGCCTCTCTCACCAGTTGGGGATGTTGTAAAAGGCCGAATTCATGGTGTTGGGCCGGACAAACGTCTGGTAGAAGAAGCCAAAGTAGGCGCGGGGCGGGCAGAGCACGTTGCGGCCGGCGGGGGCGAGCTGGAGGTAGGAGAGCATCTTGTCGGCGGCCCTCTTGGTCCAGATCTTCAGCCTAGCCAGTGTGACACTGTCGGCCGCCATGTCGGCCTTGCACTTGGGCATGGCGCTGCACTCGGCGAACCACAGCTGGGCGGCGAGGTCGGATGCCCACGCGAGCGTCCCGGGGGCGGTTTTGTAGTCCAGGCCGCGGAGATAGGAGTTTGTGGCCGGGTCCCAACGGCTCGAGCCTGGCGATTTGCAAAGACATGCAATGGGTTTAGGCGGGTGCACCATTTTTCGCCTTTTTTGCAGCAAGGCTGGCGCAACTTTGGCAGCTCAAGCATATCTTGCTCAAACCAGCAGCTCAAGCATGCATCTTGCTCAAACCAGAAATGTTAAAACCCACAAACACTCACAGTAGACCTCCGAGCCTTGGTACATCCAGCCCTGTTCCACAAACGGCCTGAAGTCGTAGAATTGGTCGGGAGCTGCGATATGCATTTGTTGGGCAGGTTGGACGTTGTGCTTGTCGCTTCCAAGACCGAACCAAACAAACCAAGCAGGAGTGGCAAACAAAGCAAGGGGAGCGAGCGAGTTGCACTGCTCATGGGCTCACATGGGCGGGTGGGCTGGCCGTTCAACAGGCTTTGGTCCAGCGCGGCAGTGGCGTTGGCCACGCTGTCCAGGTAGGTAAGCTGGGGGAGGAGTTTGGGACGGGCGTTTGAAGGTTTGAGGTGTAGGCGCGGGTGGGTCATTGCAGTTTTGGCGCCGTCCTGCGCTGCAGCAGGGCAACAGCCACAACTGGCTGCTGTGCCAGTGGTGAGCGTTCAGAATTGTGGACCCAGCTTCCATGCCTGGCCAGGCTGGCACCCAATCACAAAGCTTTTGCAAAGTCGGTGAAAATCAACACTGCTCACATGGTGGGCCTGGTACTTGAAGACTTTGCCCGTGGCGGTGATGGAGGTGCAGTCCGCCAGCTTTGCGACGCATTGGCCCCGCGCACAGCTGGTTGCGTTTGCGTTTGCGTTTGCGTTTGTGTTTGTGTTTGTGTTTGTGTTTGTGTTTGTGTTTGTGTTTGTGTTTGTGTTTGTGTTTGTGTTTGTGTTTGTGTTTGTGTTTGTGTTTGTGTTTGTGTTTGTGTTTGGGTCTGGGTTTCTCATTCTGCTTGCCGGAAACAAACGCAAGGGCTGAGCTCAGCACAAGATTGTGCGCTTCCAACGCCGTGTCTCCCCAAGAAGCTCACCAAACCGGCGTCGCTGCTGGGCAAGCCAGGCCATTTGCGGTGTTGCAGTCGGCACAGCCTGTCACACATTGAGGTGGGGCGTTGCGGGGCTTAGTCATTTGGATGGCAATATCAAGTGAGATATGCAAACAGTGGGTGGGCAGCAACTTTACTTCCCTCAGCTCTGGTGGGCTGCTGTTGGGTTCGAAAGTGAGTAGTGCTGCAAAAAGGGTGCATTCAATATGCATTCCTGCATGCTTCCATGTTGCCGCTCGGTTTCATTTGTCAAATGCGTCAGCTCACTCTGACGTGTGCCCGCAAAGATGGTGGTGCGGCAGAAGCTGTCGTCACCGCAGCACTGGCCGAAAGGGCAGTACCCGTCCACGCCATAACTGCAGGCGTTTCCAGGTTTTGAGGGAGCCTCATGATGAGTGTTGTTTGTCGTGCGCAATGTTTTCATACGTGAGTTGAATCCTGCAGGCATGCAGTCTGTGAAAGTCAAGAAGCCGCAAAAACCGTGGGGCAGCGGCGTATGGCGGTTTGGGCGGGCAGTTGTCTTGCCCGAGCATGCAAGGCCGGCTTTGGTTGCTCACCACTGAGTCTTGGCTGGGCAGAGTCCGGATCTGCCACAGGTTCCGTCGGGGCAGCACTCCGGCCTTGTGGAGGGGCTGTTATGCGGTGTTGAAAGCAGGGGGCGGCCGTCTGGGGGTTGGCTCAGGTGGACTTTGGGTTTCAAGGGGTTGTGCCAACGACGCACGGGGTGGGAGGAATGAACTCACCTTTCAAATCCTGCCGTTCCCCAACGGCCGAGGTTCCCAATCCCCGGCCGGCCAGCATGAACAAACCAAACATCAAATGCGTTGTTTGCCAGACGAGGGAAAGGAAGCCGGCAACAGCTGGCTCACCAGTTGACGCCGTTGTCGCCAGCGCGCGCACAGTTGGGGCACACTGTGGGTGATGAGTGTTGGAGGTGGTGCGGCAGCATTCAGAGGGGATGACATCGAATAGCTCAGCAATACAAAAGTTAAAAGCAGTGCGAGCCTAACGCTTCAACAAAACTTCAATTCCTATTTGCAACAGCCAGCAACAATGCCCGCACCCCCACCTTGGACTGTCCCGTTGTACATCCTTGTATTGCACTTGCCCACTGCGGTGGAGCGCGGAAGCATATGTGCGTGTGTTCAGTCCAATACATCCGAACTTGGGAGTGCAGCCTGAAAGGCAACATTCAACACAGCAGCCAGGGTTTGACCCTGCATACAGTGGAGGTTTGACCCTGAAACCCACTCGCACCGTTGGTGCCTGCAGCGCGCGCGCAGCAGCTGCCGTACTGGCAGTCGGAGGCGTAGCGGCAGTTGCAGTCCTCCAGCTTGGCAGCGCACTTGCCGTTTTTGCAGCAGTAGCTGGTGCCTGTCGGGCAGGCCATGCCCTCCCTGCCGCAGTTGGAGCAGACCTGCAATTGGTTTGGGTGGGCCGTGCACAAAGACCAAGTTGGGTGGCTGAGAAGCTGGCCAATGCCGCATTGAGCGCAGTTGAACAGTTGAGCCCGCAAAGGGGGCACACAACAAGAGTGCAAGACGCAAGCGCCCTGCGCACCTGCTTGGAGACGCCGCCGACTGTGGCAAACAGCGAAGCCGAGCACTGCTTTGTGGCTGCGTTTCCGTTTGGTTGGGCATTTTCCACGTGATTAGAACGCACGCGTGGCAAGGCAGTTGGTCAGGGGCAAGCATCTGCCCCCTTGCCGAAGACGGGCCCGTGGCCGGCCTTTAGTTTGCTTGCGACTGAAGCGCACACCTTTGTTGCAGCACGAGCCGGCGGGGCAGTCCTTGTCCCTGATACAGCCTGTGCGCGTGCAACGCGGAATGAGCGCAGTAATAGGTCGAATTGGGCACGTTAAAAAGCGCAGGATGCACGCGCATGAAGCCAGCACAGTTTGCTGGCACGGCCCTCCCCCCTGCCCACACAGCCAACGAGGCCCGCACCGCACTGGGCGGGGGACGCCGCGCAGCTGCCATCGGGGCTGCGGGTGTTTTGGGAAAGCGGGTGTCGGGAAGTCGGCATGCATCGCTACTGTGCTCGGTTGTTGTGCGATTCAGTGCGCAAGTGTGCACGCGGTTGGGCTTGGACTAATATGCATGGGTTGAGCTGCGCAGCTTTAAAGGGCACGGCGCTCACCAGCAGATCGCCTTTGAAGCCGGGCAGGACACCCCGCTGAAGGTGTTGCAATCGGAGCAGACCTGCGGTCGCGGGGTTGGATAAGAGGCATTTGCGTGTTCACGAGGCGCCGGCTGTTGAGGTTGGTTATCACCACAAAACACCACCGCACTGCTGACGGCCTTCAAATGGCGCACTCGCACTTGCTCAGATTAGCCTATCTACCTGGTTGCCGGCTGTATCCAGAGGCTCGGTCATGCAAACGCCGGTGCCTGCACATTTCCATTTTTGAGGGGCCGCAGTGGGGAGGGATGTATTTGGAGAAAGGTGCAAACCCTGCTTCTTTATATGCCGCTGAGTGCGCTGCCCCGGCGGGGGCGCTCGCTGCTGTCTGTCCTGCGTTTGCACGCTGCACAGGAGTGGTTGCAAGCGCACGCCCAAAGGCCCGAAACAGCGTACCTGCTTCGGCCGTGTAGCTGCAGCACTCGCCAGGTGGGCAGTACGGCCCACTTGCCAGGTCGCAGTCACAGATGTCGCCGCACTTCATCTGAAAGATCCCAGGCACCTGGCAGCACGTGGAAACCGGGCCGGGCTTTGAAGAGGGGGGACACGTCATGTTGACGACCAAAAAGGACTCGAAGCAGTCGCAAAACGAGTCGGCCAAGGGGCCGCCGGTCATCTGCTTGCTGCAGCGGCCGTCGCTGGCGGCTGGCGGGTTTTGGGTGGGGAGGGGGGAGGCGAGAGGCAGGGCTGTTCAGGCGGGCAGGTGGCGTTGGCCGGCAAGCAAGGCCTGCAAGGCAAGGCGGGAAGCAGCGGTGCAGAGCGAAACGTTCCTGTGGGCGCATCAAGCATGTGCGTATGCGACTAATCAGCCCGAGCGCATGTGCGTTCGCCCCGCAAATAAACCACCAAAGCCAGCCATCGCACCTTGCCACTTGTCGGCAGTCTTGCTGCAGCACCCGGACTGGGCCCCGGCGCCGTCCCTGCAATCGGAGGAGCTGCGGCAGGGGCAGGCCTCTGTCGATGCCCCGCATTTGTTGTCGTAGCAGCAGCTGCCGCAGGGCAGGCCGTTCAGGGACAAGGTGCAGTCGCAGTAGGCGCCGGTGCCGCCGGTGGCGCCGGGGTCCGCGCTGCACTTGCCGCTCGAGCCGGCTGGGGGGAAGGTGAGTGCGTAGGCAGGAGTGGGCTTGGGTATTTTGCACGCGGAAAAGGCAGAGCGCACACAGCCCATGCCATTGGCAGGGCTGCTTTGGTGACCCCCCGGCCAATACAGATTGCCCCAAGCAACGCTCAAAGCCCGATCACCTGTCCAGGCCGCGGCCGTCTTGCTGCGATTTGGTGGCAGGGGAGGGAGGGGCAAGAGGGTTTGTGCCTGGCTTAGTCAACGTGGTCATCAAACACCGACGGTCATGCCGTGGCTCTGCTGCGTATTTCAGAACGCAGCAGCATTTTTCAACCAGATAAAGCACACCTGCAGCAAGAGCCTGTAGGGCAGTGGGTAGGGCTCGCACAGCTGCACTCTGTGGCCTGTGCCGCGCAGCGGTTCTCTTGGCCGCAGCAGGCCGGGCAGGTGACGCCGTTAAGCCTGGAAGCAGTGCTGCACTGGCAGTATTTGCCGTCGGCGCTGAAGGGGGCGAGGCTGCAGGTGCCGATGGAGCTTGAGCCTGTCGGTGGGTGTGTTTGTTTGAAGGGCTGGATGGCTGCATGAACTGTGTTGGCGCTCTGCCCAAATTGGGCCTTCAAGCAAGGCATCACATGAAGGCAGGGGCGAGGTGGCCCGAGTGAACCCCAAGCCCGCGCGCTCACTCGACCATCCGGCCTTGGCCTTGCTGCAGCAGGATCCCGTGGGGCAGCTGAGGTTTGGGCGAAGCGGGTGGTTGCGGGTTGGGGAGCACTGTTGTGGTGGGGGAGTGCAAGGTGTGGCCGGCCTTTGGTGGCGAAGACCAGGGCAGCCGATAGGCAAAATGTTGCAGGCAGGGTTGGTCAAACCACTCTGAGCAACGAGTGCGCACCCTGTCGAGGTTACGCAGGAGCACTGCGCAACATCAGCGACACAAAGGCCGCTGCTGCCACAGCCTGCGGTTGGGGTGGGTGCGCGTTCCCGCAGCGGGGTCAGACTCGAGCCAAGGCGCTCGGCACGCAGCCAGCACACACGAGGGCCGCATTCACTTGTTTTCAAGCGGGCCACGCCTTGGACAAGAAGCACACGCACAGTAGGGTTTGTCGGCGGGGCACTTGAGTCCTTTGGCCTCCAGGCCTTTGCAGTTGCAGACCTGGACACCGTTGACGAAGGGGCCAGCCACGCAGGAGAAGGCTGGTGTGGTGCGCAGCGGGGGGGGGGGGGGGGGGGGGGGGGGGGGGGGGGGGGGGGGGGGGGGGGGGGGGGGGGGGGAGGTCAGGAGTGCGGGGCCACGAGAGGGGCGGCAGAGTGCGGGAGGGGTGTATAATACAGTTTCCATGTGTCAAATGCGGGATGGGAGGAGAGGAGGGGGTTTGCAAGGCGGGTGTGCAAGGCAGGCGCGTCGCCGGGGCGGCGAGAATAACAGGGCCCGCAGATCCACGCGGGGCGTGAAGTCTTTGGACAAGCGCCGCGCGCGGGGGGGCGCAAGTTCGCGAGTTGGGTCATTGCGCCGCATGCGCTCACGTGACGCCGCGAGGGTGTTGCAGCACGTGTTAGCTGGGCACGTGCTGGTCGAAGAGCAGGTCTGGCCCAGCGCGCCGGGGGCGGCGCCCAGCAGCAGGACGGCCGCCGCCCAGGGCAGCCACACCCGCCGCATGATCGCCATGCGCCGCGGTATCCTCCTGCAGGTCGAAGCAGTGGGGGGCGGAGCGGGAGAAACGTGCGCGCGACGTTTCGGCGCTTGGACCGTCTCCCGGAACCAAGATCTCCCGGCGTGACGTGCAAGAGCGATCGTAAAAAAACCTCTGAATCCCAAAACCCACCTTCAGCCTGGCGGCAGGACAGCGGGCGACGTGGTGGCACTAGGACAGCGCGGGTGACCGCTCCCTGGTCTTCGATCGCTGGGTTTTGCAATGGCGATTTTCCGTATGGCTTCTTCGCGGTGCAGGCGTCGGGCCCGGGACTGGCCCGCTGGCTGGCCTGAATTCTTGGAGTGAACTCCTGGCGGCGCTGTTCGCACCTGACCCTCGGGCGAGGGCATTGGGGGCAAACCAAACGCTGAGCCCCCTGCCCATTTGGATGCAAGCGCATGTCAACACGTTTGCGGGTTTTGGACAACCAGAATCTGACCTGAGCCGTGCGTAATAACCCCGGTGTTACAGGCGTGGGGGGTGCGTGGGGGTGTGCCGGGTGCGTGCAGCAGGCAGGCGAAGCAGGCGCACAGCTTGGGGGTCTCGGAACAGAGTGGTGCGCGGGCAGTTTTGGGGTGCAAGTT
Organism: Raphidocelis subcapitata; assembly: GCA_003203535.1. NCBI lineage: Eukaryota > Viridiplantae > Chlorophyta > Chlorophyceae > Sphaeropleales > Selenastraceae > Raphidocelis > Raphidocelis subcapitata. The sequence goes on from BDRX01000011.1 coordinate 271,928, forward strand.
TTAATACGGGCAAGGCCAAGGCTGCTGGCAATGCTTGCAAGGTGTTTTCCGACTTCAGAGCTCAGACCTGAAGTTGAGCCGATGTGCAAACGTGCGCGCAGGCGGCCCAGCGCCGCCGCGGCGTGGGCGTTTGCGTGTTTGTCCAGACTTCACGTATTATGTCAAGCCAGATCAGCCGGATGGCGAGGCGCTTGGAGTGACAATCTCAAAGGGGTGTTGATGGGGGGGCCATTACGCAGTGGCGAGGTGGGTGGCGGCATGCTCTTAGCGCGCGCAGATGGTGATGGATGGCGGGGAGCCGGCAAAATCTTCAAGGGCCGGACGTGGAGCGGAGTACAGGATAAGCCTCAAGGGGGCGGATTGTGGCACGGTGAGCCAGTTGCCGTTTGGAGGATCGACCTGAATCGTTAGCACCAAAGAAGTGGTGGATGTTGTCGGCAACCGGTGGCGGCTGCAGGGCGGGTCGCCGCTCGCACAAGTGGTGGTGTGCACGGTTTCGTGTGACTGGGCAGGGGTTCGAGCCTCGAACCCCTGAGGCCAGCCAAGCAGCCAGCCACAGAGTGGTGGAGCCGCCAGTCGGCCGCTGGACATAAAGTGGGTGTGCGCAGATGATGAGCCGGGGGTGCGTGGGAGCAGCAAGAGGGCACCGCAGAGCCTCCTGCAATAGATTTGAACCCGGGAAGAGTGAGGCAGCGTGCGCCGCAAAGGCACGTGCATAAAGGTGCACGTCCCGCGTGGTCACACGGTGGCAGCAAGCACGCAGCATGCTGTGCATGTACTAATAACCGAATCAACGCAACAATCAAAACCAGGGCCAGTGAGCCAAGAGTTGTGGTGGCCAGCCGGCGGGGCAAATGCGGCGGCTGGTGGAGAGCCCGGATCCAGGGCGGGGCGGCAACACATAATCAAAAGAGTCCAGAAGCCACGCCGACAAGCCTTCAGTAGGGCTGCAGCCATTGTGGGCCGCAGAACTAACGACTGCCGGTGGCTGACGGCGGGCGGCTGCCTCATCAGCCAGACCAGATGCCCCAGCCCCAGTAGCCCTTGCCGTCGCCGCCGCCGCAGGTGGCGCCCGAGGTGGCGGGCAGGTCAAAGCCTGTGGGCATTTTCAGGACCGTGGCCGGCTCGCCATCGCCGCCACAGCTGGGGATGTTGATGCGCGGGACGAGGCCGTCGCTGAGTAGTGCGCACTCCGGACGCGTCTGGCAGTCGCCAGCGCAGCACTGGGTGGTTTTTTGACAAGGGGCAAGGGGTTTAGTAACTGGGCTGCAGCCGCGCAAATCACGCATTTGCACTGGCACTGCAAGCATGGCTGTGTGTCACAATTGTTCTGTTATCTGCTGCGGCAGCCCCCAGCAGCAGGTTTGGTTTCTGCTGGGTGAAGTTCAATCGAGGCAAAGGGCGCGTTTCACAGCAGGAAGGCCTGGAGTTTCAAGACAAATGGGCTGAAAGTCAGGATTCATGCCCGCGTGCCCACCTCGACTGCCTTGTTGTAGCGGTCGTAAAGGTAGTCCACCAGGGAGCAGCCGATGTCGCTTATGAAGTTGGCCGTCATCTGGCGCGCGAGCATATTGTGAGGTGAAGGTGCGATTCGCGGGTTTTGCTTGGGTTTTTGCGTTTTTGAGTGCTTTTGGGGGCATAGCAGCGGCAATTTGGGCAGCCCCAATAAATGCAGGCTGCACACCTAGAAACCAAAAGCATGCGCCGCGCACTTCATCGGAGCTCCCACCCACACGCACCACCCCCACGCACCTTGAGGCAGGCCCCGCCAGTTGCCATCCCGGGCTCGATGAGCGGGAAGGACGCGCCGTCGGCCAAGGCGTTTACGGGCACGTAGCTGGTGACGTTGGGCTCGCAGGTGATGGACGCAAACGTGGCCAGCACGGCCTTGAACCTTTCCATGTAGTCCTCCAGCCCGCCCTGGCCGACCTTGCAGGTCTTGGCGACCAGGTCGGGCGCCAGGGAGCATACGTAGGTGTAGATGGCGTTGCCCTTTTCGACCTGGATGTCCCAAATCGGGCGCTCGATGGCAAACACGCGCTTGGCGGGGTCGGGGTCCACCCACACGCCAGCGGGGCGGTACTGTTGTTTGGTTTGGTTGGCGTTGGTTGGGGGAGGTTGCGTGCGCTTGATCCCGCACCCTGCCATCCAGTGACGAAGCCCTCAAGCTAGAGCTTGGTGGACCCTCACTCCTTGAACAGGACATCGATGCATTTCAAGCATGCTTGCAGCACGGCAGCGACAGGCAGCAAGCAGTGAAAAGCGCATGGATCACGCACCTTCTGCGGTTGAGGCGCACGGACAGGCCATGGCGAGCGGGGCGGCACAGGAGGGGTGGGGTGTGTCAGCACTGCGGCACTCTTTATCCCATGCGGGATGGTTGAAAGCCAGCTGTCAAGCTTCGGCCCAATCCTCAGCATCACTCAGGCCCCCAATTCATACTCAACGCAAGCAACTTATTGTCCGCAAACAAGGGCAAACCAGCCAATCAAAGCCAGCTCACCCCACACATCTCCTTGGCCAACTGCAGCTGGCCCTGCTGCGCCCGCAGCTCTGTGAGGCAGCTCCGGTCCCCCGCCATGATCTGCGCCCCATCGGCCGCCGGCTGAGAAACCGCGCCCTCCGGCGCCGCGCCGGCCTTGTTTGCGCCCAGCAGGCCGAGGCTCTTTGCGGCACAGAGGAGGTCGCCGTCCGCGCAGCCAGCCACCCAGGCGGTGCCCGCGGAATGCTTGAGCAGCTCGGGATTTGCGATGCCGGCCACAAAGCCGTTCTCAGCGTATGAGGCATCCGCCACAGGGCCCGCATCCATGGCCTTGACTGGGGCAGTCGCCTGGGGCGACGCCGCGTCAGTCGAGGCAAGCGCCACCGCCGCCGCCGCCTCGGGCGCAGCGCCGTCAGCAGCGGTGGGCGCGCCGTCGACCGAGGCGGGCGCGGCGGCGGGCGCGGACGTGGGGAGGATGGGGGCCGGCTGGGTCGGCAGCAGCGAGTGGTCGTGGCCGATGATCAGCTCGATCAGGCCCTCCATAGCCAGAAGGGGCTCTGGGATGTAGTACTTTAGCTCAGCGCTGCGCTGCAGCATCTGGAGGGCGCTCATCGCCTCGTCGGCGCCGGCGGCGTTTTTGATCTTGATGATGGAGGGGTTCAGCGCGGTGGGCCTGCAAGCGGGGAGGGTGTTTTGGGTGGGGTGGGTGCTTGTGCTGAGTTGTAAAAGGAGTTGACAATGGGTGCGTGGGTGGCACGTTCTTCTCGCATTGCCCTGCCCCTTCCTTGGCGATCATGCCCCTGGTACACCAAAAGCCCGCAACCACATACGGAAATGCGGCAAGCATGCATCAACGCACACAATATCAGGCACGAGCAGTCAGCATGCGCCGGCGAAGAGGCAAGGCAAGGCTCACCAGATGAAAACTCCCTGGAAGCTACCCCCAGGGCTCGGCGGCCGCACAAACGTCTGGTAGAAGAAACCGAAGAAGGCGCGGGGCGGGCATAGCAGGTTGCGGCCGGCGGGGGCGATCTGAAGGTAGGAGAGCATCCTGTCCGCGGCCGCTTTCGTCCAAAGCTTCATCTTTGCCAGAGTGAGTTTGTCTTTGACCAGGTCGGCCTTGCAGTTTGTCATGGCGCTGCACTCGGCAAACCACAGCTGCGCTGCCACGTCGGAGGCCCACGCGAGCGGCCCGGCGGCGGTTTTGAAGTCCAGGCCGCGGAAGCCGGTGCCAGTTGAGTAGTCGTCGCGATCACCTGGGTTGGGTGCGGTTGGGGGCAAATATGCGTGCGGTGAGTGCGCAAACTCTTTGCAGCCAAATAAACTAGGCTCATGCGCAGCAGAGTGCGCAAGCCACAGCGGATTGAGGCATGCCAATTCCACTGGCTCACTGGCTTGATGCCCAAAGCAAGCCAAGGCCCAGGGACCCACAGAGCAGAGGCAGCCCGCTTGTATCAGGTGAGCCTACGCTGACAAACTTCCTGAAGTCGTAGTAAGAGTCAAGAGCTGCGTTGTTCCAGTTGAGGATGTGTTTAGGTGTGGGCGCGTTTCAATGGCATTTGGTTTGTGGGGCAGGGGCGCTTGCTCCACATGTGTTTGGCGCGGATCCAGACGTGGATGACACCGCGTTTTACAAACAGCAAACACTGTCATCCGCGTTTCACAAACAGCAAGCGCGGTGTACAACTGCTCACACGGCCGGATGTAATCCGCCCCGTTCCAGATGTTGTTGTCAGCAGCCGCAGACAGGTTGGCCAAGGCATCCAAATAGTACAGCTGTTGCGGTTGGAGTGGGGGCGGACGGACGTAAACGGATTGCAGTTGCGATTTGGGGTTGTCTTCCACTGATTGCACACATTTGTTTGCGAGGGTGCGACAGACAAGTCCCAGCCCCCACCAAAGCATGTTGCTCACATGGTGGGCCTGGTACTTTGAGACTTTGACCGAGTTGACCGCCATATCGCAGTCCGCGGCCTTTGCGGCGCACTGACCGCGCGGACAGCTGCGTTGTGCAATTGCGGTGGGTTTGGAGTTTGGAACGCGTTGTGATGGGTTTTGGCGCCGCATTTGGGTTTGTTTTGCGCTGCAATTGCATCCGCACGTATTGCCGCCATCCACTGCAATACAGTCCAAGCTGAGCTGTGCTGTGCGCATTTGCACCACCACTAACCAGTAAGGCCTGGTTGTAGGGCAAAGGACGCCGCGGTTCTTGGCGGCGTTGCAGTCTTTGCAGCCTGTTGGTTCGCGAATTGGGTGGGTGTTGCAGCCTCCGCTTTTCACAGTGGGCAGCAACAAAATTGTCACCAAGTGATCAACCCAACCCTGCTTGTGACCATGCAGGGCGCCGCATGTCGAGCTTTTTGCGCTCCCTTGCTCATCCAAACATGTTTTTGCTGTGCGACCCCAACACACACACACAACTCACTCTGCTGCGTGCTAGAAAACAGCGTGGTGCGGCAAAAGCCGTCGCTGCCGCAGCACTGCTTGGTGAGACACGAGCTATCGCTAGTGCTGCGGGGTTTAAGGCGGTTTTATGTGTCTCGTAAGCTTTTTGGGAGGGTGCTGCACGTGCATACAACCCATCGCGGTGAAGTTGGAAGGGTGCCAACGTTTGGGGTGTGACAACGGGGAATCAGGTAATGGCCGCCCTTCAGTAGACCCCTGCACTTCAAAACCCCAGCAGAGTGTGGCACGCCCACTCACCAGGCCGTCTTGACCCCACAGGTGCCTGCCACGGCGCACGTCCCGTCAGGACAGCACGTCGGCTTGTCGGCGGGGCTGTCAAGTTTTGGGCGGCAGGCGATCTGGTCGGCGCCAGGAAAATGTTGATGCACTCTGAGGTACGCCAAGCCAGGCATAAATCATGCAACGCGTCTTCAGCCCCGCGCAACACTGGCAAGGACTTATTGGCTCACCAGCTTACTCCGTTCTCCTTGGCGCGCAGGCAGTTGGGGCACACTGGGTTTAGAGGTTTTAGGTTTGAGTGTTTAGCTTGCTGCTGATGCATGTGCAACTTGCAAATAGGCGGCAGCGCATGTTTCGCTGCCTTGTCCCAGCTGTGTGGTGTAGCTGCGGCCCAACAGCTGCCCGTGTGGCCCATGAACGACGGGCATAACCGTTCAACCAGAAACTACACTTATTGAGCCCACCCTGGAAGTTGGTTGCGTTGAACAACGTAGGGCTGCACTTGCCCGCTGCGGGTTGCATATTGGATGATTTGGATGGGTTGCGTTACGACATGACAAGTTGGGTTGGGATTCGCCTTTGCGTTACGGGCACCCATGCGTATTGGCAGCGCCCCAACCAGCGGAAGGGGCCGGCCCCATTCCCCTCAATCCCACCCAGCCTCACAGCGCACACCGTTGGTGCCGGGCGGGCGAGCGCAGCACGTGTTGCGTTGGCACTCCGAGGCGTAGCGGCAGGTGCACTCCTCCAGCTTGGCGGCGCATTTGCCGTTCTTGCAGCAGTAGCTGGTGCCTTCGGGGCAAAGCATGCCGGCCCTAGCGCACGTCTTGCAGACCTGCAGGAGTTTGGCAAAACGTTGTTGTGATCAAATGCAGGCAGTTGCCCAAAAGTCATGATCACGATCGCCATATGGCAGACAGTGCTGGGAGTGCACAGCGGAGGGTTGGCAGGCAGAAAAAGTGCCTGTCCTATAAAATTTGCAAAGAGAAAGGCGCTTCAATCAATCAGCTTGCGCACCTGCTTTGCCACGCCGTTGACAGTGACGAACAGCGAAGCGCTGCATTTGTTTGTGTCTGCGACATTGCCGTTGTTTGGTTTGGTGAATGGGCAGATTAAATGCATTGTTGTGGGAAGCGATCAGATCACGCATCGGCATGTGGAACCCCCGGCTGCATCAACCTGCATCAACCATCACTGTACTTTCAAGTAAAACAACTGAACCCCACCTCTGTTGCAGCAGAATTTGGAGGGGCAGTCGCTGTCCCTGGCGCAGCCTGCGAGGGTGTGATGAAGACAGTCTTATGTCGTTGAAAAACGCGGCAACCCACACACCTGTCCCCAGGCCTGCGTGCATGGCCGCCTGTGCACTGCGCCCTTCAAAGCGTTTCTGAAGTCTCACCGCAGTCCTCTGAGGATGCAACGCAGAGGCCATCGGGGCTGTTGCGGGTGTTTTTTTATTGTTTTTGTGTGCATGTACAGGCGTGGCCCATGTGCGCATGTGCATGCATGTGCCTGAGACGCATGCAGAGTCCGCCTGCACAGTCCAGGGCAGCAGGGTACGCACCAGCAAATTCCCTTCCCAGGAGGGCAGCCAGAGGTGATGCCTGATTCCGAAAAGCTCTTGCAGTTGGGGCAAACCTGAGCGTTGAGTTTGAGAAGGCGACTGGGTGCGTGCGCCTTGGGCGCCCGCTGGCGACAGAGGTTGCATGCATTTAAAACGCGGCTTGGCGACGCCCCAAGGGCTTGCCGGTTGCGTGTTCGCCCGAATTGGCTTCATGCAGCCGCGGCGCAGAATGCCAACCGAAACCAAGCGCACCTGGTTGCCCGATGAATCTGACCCCTTGCTCATGCAGACACCACTGCCTGTATGCGGGGATTGGGGGGAGTGTTTTCCAAACGACCGTTGGGGGCGCACAAATGGCCTGAGATTGACCGATCAAGCCTGCATGGGGTGCATGCAGCGCCTCTGCAGCTCGTTTGAAGCATGTAGCCCTGGGGCTCAAGCCCGGGACACAAACCGCATGCCGCACACCACATGCACCCCACCGCCACCGACCCAGCGGCCGTGTCACCTGCTTCAGGTGTGTAGCTGCAGCACTGGCCGTCCGGGCAGTTCAGCGAGTTGGGCGGATCGCAGGGGCAGGAGTCGGCACACTTGCCCACCCACCAGGGGTACCACGACTTGGACGACACCGCGCAGCAAGTCACGACCGGCCCGGGCTGCGAAGAGGCCGGGCACGAAAGGCCGATGGGGGCCAGGCTCTCGTCAGCGCAGTCGCAGAAGGCGTCGCCCGAGGGGCCCCCGACCAGCTGCTTGCTGCACTTGCCGTCGGTGTTGCCTGGTTTTTGTTTGGGGGGCCAGGCGGGTGCGTATTACTCACAGCTCCCCGCAGCCGCCAGCGCACCACTGGCGCAACAGCAAATGGGTCATGCATGATGCGGCGCCCTCCACGCACATAACCTGCAGCAGCCCACCTCCCCTGGCCCCATGAGTTCGGGGTCAACGCTTTGCAACCCCCCTGCAGCTTGCAAGCACCCACCTGTGTGCTGTGCCAACGTCTTGCTGCAGCACCCTGCTTGCTTGTTCGTAGCGATGTCGACACACTCGGAGGAATCGCGGCAGGGGCAGGCCTCCATTGATGCAGCGCACTTGAAGTCGTAGCAGCAGCTGCCGCAGGCGGCACCGTTCAGGGGGTAGCTGCAGTCGCAGTAGGCACCGGTGCCGCCCGTGGTGCCGGGATTCGTGTTGCACTTGCCGCTCGTGCCGGCTGGGAAAGGGCGGGTGGGAAGGCAGGCGTGGCTCTGGACCAAGCCGCGCGGCTTGTTGCACTGGGTGTAGTGAGGCGGCAAAGGCAAAGCGCACAAAGTATATACAGTACGCAAGGCTCATTTGGCAACCTCACAGCCATCAATCAATCACCCCAGCAACGCCAAAAAGCCGAATCACCTGCCCATGCTGCGGCCGTCTTGCTGCGATTTCGTGCGCAGGGGAGTGAGGGGCAGTTTTGTGGCTGGCTTAGTCAAAGTGGTCATCAGGCAGTGCAGACCGGTTGTAGCTTTGCTGCGCGTTTCTGAACGTAGGGTCATGAACGTAGGGTCAAAGGCCCCCCCTGGTCAAGCAGCGAAAGCCCACCTGCAGCAAGAGCCTGTAGGGCACTGACTGGCATCTGAGCAGGTGCATGCTGTGGAAAGTGCTGCGCAGCGGTTGTCGAGCTTGCAGCAGGACGGGCAGGTGACACCGTTGAGCTTGGCAGCAGTGCTGCACTGGCAGTATTTGCCGTCGGCGCTGAAGGGCGCGAGGCTGCAGGTGCCGATGGAGGTGGAGCCTGTTGGTGGGTGTGTTTGTTTCAAGGGCTGGGTGGCTGAATAAACTGTGTTGGCGCTCTGCCCTAATTGGGCCTCAAGCAAGGCATCCCATCATGAAGGCAGGGGGAAGGTGGTCAAAGTGAACCCCAAGCCCGCGCGCTCACTCGACCATCCGGCCTTGGCCTTGCTGCAGCAGGATCCCGTAGGGCAGCTGCGGTTTGGGCGAAGTGCATGCATGGGTCGGAGCGCGCTGTTGTGGTGGTGTGCGCGAGTACAGCAGGCCTTTTCTGGCAGGCAAAGGCGCTCCAAAAGACTGAAGTGTTTCAGGCAGGGTCAAACAATGGTTTTCAATCCCTACCCTGCCGAATCCACACAGGGGCACTGAGCAATATCAGCGACGCAAAGGCCGTTGCTGCCACAGCCTGCGATTGGGGGGTGTGCATCCGTGATAATGGGGTGTCGCAACTCAAGCCGAGCAGCCCTGCAGCATGCCAGTGCCGCGTTCACTCGGTCTCAGGCAGGTCGCGCCGCAAGCCAAAAGCGCACGCACAGTGGGGCTTGTCGTCGGGGCACCTCAGCCCTTTGGCGCCCAGGCCTTTGCAGCTGCAGACCTGGACACCGTTGACGAAGGGGCCAGCCACGCAGGAGAAGGCTGCAAGGGGTGTGAGGAGGCGGGAGCGGGAAAGGTGAGTGGTGAGGGGAGAGGGGAGGGGCGGCAGGGGGAGACGACTCAGATTGCATATGAAACAGAAGGGACTGTGGAGAGAGGAAGGAGGGTTGCGAGGCGGGCGTTTCGCGGTGCGGGGGCGGCGGGAATAGCGGGGCCCACAGGTGCACGCGGGGCGTGAAGTTTTTGGACAGGCGCCGCGCGCGGGGGTCGCAAGCGGGGGGGGGGGGGCATTGCGTTGAATCCGCTCACGTGATGCCGCGAGGGTGCTGCAGCACGTGTTAGCGGGGCATGCGGTGGTTGACGAGCAGCTCTGGCATAGCGCGCCGGGGGCGGCAGCCAGCAGCAGGACGGCCGCCACCCAGGGCATCCAGGACCGTCGCGGGGTCTCCATCGCCACGGTATCTGGGCGTTGCGAAAGGGGGGGGGGGGGGGGTGAAACGGATGGCCGCAATTGGCCATCTGGACAGTTTTCCGGAACATCTTCGCACCCCCCCCCCGGATCAGCCCCGGGCGGCTGCTCTCCGCGGTAGCAGCTATGAAAACTATCGCTGGTCGACCTATCGACCAACCCGCCCACCTCAGAGGTTCGCGCGTTGGCCTCAACCTGGTCGACTAGCCTGGACCAACCCGGTGGAGCACAGGCAAGAGGTGTTCTGTATCCAGAATTGGTGAATTGTACGACTAGTAGTCTGGCGTCTTTGATGCGAACGCGACAGGTGCCACGCTGGCGCCACGGGTTTCCCGGGTCTGCCGGGTGGTACGCCATGCCGTAAAGCAGTTCTTTAGAATTGCAACAGCAGCAGCAGCAGAGAGGTGATAGCGCTCCAGCGCGCCCACGACCCCCGTCCCAGCCAGGCGGCGCCCCCAGCCAACCCCCAGCCAATTCCAAAATATGGAACGCGGCATTGCACTTTGTGCCACCTCCGATGCCGGGATTTTATCCTTGATCCCCCATCACACGCCCATCGCACACCAGCCCTGTAACCCCCTCTTATCCCCCTTTTGAATTCAGGCTGTGGCAGGTGCAGTTGAAGGCGCGTACCTGGCGCAACGCTCCAAAACGCCCTTCACCCTAGCCTGCCAAAACCAAAACCGCCGGCCCTCTGCGATTGAAAGAACGCTGCGGCGTGCCAGCAACGCCCCAGTGAGCAGAACGCGGCATTTACAGTTGTTGCCGCCTCTGATGTGGGGCGCTTATCCTTTCAAAATGGGGTGTTTTTCGGGTGGATCAAGCTAGCGGGCGATGCGCACTGCAGCGGCCGGCGGCGCCGCGGCCGTCTCTCGCACACAAAAAATACCGAGGCGCGCTCCAAAACGGCCCCTGACGTCACAGATCAGATCAGATCAGATCAGACGAGGAAAACATGTTCTTTGAAAAAAACGACAGCAGAGAGCGCCCAGGGCGGCCGCCTCCCTCAAAACGAACAGAGCTCGACGTAAGCAAAACGCGACTGACGGCCAAGTCCGGCCGAGCAGCCAGCCAGCCAGCCAGCGGCGCCTGGACGGCCTCACCGCCCGCCAAACAGCCCGCCAAACAGCCCGCCGCCGCCGCCGCCGCTGCTCGCGCCCGCCGAGGACTTTTTGTCGCCGCTGCGGAGGTCCACCACGATGGCCGCGACGTTGTCGGCGGTGTATCGCTTCACGGCGATGCCCGTCACCGCCTCGGCCACCGCCTTTTGGGGGTTGCGGGGTTTGGGGGGCGTGACAAGAGGCGGCTCGCGACTCACGAGACAGCGCGGGGAGCCTTGCGCATGCAACCAAAGCTCTGCAGCGCTCCCCACCCCCCATACAGCCCCCCCCCACACACACACACACCTGCGCACTCTTCCCCGCCTTGAACTGCTTGCGCGCGTAGTTGACCACCTCCTGCGGCTGCATCACGTCCCACAGCCCGTCGGTGGCCATGAGTAGGAACTCGTCCTCGGGGGTGAAGACGACCTCGGTGACGTCGGGCTCCACGATGACGGGGTCTGCGGGTGACGGCGGGTGACGCCGGGTGACGGCGGGGTGTTGGGTGTGTCGGTAGGGTGAACGGGTGTTTGGGGGTGGGAAGCCGCGGGTATGGCGGAGGCGGGCGGTTTGAGGAGGGGCTCGCATCTGGCCACGAGCGACGCAGCGCAGCGAAGCGCGGCTGAGCTGCGGGCTAGCGACAGGCCAGAGCCGCGCGCAGGGGGCAGGACAAAAAAGCGAGCGCTGACCAAAAAGCGCACCTGAGCTGAATTTGTGGGTGTCTGCAAACTCGGGGGTCCACATCCCCTTGCGCGCCCCCTCCTGCAGCAGAGCCCTCAGGCCGGGGCCCTGAGGAACAGGGGCGGTTGGGGGGTGGAGGGTTGGGGTTGGGGTTGGGGTTTGGGGTGTGGGGGGATTCAGCAGGGCGCGGGCGGCGTGGCGGCGCTGTGCCTGGCAAGGTGCTGCCTCGGCGGCAGAGAACAGGGCCAAGCTCCAGCGGCAATGCGGAGCCAGCAGGAAAAAAACTGCTAAACCCTGCTAAACCCTGCTGAACCCTACCAAAACCCCAACTAAACCCGGCGCGCCTTGAACTCCGAGTCCCCAAAGGCCCTCGACACCGCCAGCACGTTGCACACGCGGCCGTCAATCACCCACGCGCCCGTCGACTTGACGCGCTCCACCTCTGCGGCGATTGGTTGATTTTGAGGGTTGTTTAGTTATAAGGGCCGGGGTTGGATTTCGCCGTCGGTGGCGCGGCCGCCGGTCTAGGGTGCATGATGAGGTTTGGGGGGCTCGGCCTTGGGCGGCCCCGCGGCCGCTCCTGCGGGCAAACACAGACCAGGCCGCAGCGGGCCGTCCACCGCCACACCCCTTCGCAGCTCCGCCGGTCAAAACCCCGCCGCCAACGGTCAAACGCACCTTCCAGAACGTCCGGCCCGATGCCGTAGACCCTGTGCTGCTGCGTCGCCTTCACCGCCGTGCCGCCGCGGCAGACCACCGCCACGCAGTCGCCGAGGCTCGCGAACAGCGCCTTGCGGGGGTGCACCAGCGCCACCAGCGCGGTGGAGCCGGAGAGGCCCATCGCGTCCGTCCCAAACTCGCCTGCGGCGGGGGGAGTTGTTTGTGTGTTTGTGTGTGTTTGTGGGCTTTGCGGGCTTGGGGTGATGCGAAAAGGGCAGGATAGCCAAGGAGGGGTGGTGAATTGTTGCAAGTGCTTGTTTTTGCAAGCTCAAGGCAGCTTTGAACTCCGCAAACGCGCCCGCGCCCTGGCATGAGGCACTCCCCATGCCGGCGCAGCCACGGCAGCCGCTGCGGCGAGCGCATCCCAAGGGTTGAATCCGCACCGCCGCGACCGGCTCACCCCGTATGAACTCGAGCAGGCGCCTGTCCGCGTCCCGGAACACCTCCGACAGCGCCCGCCCCGCCTGCGCCGGCCAGCGCACGCCTTTTAGCAGCTGCCGCGCGGCGGGCGTGCCGCCGCCGGTGCCGCTGCCGAGCGCGTCCGAGGGGGGCTGCTCCGGTCCGTCCTCCAAAAAAGAGGGGTCCACGGCGGCCGCCACGGATGCGTAAAGCTCGTCGTACAGCCACTCGACCGACAGCGCGCCGCCGTGGCCGTCCATCACGGCTGGGGGGCGGGGCGGGGGCGGGGGCGCGTTTCGGCGGGGGCTGGGGCTGCCGCTGGCGAGGCGGCGCGCGGCCGCCGCCGCCGTGCTGCATGGTTGCAGGGCAGGCAGCTGGCCTGTTCCAGCACACGACCGAGGCGCTTCGGGCAGCCGCTGGGAGGGCGCATGTGAAGCGGTGCAGCGGGCGCAGCGCGCAGCGCCCGGCGCGCCCGCCCCGCCCCGTCAGCCGCGGCCCGCACGCACCTGCGTAGGTGAAGCCGCCCGGGAGGCCGTGCTCAACGCGCAGGCGGTCCTCCTGCGTGGGGCGCGGCCCCTGCACGGTGTTGCTGCCGAATTCCAGCGTCGAGGACGCCTCCGCTACCGCCAGGGCGGCCGTCTGCCGCCGCGGGTGGGCCGAACGCTTCCATAGCGCTGCCACGCCCGCACCGCGCCCTGCCGCACGCTGCGCAGCGGTGGCGCTGCTGCCCGATCTGCGGCAGCCCCGCGGGCCCGCGGCGCGAGTGGGGAGCTGCATGGCGGGCTGCTGCTACAGTGTTGCTGCGATTCACATGGGTGATTCAGAACGATCGCGCCTGGGGATGAGGCCTGCCGGTCCGCGCCTTGGCCGACCAGGAGCAGCAACGCGGGGGGCGGATTTCAAGGCCTGCCCGCTCTCCTAGCAGCCCAAAAGGGCCCTCGGGTGCACATGGATTGCGAATCAACGCAGATACCACCCGCTCTCTGCGGCAAACGGGCTGCTCACTGCCGCCGTGGCACGCGCGACGGCGCGGCGCCGCCCGCTCGCAGCTGAGCTCGCGCGCGGCAACGCAGCGCTGCCCCGCTGACAGGCATTGCGGTGCGTTCCACGTCGCGACTGCGCAGCACGTTGGTGCAGGGCTGGTGACGCGCGATGCGCTGCTCCTGCGAGTTGCGTTGACCGGGACTCGTCGGCGGAAGCCTTTGCAAATCAGGCCATGGCCGGATTGCCTTGAATCGAATGGAGGCACACACGGGCACGCACCTCGAATGCCCCAACTCATCATTCATCGCGCAGGCCTTGCTGCAGGCTGCGGCAGCTTGGTTGTCCTGCGCGTGCCGGGTGGTCATTGGTCAACCCGCGCCCCGCGAGCGGCGGCGCCGGCGACGCACGCCGCAACTCAGCGGCCATTGCCCAGCCAACAAAAGGCGCAGCGCGCTCAGGCGGCGGGTGGTGACTGGCGAGGTGGCAGCAAGTCGTCTGTGCAAGTTAAAACCCAACGAGAGCTCGCGCCTGTGCCTTTTATGCATCTCAGCCGCCGCGTTTCCAGCGCCGGCCGCACCTCAGCTTGCGCACCACCAGCGGGCAGCGGCATTTCCATGGGCGGTGACGCCGCGCGCCGCGCGCCGCCTTAGCGCGCGCCGGCCCATTTTTGCCCCCATTTTTGCCCCCAGTCAGTTGCCGCGCCCGCCACGGCCCGCCCCGCCCTCACCAAATCCGGCGGCCATCTGCTCCTCCGTGAGCACGCTCTGGTCGCTCTGGTCAACGGTGCCGGCCTCAACCTTACCGGCGCAAGTGGAGCAGCTGCCTGCGCGGCGGGGCAGGGGTTTAGCGGCAGCCAAGCGTTTTGCGGCGGGTGCTGTCGCAGGGCTTTGCGTTTAGGAGGGGCTTTGCAGGGTTTCGGCAGCCCAGCGATCGCCAGAGCAAGCCGCCGGCCAACAGCAGCGCGTCAACCGCGCGGTGGGGCGGGTGCACCCCACGGGAGGGCAGAAGGAGCCGGCGCCCGTCCCCATCCCCGTCCCCGGCCGGCGGCCTGCCGGCCCACCGCTGCGGCAGGAGTAGGGCAGGTCGAGGCCCGCCTCCTCGGCGGCGTCGAGAAGGTATGTGTCGTCGGAGCAGTCCACGGTCTTGGAGCTGCCTGGGGGCGGGTTTTTGGGGTTAGAAAAGGGGAGCGTGTGTGTGGGGGGGGTGCCACCATGGCGGGGCAGGGCCGCTGTGGGCGCCGCGAGGGTTTGACAAGCAGCGTTGTCCGCGCGCGCGACAGGTGCCGGTCTGCGCGCCTAGGGTCCATGCGCAGGCCTCGGCCGCCGGGCTGGGCTACGACGCGCCCACCATCGGGAAGCTTGAAGGTGACCTTGAATGCGGACACCGACACGCTACGGGGGCGGCAGGTGCGCGGGGGCACGGCGGCGGCGCGGCCGCTGGCGCGGCCCGCGCGGGGGCCAGCAGCGGTGTAGCGCCTGGCGAGCAGCATGGTGTTGATTTATGGGTATTGTTTTTGCGGGCGTCTGGCTGATCGCCTCGCGTAGTCTCCCGGCAAAAGTTTCGAGCGCTAGAGGCGTTGGGGGCGCGGGACACAAAGCCAAAAAGCCGCTGCGAAAGTGATCCCGCGAAGGACTGCGGAGGGGTTGAGCTGCTTGGCGCCGGCGCCGTGCGCCGCGCGTCGCCAGTCCGGGCTTTGAATTCGCGCTGCGCAGCTCGAACGGCGAGCGCGGCGCGCGCCCACAACCCCAGCAGGCGCCCCACTGACATAGCGTGTGCGGCCATTCACATTTACTGCACAGTGCCTGGGCGGCGCGCCGCACGCACGCCAGCCCCGGCTGCCGCCGCGCCGGTCAGACGCGCCGGGGTCGCTCGGCCACTCAGTCAAACTCCAGCTCGTGGGGGTGCACGTCCCGTTTGAGCGGCACAACCGACGCGCGCGCCACGTCGCGGGGCATGGCCTTGCGCATGTCAAATGCGTCCTCGTCACCCGAGTAGTAACCTGGCGGGCGGCGCGGGGTTGACCGCGTGACGCGAACGGTCGGGGCGGGTGACGCGGCGTCAAATGCGGCGCCCGGCCAGGCGAGGCAAGGCCGGCGCGGGCAACGGCGCGCTGCCCCGGCCGCTGCGGCTTGGGCAGCTGCGGCGGCAGCCAGGCGCCCAGGGGTGTGCGCTGCACAGCACCAGCGCCGGTGCCGGCTGCCAGCGCCTCGCAAGGCGTGGCCCGCAGAACAGCAGACAAAAAGGCCCCCATCCCCTCACCCAGAACTCTTCGATAGACGCTGTAGCCAAAGCCCTCGTACATTTTGATGGCTGCCTCAACCCCGCGGCACCTGGCTGCTTACGTCAACCTGCATTGCACTCGCAGTGCTCTCGGCACGGCGCCGCAGCTAGCCGCGCAACGCACCAAGGCCTGGCAACGCAACGGCC
>BDRX01000011.1:293536-395633 GCA_003203535.1 Raphidocelis subcapitata
CCCCCCCCCCCACCCCCGCCCCCCAGGCCCCCGAAAAAGTGGGAGCCGGCTTTCTATTCGTTTCGTGAGTGGGCGCGCGGCGCGGCGCGGCGCGGCCGGGGGCGGGGGCCGGGGCAGGGGCGGCTGGGTGGCCGCGATCCACCCACGGCCCACGTGAACCCAGAGACCGCCACGTGGCGCCCACGCACGCGCCCCACGCCCGCGCGCCGCCGGCCGCGGGCCCCCTCGTCGCTTGCGCACGCGCCACGCCAAGCCAGGCACAAGAAGCACGCACAGCGGCAGCCGCTGGGAGCAGCAGCCCGCCCAACCCTCCCCAACCCCCAACACCCAACCACCCCAACCCTCCCAACCCCAACCCCCAAGTCCCAACCCCTCCCGACCCCCCCTTTCAAAAACACCGCAGCCCCGAGGGCCAGGCGCTGCTGCTGCTGCGGTCCGGCAAGAAGAACAGCGGCAAATGGGGCATCCCAGGGGGCAACGCGGAGCCCGAAGACGCCACGCTGATCGAAACGGCAGCCAGGGAGGCGGCGGAGGAGCTGGGGGGCGCGGGGGAGGTGCCGGCGCACACCGTGGAGCGCGGCTTTCTCACGAAGTGAGGCGGCGTATTGGGGCGGGTTGGGGTTGGGGCTTGCGGGTTGGGTGGTTGGGGTTTGAGGGGCTTGGGGGTTTGGGTGGGCGTGGGGGGTCGGCCCTTCGCTGCGTTTCGGTGCCGCTCAGTTGAGGGGGCCGGCCTGCTAAGGGTCTCTGCTCGACGCCCGGCCGGGCGCGCCAGCTGGCTGGCGTGAGTCAAGACGGGAGCCCGCCCCCCAACGCTCGCGGCGCCCCCTCCCCCGCGCCAAACCCCCCCCGCCGTGCGCAGGCGCGGGAAGCACGATCAGAAGCACTTTACTGTTTACGTGGCGCGGGTGGCTTCTGGCGTCCGGGCCCAGTTCATGGCCCCCCGGCTAAACCTCCTGGAGCACAGCCAGGTGGGGGTGGGGTTGGGTTGGGGAGGGGCCTTTGGCAATCGCGGCCGCCGGGCTGCTTTGACCTTTGACCGGGTGTCTCACTGGGCGGGTCGTTTGACTGCTGCTGTGTCGACGGGGGGTTTTGCGAGCTCGGAACCAGGCTTGGAGCTGTGACCCTGCCCCGCCCTCCCAAAGGGGGCACTGCCCGCGGCCCGCAAACCCCAACCCCCAAAATCGGCCCCCTTCCAACCCTGCACGCCGCACCCCCTCTGGCCCAAACCCCCGAAAACAGTACGGCTGGTTTACCTTTGAGCAAATGGACCAGATGAGGAAGGACGACCTGCTGCACCCCGTGGTCGACAAGCTGCTCAAACATAACAGGGATGAGGTCATGGCGGCCGCCGGCGTGCCGCGCGGCGCGCCAGGCAGCGGGCGGCCGGCGAGCGGGGGGGCGGCGGGGCTGGCGGGGCTGGCGCGGCTGGCGGGGGCGGCGCAGGGGCGGGAGGAGGTTTCAGGGTGAGCCGGGGCTGAGCCGGGGCTTTGCCGCCCCCCTCCCCCTCCCAAATTCTTTCGGAGCGGCCCCGCCTCCCGCCCGACCCGCGGCGCAGCACCACGCAGCTGCTGCCGCTGCGGGCGCTTTTGGGTCGCCCCAAACTGCGGCGGGTTTCGGACCCCAAAGCCGCTCGCGCGCGGCCCTGTTTGCATCCCACGTCCCGACCAATTCTGTACGCATACTAGTTTGTGCGCGCACGCACGCACGCACGCACGCACGCACGCACGCACGCACGCACGCACGCACGCACGCACGCACGCACGCACGCACGCACGCACGCACGCACGCACGCACGCACGCACGCACGCACTGCGGGGTTGGAGGGAGGTTTGAGGGCAGGGCCACCAGTTGTTTGTTTGGGGGTGCCATGCAAAGGCATCCAGACACGGCTGCATGCGTCCGCATGCACGCATGCACGCACGCACGCACGCACGCACGCACGCACGCACGCACGCACGCACGCACGCACGCACGCACGCACGCACGCACGCACGCACGCACGCACGCACGCACGCACGCACGCACGCACGCAGCGCGCGGCGCTGCCGCGGCCGCGGCCCCTCCCAGTGCGCCCCCGTCGCGCGCGGGGGCGGCCCCGACCCCGCTTCCATCGCCGTACGCGAGCCCGGCGCCTTGCCGCCAGGCCCCCATCCGTTAGCTCAGCCAAATCTGTCAAGCCGCCGACCCTTCGCCTTACCCAACCCGACCGGTCGACTTCCACCCACCCACAAACTGCGCAGCGCAGCAGACGGCGCCTGCAAAGGCCCCGCCTGCGCTTGCACGGCGTTTTTTTGCGAGCGCAGCGCGCCGACAAACGCCCCCCCCCCCCAAAACCTTGCACCTGCTATTTGTTGGCTTGCAACCGACCGGCAAGCCCCTTGCCGGGCGCGGCGGCTGCGCCGTCTGTTTTGCCAATGGTTGTTTGGCGTCCCGCCCCGCGGCGCCCCCCCCCCACCTCGAAAAGAGCGACACCTTTTGTCGTTCGATTGCCCACCCATCGCATCGGTTTTCGCCATCCATCCGTTTCGCTTCGCGCGCCGCAACGCCCAAATCGCGGGGTAAAGCTGCGACTTGCTCGGTCGAGGCGGCGGGACGGCCGGGGTAGCTGCCTGGGGGGATCTTGCCCGCCTGCCTGGGGGTTCCTGTCTGCCTGCCTGCCTGCCTGCCCGCTGCCCAAGTGCCGTCGCCCGCGCCAGTCGCCGACGGCCCCGCCAGTCAAGGCAGGGATGGATGGCTGACCGATGGCTGACTACCCCAGTCACCTGGCTCGTTAGTCAGTACACGCCCGCCCTCTCCAACGGCAGAGGCAGGCGGCGCGCTGGGAACGGCGGCGCGTTACACGCGCGCTCGTGCACGCACGCCAAGGGCGCGCCCGCACCATGCGGGCGGGAGGCGAGCGGTCAGCGGGCGCGCCGGCGGCTGGTGGCCTGTGCGTCGGGGCTGCAGAGGCTGAGCTGGCGAGTGGGATGGGGTGCGGGGGGAGGGGCAGGCGGCGCCCGCAAAGCGTGCCGGCGGGGTGCGGATGCTCTCCGCAGGCCAAAATGGAAGGGGGGAGGGGGCATCCAAACCCCCCGCGGTCGGGGCGCCTCGGGCCCGGGCGCTGCCAGCCCGGGGGAGGAGGAGGGCCGCCAAACCCCCGCGGCCGCGGGCGCAGCCGCAAGCCGCGACACGGAAGGCTTGCAAGGCGGTCGCATTTGGCGGGGGGCCGGAAAAGAGAGAGAGAGAGAGAGAGGGAATGGCAACGGCTGTGAATACTGAACCCCCGGGGTCAGGGGCCCCAGGCCGGCAGATGGCTGCCCCTGCGCCGCGCGCGCCGTGCCGCATGTCCGAGGCAGGGCGCGCGTCCGAGGCGGCGCGCGCGCGCGCGGGCCGGCCTGCAGAGGCCGAGGAGAGCGGCGGCGGCGCCAATACCGGCGTGCGGGAAAAATGAGAGCGCCGGCCATGGCAAGGAGAAGAGAGGGGGGAGGGGTGTGCCTTCAGTCGGGGCTCAGGTGGGTGTGGAAGGAGGGGGGTTGCAGTGTGTACTAGACGCCCTGATATCTAGGGGTGCGGTGGCCGGAGGGCGCGGAGGCACGAGGGGTGCATCCCCCACCATCAGGCAGGGCGCAGGGGGCGGCAGCCGCCAGCCGTGCCAGCGGCGGCGGCCGCAGAGGCGGCGCCGCTCCCCCTGCGTGCTCCTGCTGCGGCACGCGTGTGCGCGCGCGCGCGATGCGTTCCGCGGCTCGCCGCTTTTCAAAAACGGATTCAAACATGGGGCGCTTTGCTGCTGCAAAGGCAGCGGGCCCGGGCGAATCGGAGCGGAGCGAGGTGGGGCCAGTTGGGGCCCGCAGGGCACCCACAGTTGGGGCCCGCAGGGCACACGCGCGCGCGCCTCGGGGCTCGCTCGCCCGCTGGCGCGGCCGGCGGCCGGGGAAGGCGGCGGGCGCGCACGCCGCAAACCCAAGCGCAGCAGCGCCGAGCGCCAAGCTCCGAGCTCCGAGCGCCGAGCGCCGAGCGCCGAGCGCCGAGCGCCATGCGCCATGCGCCATGCGCCATGCGCCATGCGCCGACCGCCGCGCGCCGCCGCGGCGGGCGCTACCAGAAGCGGGACAGCACGCCGCCGCCGCCCCCCGCCGCCGCGCGCGCCTCTCGCGCCTCCCGCGCCTTGGTCGCCCGCCGCTCCCGGGCCTCCTCCCTTTCCGATTCCGGGTAGAGCAGCCGCTGGTGCCAGATCAGCATGCAGTATGAGTAGATCCCGCTGTCGATGTCTTTGACCATGATCTGGAGGGGCTGCGGTTTTGGGGCGTTTTTTTGGGGGGAGGGGGCGGTTTGGAGGGTGTTTAGAGGGGTGTTGGAGGGGTTTCCCAGGGTTTGTTTTGAGGGAGCAGTTTGAAAGAATGGGGGTTGGGGGTGGCCTTTCCACACGCCCGCTCAGGGGCGGATTCGAGCGAACCAACGGCAAGTGCAAAGCGGCGTCGACCACGCATACAAATTTCAAAACACGTTTGACAAACCGACCTGCGATGACATCATCTGGCAGATGTCGAATGACATAAACCCGCCCACGCTGATCCTGTAGGTGCTGAAGTCGACCATCTGTCGGGTTGGGGTTTCGAATTTCGGGGTTTAAGCGCCGGTTTTCCGAGGGGATCTGGAGGTGGGGTTTCGCGCCGAGCCCTTCGTTCTCCCTGGGTGTTGGGTCCCGACAGACCAGGCGGCGTGACCCTTTTTGCCAGCCCCCAAATCAAGGGAGGAGCAAGCCCGAAAGAAGCAGCCCCTGAAGCGCGCCGGCCGCGTTTCAAGGTCTGAAAACACACAACAAGAGCCCGCTCACGTGCTGCCAGAGCTGCAGGGTGTAAACCAGGTCGGTGTCAACCATCAGCCCCTCGATGTTGGCGGGCTCGTCGCACCACCGCCGCCGCTTGTCAGAAGACACCGGGTTGCCCGCGGCGTCCGCCAGGGCGGGGTGCACCAGCCTTGTTTTGGTGGGGGGGGGGGCGCGGGGCGGAGGGGCAGCGGTTTGAGGCGCTGCGGGGTGCAAAAGGCTTCCTTCGCCTGGCCGCACTGTTGAGCTGCTTGCAGCTGAACAAACTGCAACGCAGCCGAACCCGCAAAAGCAGAGCCTTCAAAGGTGGTCCATAACCGCCCTAGTCAAAAAACCATCCAAAAACGGTTTCAACCCCCACCTGCAGTCCTCCTCCGCCGCCCACATGTCTTCGGGCTCCTCCCCCGGAAGCGCCACATTGACCAGCTGCAGGTTTTTCGAATGGCGTCTCGTAATAAGAAACGCGTTTCGGATTTTGTTTCGGGCTGGGCGCTGAGCTGCGCAAACCGGCGCGGCCGGCCTATCGCCGAAACGGCCCGGCAGTCGCCGGGCGCCGCCACAACCAGCGCCCTAAAACCGGCGCCTTCAAAGCGTGGGCCCAACCCCCACGCGCAACAAACCGCGCCCCTCCCCACCTGCGCGCTGGCCGCCAGGGGGTTCAGGAAGTACGGCCGCTCCCCGTGGGCGTCCACAATGGTGGTGCGGCTGAACACCTGCGGGCGTCGGGTATCGGTTTTCGCGCGGCCCCCGTTTCCGCCTTGCACCACGGGCGCCCCGCCGCCCCCGCGCCCCGCGCGCCGCGCACGGCTGAAGGCGACCTCCTCCTCCCCCCCCCCACACACACACGCGCGAATCGCGGCGCGACGCCGGGCCGCGCGCCCACCTTGGCGCAGGTCCTGAGGATCGTCTCCAAAATGATCTCGGCGCTGCGCCCCCCGTGGATCGGAATGTTGAACTCCTGGCCGGTGCACTGCGCCGCGAGGCGGACGGCGCGCTTGAAGCGGCCCTGGGCTGCCACGTGCAGGTGGCGGCGCTTGCCGTCGAAGGCGCTGGCGTCCGTCGTGGCGAGGCCCCGCATTTTGACCTCGACCTTGCCCTGTGGGTTTTTTTGGTTGTTGTGAGGAAGGGAGGGGGAAGTGGGTTGCGTGCACTTCCGCGGGCGAGGCCGCCCGGGCTGCTTCAAGCTCTGGCAAGTGCGGGCAAGCGCTGGCGAGCGCTGGCCAGCGCGCGTTTGGAGGGGCGGGCTGTGGGGCGCCCTATGACAGCCCCCGGGCCCCGCTGGACCAGGAGGGAGGCCCTCAGGGGGAAACTGCCCAAACGGAAGCCGAAAAGGCGGGCGCGGCGACTCACCACGAAGATCTCCGAGTCCACCACGAAAGATTCCGTGTTGACCGGCAGCAGCTGCGTCATGTCCGGTGACGCGTTGTAGACGATCCCGGTTACGCTGGGGTCTGGTGTGAGGTACACCGGCCGGCTCGACGCCGCGCGCATCGCCTCGAGAGACGGCACAGCAGGCTTGTGCCGCGGCTGGACGTTCGCCGCGCAGCTCTTTGCCAGCATCGCAAACATGCTCTTCCGAGGCGTCGGCGGCGCCGAGTCCGAGGCGGCGGCGTCCGACTCGCGCGGCCGCCGCGGCTCGTCCGAGGCGGCGGCCGTGATCGAGACCGCGCGAGGCGGAGCCCCGCCGCCGCCGCGCTTTGCCGCCTCGGACGCGGCGCCGCCGCCGGCCGGGGCGGGGGCCGAGGCGATGCCATCCAGGTCGCTTAGTTCGGCTATATCGCCGCCGCCGCCGCCGCCGCCGCCGCGCGCGCCGTCGTCGAAAAACTCAGAGGCGGCGCTGCCCCAATCGGTCCCCGCCTCGGACGCCGCGCGGCCGCCGGCGCCGGCGGCGGCGGCGCCGCCGCCGGCTGCGGCGCCGCTGCTGCCGATGCTGCTAGAGTCCGCGGCGGCGCCGCCGCCGCCGCCGCCGCCGGGGGCGGGATGCTGGGAGGTGGAGGCCTCAGAGGCGTCGTTGCTGACCTTCCTGAGAGGCTCCCCCGCCGCCGCCCCAAGCTGCTGCTGCTGCTGCTCCTGCTGCTGCGCGGTGGCGAGGAGGGTATTGTGGGTTGTGATGTGGGCTGATGTGGAGATGTGGGGAAGCGGCGGGGTTGCGGCAGGGCGGCCCAGCGCCGGCCCCCTACGCGGGGCCCCTGCGCGGGGCAGGAACAGGGCTGCCTTGACAGTTCAATGCGGATTGGGGCGGGGACCGGCCGGCTGCCGTGCTGCGGGGCGGCGCCGGGCGCGACGGCGCGGCTGCGCGCACACGCCGCGCTTGCAGCGGGCGGCGCCGCGGCGCGGCCCCCAGCGGCCCGTCCACCGGTGACCCCCGGCCGATGTTGGCCGCAGCGATGGTATCGGTTGCCTGGCCGCCCCAGACTCGCGTTACGCGGCCCCCACGAGCCCACTCACAGGGTCGGCTTTGCTCTTTTTCCGCTCGCGCTTCTCCTTCAGCCGCTTGAAGATGCCAACCCGCTCCTCCGTCATCGCGACCGCTTGCGGCCGTCTGGGACGGGGGCGCGGGTGCGGAGGGCCAGCTGGGGTGGGCGCGCGGCGCAGGCAGCGCGAGCGGGTGGTCGCAGCCTCGAACAGGCCGATTTTGGGTGAGAATGCGACCGCGCGGGGGGTGGGCCACGGTACGGCGCCGGCGGTGCGGCAGACCGGTCGCGCGCCGGTGGCGCGGCGATGCGCCACGGGTGACCGTGCTTCGATCGGCCGCCCCGGTCGAGGGATCGATGTAAAACGGGATTGCTGGGTGCCAGGGGGCAGGTCCTTGGCCTGGCGCCAGGCCAAGGGTAACAGGCGGTGGAACAGGCGGCGGGCGGATACGGTATGGTGCCCCATTCCCCTCTGGGGCCGACAGGCCCGGCCGCGCCCCCCGCCCCAAGCCCCCATCTGGCCCCCTGCCACCTGCCTCCCGAGTCCGAAGCTGTCCCCCCAGGGAGCCCAAAGGCGGCCCGTGCTAGTAAACCACACCACGCCGCCCGCGCGTAGGCGGCGGCTGCCCCCTCGCCCCCGGGCCGTTCTGCGCCGGTTCCCAAGCTTGGCGGCGGCTTACCCTTCCCCGCCCCTGGTCCCCTTCTACGCCTCACACCCAACGCGGCCGCCGGCTGCCCCTTCAATTTCCGGGCCATTTTCCACAGTTACCAAGTTGCGCAGTCTAGCTATCCAGGCCGGAAAAGGGACCGAGGGGCCGCCGGCTTTGCTAGCTCATTACACGCGGCCGATCCGCCGGCCGCGCAGCGCCCCGCCGCCGCGCCCGCGCGCCGCCGATCTGCGGGCGCCCGCCCGCCTCCCGCGGGCGCCCCGCACGCCGCCCCCCCGCGCCCTAAAACTTGCAGTGCCCCGGCCAGCGCGGGAAGGGGATGACGTCCCTAATGTTCTCAACCCCCGTCGAAAACTGCACCAGCCGCTCGAAGCCGAGCCCAAAGCCTGCGTGCGGTACGGAGCCGTACCGCCGGAGGTCGAGGTACGACGAGTAGTCATCGGGCTCGAGGCCGCACGCGCGCATGCGGTCCGACAGTACGTCCAGCCGCTCCTCGCGCTGGCTGCCGCCGATGAGCTCGCCGACCCTTTTGGGGGTGTGTGTGTTTGGGGGGTTTGGTTGGTTTTGGGGCGCGTTTGGGCTTTTTTGGTCATGTTGGGGCGGGTTCGTTTGTGGGGAGTCGGATTCGGACGCTTAGAGCAGACCCCGTCGGCACCATTCGCCAGCAATCACCCCATTTCCCTTCAGACTTCCCCCCAAAGACACCACAAACACCCCCCAAAACCCCACAAACCGCCCCCAGCTGGGCACCAGCAGGTCCGTCGCCGCCACCGTGCGCCCGTCCCCGCTTGCCCTAAAACACCCCAAAACACCCAAATGCAACCCCCCAAACACCCCCAAAAGCCCCCCCCAAACACCCCCACCTGGGCACCAGCAGGTCCATCGCAGCCACCGTGCGCCCGTCCCCGTTTTGGCGCATGTAGAAGGCCTTGATGTCGCGGGGGTAGTCCGTGACAAACAGCGGCGTGCGGTTGAACACCTGGCGGATGAGTAATAGAATTAGGGGGGTTTGGGGGTGGTGGGGTTTGGGGAGTGATGCGTTTTGGGGGGGGGGGGGTAGTCCGTAACAAACAGCGGCGTGCGGTTGAACACCTGGCGGATGAAAAATAGAATTAGGGGGGTTTGGGGGCGCTTGGTTTTTTTTAGGGGGGGTCTGTGAGGAGCTGTTGGGGGCGTCTGCAGGCTGACCCCCCAAAAACCAAAAACCCCAACACCCTCGCCAGAAGAAGCAACCCAAAGCCCCGAAGCCCCCCAAAACCCCAAGCCCCACCGTTTCGCTCAGGAACCGCTCGTGTTCGCTCTGCAGGTCCAGCCCCCAGGAGACTGGGTAGTCAAACTTGTGCCCGCTGGCGATGAGCAGCCGAACAGCCTCGGTGTAGGTCACCGTGGCAAAGGGCTTGTTGACCACGTCCTTTGGTTTGGTTTTGTTTGGTTTTGTTTGGTTTTAGGTTTTTTTTGTTCAGTTGTGGTTGGTTGCCGGGGCTTTGCTCCGCCCCGGCCGCGCAGCCCGGCGCGGCGCGCGGGCCGCCCGCCCATCCCACGCAAAGCCCCGAGGACAGGGCGTGCCGCCGCCGCCAAAAGCTCCCCCCCTCCCCCCACCCTGCAGCAGGCGCTGCAGCAGGCCCTTCTCCACCATCGATTCGAAAAAGGCCAGGTCCTCCTCGCAGTGCTTCAGGATATGCCTTTTGGGGGGTTTGGAGTGTGGGTTTGGGGGCTCAGATTGGTTTTGGGGGTTTGTGTTTAGGTTCAGAATGTCACGCCATGCCATCCTCCACACAATGCACCCAAGAATACACCCAAGAACACACCCAAAACACACCCAAAAACACACACAACAGCAGCCCACCGCGTGCAGTGCTTGAGGTAGGCCTCGGCGCAGGCCATGTCGTCCTCCACACAATGCACACACCACTGAAACGCACCAAAAACCACATCAATTCACGCAAAAACCCACCGCGTGCAGTGCTTGAGGTAGGCCTCGGCGCAGGCCATGTCGTCCTCCAGATCTGCAAAGGCGATCTCAGGCTCTATCATCCAAAACTCCGCCAGGTGGCGCGCGGTGTTGCTGTTCTCCGCCCTTTGGGGTTTTGACGATTTTGGTTTTTTTGATTTCTTTTGTTCGCGGTGTTCGGTTTTTGTGCTCGGTTTGGTTTGGTTGCGCTTTTTGTGGGTGCGGTTTGAGCGTTGCTTTTGCCTTGGGAGGGTGAGCGCGGTTCTGTTTCCCGGCGGGCGGCGTGCCATGCCAAGGCAAGGAACAGCAGGGAGCAAGCAACGTGCCCGCCCCAGCCCCAACCCCAACCATAGCTCACCTGAAAGTGGGTCCGAATGTGTAGATGTCACCCATGGCGCACGCATACATCTCGCCTGTTGGGGGGTTGGCGGTGGTTTTTTTTTGCGTTTTTTTTTGCGAGCTGTTCAGCGGGGCCGCTTTTCACTGGGATCTCGGGTTCAAGCAAGCGTCTCCCCATTGTTCCCCACCGCAGCGCCATCCCATAGATCCCCAAAGCGTAACCCCTCCCCCCCCAAAAACCCCACAAAACCCCCAAGCGCAATCCCCAAGCCTCCACCCCGAAAACCCCCCACAAACCCCAGAAAAACAGCCGAAAAAAAAACGCCCACCGTTGAGCTGCCCCGAAACTGTCAGGAAGGTCTTTTCGCCGAAAAAGTCCCGCCCGTAGTCAACGGCGCCGTCGGACCGGCGCGGCAGCTGCCCGGCGCCGGCGGCGGCCTCCATTGCCTAGTGGGGCCGGTTTTGGGGGGGGGGAGGGAGGGGGGGGGGCGGGGTCGGATCGTTTGTTGGTTTTTGCTATAAGTACATAGTGATCTACCGGAAGAAGAAGTGTCTTTATCCGGCTTGTTAGCAGGCCAACGCATAGCCCTGCCGGCGCGAAAGCGGCCAACACAAGGGCCAGCTAACGAGGGGGGACGCCACTGAAGGCCGGGACCACAAAAAGGCCGAAAAGCGGTTTCAGGGGGGGGGGGGCGATCGACCGAAAAAGCCCCCTACCGCCAGCTTCTCCTTGAGTGCGAGCAGCTGCGCCACAGCTTCCTCCGCCGCCGCCCGCTTGGCCGCCGCGGCGCCGGCGTCGCCGGCCGCGGCCTTCGCCGCCTCTTTGGCCGCTTTGACCGCGGCGCCCTGGTTCGACACCTGGCGTTGTTTTTTCGTTTTTTTTTTTTTAGTTTGAGCGGCTTGGTTCAAAAAGCGTGGCTTGTGTTTGCGGTTGGCTGATTTGGGCTTGGGTTGATGCGTGTCGCCGCGTTTCTGCGGCTGCGTGCTTGCCGCAGCCCCTGACAACCACCGCCGCACAAAGCAAGCCAGCGCGACACCCCAGTACAAAACCGCCCGCGCAAAAGCAAAACCGCCCCCACCTGCTGCCGCGTCGTCTCGAGCTCGCCCGCTTTGGGGGCGCCGTTTTGGGCCGCCGCGGGGCCCTCCAGCCCCGACAGGAGGGTGGTCACCTGTTGTTGGGGGGGGAGAGGTGGTTTTGGTTTTGGTTTTGGTTTTGGTTTTGGTTTTGGTTTTGGTTTTGGTTTTGGTTTTGGTTTTGGTTTTGGTTTTGGTTCTGGTTCTGGTTCTGGTTCTGGTTCTGGTTCTGGTTCTGGTTCTGGTTCTGGTTCTGGTTCTGGTTCTGGTTCTGGTTCTGGTTCTGGTTCTGGTTCTGGTTCTGGTTCTGGTTCTGGTTCTGGTTCTGGCGTGTGAGGGGGAGGCGTTTGTGGTGTGCGCGAGGGCGCTGCGGGGGGGCTGGGTTTGGGGGGTTGGGGGATTCGGGGGCGTGTGAGGGGGAGGCGTTTGTGGTGTGCGCGAGGGCGCTGCGGGGGGGCTGGGTTTGGGGGGTTGGGGGGTGCATGTGTGCTTAGGGGCTGTTTAAGAGGGGGTGCGGTGCTGGGTGCAGGGCGCTGCCGGCACATTCAGGCCACTGCGCCAAGCCCTGGCTGAGCAGCGGCCCACGCACACGCACAATGCACTCGCAGCACACGAAACACACAACACAAAACACATGGAACAAGCACAACCAACACAACCCACAAACCGCACGAAACAAAGCGCACCTGCGCACGCGCGCCACCGCGCCGATCGTGTTTGTCCTCGGCCGCAGGTGCGCGATCGACCTCAGAAACTCGAGGCTGTGCCGCTTCTTCTGCAGCGGGTAGGCCTCCGCGTCGCAGCCCCCCACCAGCTCGACAGACGCCGCCTTGACCTCGACGGCCTGCTTGGCGCCGGGGCTGGCGGTCAAGCTGCCGTTGACTTTGACCGCGGCCCCGGTGGCGATGGCGCCGGAGGTTACGAGGTCGAAGCCGGGGGTTTGGGGCTCCAGGACCACCTGGATGCCCGAAAGGTTTGACCCGTCGTTGACCTTGGGGGGTTGGGCGGCGTTTGGTTGATTGCGTTGTTGGGTTGGGCGGCATTGGGTTTGTGCGGCTGGCCGCCGCGAGCCGAAATCGAGCCACACAAACGGCAAGCATGCGCCGCCGTAAGGCAGCTGCGTACGGCGAGCGGCGCAAGCGCCCTGCTGCATTTGCTGCTGCCGCCGCCCACCGCCGCGCGCCATGCGGGCAGCCGCATACCGTCCAAAACCCCAAAAAACCCAAGCCAAAAACCCCCATCAGTTGCACAAAACCCTTCCCCACCCCTCCCGACGCACCTGCATGAACGCAAACTGCTTCTGGTTGCGAACGGTGCGCACCCAGCCGCGCAGCTCAACCGAGCCCCCCACAGCGGCGGGCGCGCCCGCGTCGGTGCGCTGCGCGCGGTCGCGTTTTGTTCAATGCGCGCGTGCACGTCTCGGCTTGAATTGCTTGCATGCGCAATGCCGGGGGATGGGGCGCGGCCTGCCGTCCGCAATTCGACCGCCCTGAACCGCCCATGCGCGCATTCAGCACTTCAGCACTCGGCAGCTGCATTGGCGCGCCGCCCTCCCCCATCCGCGCCCCGGAAGTGTCGAGAGACCAAGCAGGAAGCAAGCATGCAAAAGCATGCGAATCAAAACCGCCCACCAGCAGCTCGCGAACGGAGACGCGCGGCTTGAACTCCCTCCGGGCCCGCGGCTCGGACACGGCCCCCGCCCCCGCATCCGCCGGCGCCGCGGCAGCGTCCGCAGCCGCAGCGCCGAGGGCGCCGCGAGCCAGCGACGACAGCGGGCGCGCCGGCGGCGCCGCGGCGCCGGGGCGGGGGCAGCCGCGGGCCGCGCGGGGCGCGGCAGCAGCGCCGGCGGCGGTGCGCATGTGGTGGTGGGCGTGCAGTCGCATCGTGGCGTGCGCCAGGCGCGCCAGCCTCATGCAAAGCGCGTTCTGCTGGCTTTCGGCCTTTGATTCACGACTCCGATTCGCGGGGCGCTCTGCTTTGGGCGGAGTGGGCCGCGCGGGGTGTGGCAGCGCCTTGGGGCCAGCGGCCAATCCATACACGTTAAACGAAACCAACAATCGATTGACGCCGCTCGACCGCCTTGCCGCCCCGCGGGAGGAGAGTCAAAGCGGGGACTGGATCGACGCGTCGACCTGGGGGCGCCCCGGCCCGCGGGACCAAGCCCATTGGGATATTCGTCGAATTTCAAACCAGCCTAAATAATAGGCGCCACGATTGCCATGCAGATCGCGAAGAGACCGCTGCGCCCGGCCTGCGGGCTGGGCCTGGCGGGGCCGCGACCATCGCGGAGGGCTCTCCTGCCTGTGTTTGCCAACAAGGGCTTCGGCCCCGCCAAGAAGGCCGAGGTGCGGGTCCGGCCCTCTGTCGGCCGGCCCCGGCCAATCGGGGCGCAACGAAGCGCCCGCAGCGCGCGGAAAAGGGGGATGGGATGCGGCACAAGTCACACGACCTCCGCAGGACCCGGCTGGAAGCAGCGCGGCGGCGCGGCGGGGCCGTTGCAGCGCGTCGCCCCGCCGCGGCCGCGGCCGCCGCGCCCGCCACGCCAAGCGCCGTCGCGCGGGCGGCCTCCCGGCCCCCGCGCTGTGCGCGCCGCAGCCCCCCCAAACCCAACCGGGCCCGCCCCCAACCCCCTTGCCAAGCAGGCCGACCCAGAGAAGAAGCGCAAGTCCCCCGGCAAGGCGCGGCGCGGCGCGGCGCCGCCGCCGGCGGGGCCGCAGCGGGTGCCGGGCGCGCTCAACGAGCTGCAGCTGCAGCGAGTGGACGACCTCGCGAGCTCCGCGCGGTGCGCTTTTGCATTTTGTTTCGCCCGCGCTGCTTTTTCCCTCGGCTGCTCTGGGCTGCTGTTGGGGTTGCCGTATTGTCGCGGCTTGTGCGTTGGCGGCATGCTGGCTTTTTTGGGGGGTGACCCCGGAGACCCCGCCACGCCACACCTGCGGCAGCCGCCGCCGCGCCGTGCAGCGCGACCAAGCGGTTCAGCGCCCTCCCCCTCAAAAAAAACCGCCGCCCCAACCGCCGCCCCAACCGCCGCCCCAACCGCCGCCCCAACCGCCGCACCGCAGGCGGGCGGAGGAGGAGGCCGATTTCATGCAGCGCCTCGAGGCGGTGAAGGCGGAGGGCCGCGAGCGCGCCGCGGCGGGCGGCGGCGCGGCGGCGGCGGGCGGCGCTGCGGCGGCGGCGGCGGGCGCGCAGCGCGCGGCGTTCGACCCGCTGCCGGCGGTGCGTGCACACGCGCGTCTGGGCTTTGTCATTGATAGCATTGGCATGGGGCAGGACTGCTCCGCACGCGCATTTCTATTTGTGCCGCGCGCGCGCGATCACTGCAGCCGGACACACTCGCACGCGCGCGCGCGCAAGCCCCCTCACCGTTTGCCCGCCCCCGTCACCCGCAGGGGTCACCCGGCGAGGACATTTACGCGTCGCCCCCCACCCTGGCAGAGGCGCTGGCGGACCGGATGAACGCTGACATCAGCGACCCCGCGCTGAGGTGGGCGGCGGTTGCGTTTGGCATTTGCGTTTGGCGGTTGCGTTTGGGGGTTGCGTTTGGCGGTTGCGTTTGGCGGTTGCGCTTGGCGGTTGCGTTTGGCGGTTGCGTTCAGCGGTTGAATTCCATGCGTTTGTGGGGTGGGGAGATTTTTGACGCTTTTTGTGGGGTTTGCGGAAGCTTTTTCTCCGGGAGGCTTCAGCGTTTGTTTTATCGAAACACCTTCCACATTGCGGAGAGGGAAAAAAGAGGCATGGAACGCAATGGCCGCCGCCCCAACGCCCCCCAAAACACCCCCCAAAACGCCCCCAAAAACACCCCCCCGCAGGAAAGCGGCCATCGGCCCCGACAAAATCGGCCTCGCGGCGGGGGCTCTGGCGCTGGGGGTGATCATCGTTTTGGTCAGCGGCGCGGACTTCAGCCCCGCCACGGACAGGCGAGCCGCTTTTTGTGTGCTGTTTTTGTTGTGCTGTTGTTGTGCTGTTTTTGTGATGTTGTTTTTGTGCTGTTGTTTTGGTACTGGTTTTGTGCTTTTTGTGTGCTGTTTTTGTGCTGCTTTTTGTGTGTGTTGGGAGGGCGCTGGCGCTCGGGCTGCGGCGCGGACTTCAGCCCCGCCACGGACAGGCGAGCCGCTTTTGCGGGGGGGGGCTTCGCTGCTGTTTCGACAAAACGTTTTTAGCTCCCTGTGCCCGCAGTCGCGGCTTGCTTCCGCAGTGCAGCAGACGGCCGCTGCTTGCTTAAAAACCCGAGCCACACAAGGCCTGACTAACTGAAACCCTGAAGCAAACAACCCCCAAACAACCCCAAAGGTACAAGGGGGTCCGCCCCGCCAAGCCGCTGCCGGACGAGCGCACCGCGGCGCTGCTGGAGAGCCAGGCGGCGCGGTTCAGGTGGGGTGGGGGGGGGCCTTTCAGTGTGTGCCAATGTTTCCCGGCTTGCGTCATTGGGGCACCAGGGGCAGAGTAGGACGGGAGGGGTGGTTGGCGGCGGCCTTTGCTTGGCGCCCTTGTTCCAAGGTGGCCGTGCCTTTTTTTGGCAGCGCCCGCCCTCCTTACACCGGAGAAAACGCCCAGCGCACTCAGGCGGCAAAGAAAACCAACCGCAATCCCCGCAAACATCAATTTGCACCATTACATAACCTCAGGGCCATGCTCGAGTCAAACCCGGAGGATGACGCATCGCTGGAGGGGCTGGCCGTCACCCGCGCCAAGCTGGGTGACTACGCGGAAGCTGCCGACCTGCTGGACAAGCTCGTGGCGCGGCGGCCGGGTGAGTCATCGCGTCGGCGACTAAGGCCATCCCGGAATGACAAACCCCTGCAGCAAATGCAGTTCCGAGGGGCGGCTTGGGAAGGGCCGGCAAGCCCGCCCCGGGCGCGGCGCCGGCCGGCTCAGGGCGCCAGTCGGAGCATCAAACGCCGCCCGGCGGCGCCGGCGAAGCGCAAGCCACAATACCCTACACCCCCACACATGCGAACACAAAACGACAAAACCGAAAAGCGAAAACATTGAAATTACAAACGCCGCCCCAAACAGACGACGCCGAGGCGCTGCGCGTGCTGGGGGAGGCGGCGCTGCTCTCGGCGCAGCCCGCGCGGTCGGCGGCGGCGTACGAAAGGGCCATCGCCCTCGAGCCGCGGGACCAGCAGATTGTCACGGTGGGGGGACGTTGGTCTATCCTTCTTTTGTAAAAAAAAGCATCGCTTCCTTGCTCGCCTGTGCCCGCTCTTCCAGGCCTTTGCTTCGTTCCCTCACTTTTTCCTCGCTTTTGCCAGCTTTGTTCTCCCTTGTTTTCCCCGCGTTTGCCCCTGGCTCCGCAGGCTTGCCTCATTCCCCCCCCACTCCCATCCCCCCAACCCCCTATGCAAAAACCACCCCCAAAGCAACCCACTCATCCCCCCACCCCGAAAAAAAAACCCAAACGCCGCAGGGCCTGACCGACGCTTACATCGCCAACGGGCAGCAGGCCAAGGCGGTGGCCCTCCTCACGCGCCTCCGGGACGCCCCCTCCCCCCCCTCCGCCTCCGCCTCGGACGCCGCCGCCGCCGCCGCATCCGACGGCTCCGCCGCCGCCTCGGGCGCGCCCGCCGCGCCCAACCCGCGCGCGAGCGCGCGGCCGGTCGACCTGGCGTCCCTCCAGCTTCTGCTCGGCAAGACCTACGCCGGCTGGCGGGGCCACGACGGGGACGCGCTGGCCGCATACGACGCGCTGATTCAGGCGGCCCCGGGGGATTTCAGGGGCTACCTCGCAAAGGGCGTCTTCCTGAAGGAGCGGGGGCGGCGGGGGGACGCGGAGCGGATGTTCCTGCAGGTGCGCGCGCGCGCGACTGGCTGGGTCTGCGTGTGTTTGGGGGGGAGGCGGCAGGGGCGGCGCTGTGCGTTTGCGGCCTGCCGGGGGGGGGGAGGAGCCACGCGCCTGGCAAGAGCCGCCCGGAGCTCAGACTCCCCGACACACAAAGCGCCGCGAACGCCCCCCAAAATCACCCGAACATCACACCAACACCGCCCCGCAACCGTCCCAAAAGCACTAAAAAAACGCTCAAAAACCGCCCCAAACCGCCCCAAACAGGCCAAGTTCTTCGCCCCCGATTCGATGAAGGCCTTTGTGGCGGCGCGCGCGGGGGAGGAGGCGGTGGTGGACCTGCCCGACAACAACAGCTAGTCGATGCGCCGCGTTTGACCGGCGCTTTGACCGGGTTTGGGCCCCACTGCCCCGAGCGTTTCCATCTTCTTGCCGCCGCGTTTGGTTTCTTTTCCCTCCCCCCCCCCTTGTGTGTTTTGCCCTGGCTGTCCCAGTGGCTGTGGCCCCAGTTCCGAGACGCTGATCTCGTTCCGTCAACGTGTTAAGCCCGACTCGAATCTGCTTCCCCTGGGGTTGGGTCAAACGCGGTTGACCGGAGCCGCCAACGGCCCCGCCGATCCCAGCGGCGAAGCGGGCTTACAGGACGGGAGCGAGAAGCGCACGCGCGCCCTCGTGCCGGCGCCGGCGCTCACGCCGGCGGCGCTCACGCCAGCCACAGCGGGCGGGCCGGGCGCCCTCGCCAGCCGCCAGCCGCGCCCGCGCCAGCCGCCAGCCGCCGGCCGCGCGGCTCACGCCAGTCCCAGCCGCGAGCGCTCCGCGGTGAGCACTCTGCGAATGCGCTCGAGCGCCCCGCCCTCGCCCGCGCCCCCGCCACGCGCGGCGCAGCTCTCCGGATTGTAAGGCGGGGGCACCACCACAGACTCCATCACAATTATGTCACGCCCCCGCCACGCGCAGGGCAGCGTCTTTGACAGCGCGTCGAAGATGGACTGCGCCTCCCGGGTGACGCCCACGCCGACCTTGGCCAGGTCGGCCTCGGCTTGCTGGTGGGGGGGGGGGGGGGGGGGGGGGTTGGGGCTGGCCGTGGGCGGTGAGCGATGGGGGCTTGGGGAGCGAGCGGCGTGCGCTCGGCATGTCACGCAGCCCAGCGCACCCAGCGAGCAGCAGAGCACGCCCCCGGCGCCCGGCGAGGTGCGGCGCGGCCGGCGACCCCCCTCCCCCAAAGGGCACGCGCGTGAGGAGAGAGGGCGCGTGAGGAGAGAGGGCGCGCGCGCGACCAGGGCCGCACCTTGAGCGCCTTCTCCTCCCGCAGCCGCGCGCGCTCACGGTCCACGTTTGGCAGGAAAAGCTCCGGCGGGTGGGACGGCGGCTCGGCGCTGACCAGCTCCTGAGCGGGGGCAAGAGGAGGGAGTGGCGCACGGGGGGGTCGGGAGTGCCGGCTGCGGGCGGTTGGGCGGTTTGGGGGGCCGCGGCTGGCCGGGCCAACGGCGAGGCGGCGGCGCCCCCCAGCGGGCCCCGCGCGCCTCGGCTGCACATTCGAAGGGGGCTGCAACCCGCACCTTAATGGCCGCCTTGGCGTAGAGGCGCAGGTTGTTGACGCCGCCGTGGGTGCCGGCCTGCTGGAGCACTAGGCTGTCCGTGGCCGCATCGTAGGCAAACACCGTGCCGGTCACCTCCTGCCGCGCATGAGGGGTTTGGCGCCGCATGGGGGTGAGGGCACGTCTGCCGGCAGGTTCGGGGCGGCAGAGGGCCGCCATGCGTGCAGCCGGGCCGCAGGGCGCAGCAGCAGCAGCAGCAGCGGCGGACGGGCCGGGGGCGCAGCGCGCAGCAGCGGTGGTGCGCGCTCGCCGCCGCTGCTTCTGGGGGCAGAGGCCCCACCTCGTCGAACGTGGTGCGTATCGTGACCTTGCACCCGATCGCCCACTGGCTGCCCTCGCCCGTCGGCGAGGCCCGGGGCTCCTCCCCCATCGCGCTGCCGGGGCGCGCCGCGCCCGCGTGGGGCTCCCCTAGACGATTCAAGACGCTTATACAAGGATCTTTACGGAGTACGGGAGGACGGGGGGATGCGCCTCGAATGATGGCGCGCGCCTGGCCGTGATCTGAGGCCCTGAGGGGCTGCTCGCGCCGAAGAAACTGGATTTGGGCGGCGGAGGGCGTCTGCAGGGGTAGTTCGGCGCCGTCCCGCCGGCGAGGCGCAGCTGCCGCGCGGCTGACTACCGCCTGCTGACTGCTGCCACTGCGCCACACGCCAGCCGCCCGAGCGCCTCGTTGCATGATGCCCACCCTTTTTCGCTAAAAGATGGGGTTACAGAGGTAACATTTGCGCCGCCGCACCAAGTCGGCCACAGCGCGAGCCAAAAGCGGTTGGCAGCACAGACAGCGGGCAAAAAAAACTGGTCACGGCAAAGCGATTGCAACGGGACCAATCCTGCCCGAAACGCCACGCCGGCGCTGGCAATGGGGGAGGCTTAGAAAGCATGTTATGGCCCCAACAAAAGCAGCAGCAGGCGTGTGCTTTGCCCAAACCGAGCAAACGGAAGGAACTGCAGCAATCGAGCAGGGATGACTTGACTCACAGCAGGCAGGGCTTGCCCCGCAAGTGTTTCAGATCGGTAACAGAACGATGGCCCTCTCCAATACCCTGCACTCAACCAAGCAGCGCGCCCATCTCCTCCACCAGCGCTTTGACCAGGGTGTTCGGCATCAGCGCGCCCGCCAGCGGCTGGTTGGTCAGCGGGCTGGTCGAGGACTGGGGGGGGGCCAAGGGGGGGGGGGGGGGGGGGGAGGGGGGGGGGGGGGGGGGGGGGGGGGGGCGGCCACGGGCACGGTGTTCGGGGCCCGCAAGCGTTAACCCCCTCGCCGCTCAGACGGCGCGCGCGCTGGGCGCTGCTGCGGCTCGCCGCTCAGACGGCGCGCGCGCTGGGCGCTGCTGCGGCGCATGCAAGGCGGCGAAGAGCCCAAAAGCCCCAAGCGGCCGCCGCCGCGCCAGCTGCCGCAACCCCGCCCCCCCCCCCCCCCCCCCCCCCCCCCCCCCCCCCCCCCCGCCCCCCGCGCGCGCGGGCCTTTTGCAGCCAGCTTTCGATGGCGGCGCGCTCGTAGGTCTGGCCGTCGGACGCGAGGACCGGGTCTGTGAACGGCTCCGCAGTAATGGGGCAGCACAGCAGCTCCGATAAGTTGTCGATGCGCCCCAGCAGCTGCTTGGCCAGCGACGGCACGGCCGGCGACTTGCGCGACGCGCCCGCCGCGCCGTTGGACGGGCCGCGCGGGTAGGGCTGCAGCGGGGGCGGCTGCGAGGCCGCGGGGGGCGCCGCTGTGACGTCGCGGACCTGCATGGAGCCAAAGGCTTCGGTCTGGCGGTCCAGCATGAGAGACAGGTGCGCCGGCAGGGCGCCGACCGCCCCCGACGCAGCTCCGCGTGGCGCCTGCACCAGCGCCAGCTGCTGCTGCTGCTGCTGGTACTGCGGCGGGGGCGCCGGGTAGCCAGGAAGAGAAAGCTGGCCCCCCGCAAGCGGCACCGACGCCCTCTCCCGCGCCGCCGCGGCCGCGGCCGCTGCCGCCGCCGCCCCCGGCGCGCTGCTCGGCGGCGCGATGCGCGCCACTGTGGCATAGCCTCCATTGGCCGCGCCCGCCGCCACCTGCACCTGGCCTTCAAAGCTGCCCCCGCTGCTGCTGCTAATGCTGCCGCCCGGCCCCGCCCCGGCCGACGACCCATCGCCGCTGCTGCTGCTGCGGGGCAGGGCGGTCTCCACAGAGATGCGAGTCGAGCCCCAGAGCGCGCCGTGTTCGGCGGCGGCGGCTTTGAAGACGCTGGAGACGTCAAAGTAGTGGACCTGCGCGGTCGGGGGTGGGAACAGAGGCCCCAGAGCGGGTTTGAATCTGTGTGCGATTTGGGGCTTGGCACGCACGCACGCAGGCACGCACGCAAGCACGCACGCACGCACGCACGCACCAGGCCGACGCTGTCCGCCTCTATCCGCGACTGGTAAATCTCCCCGTAGCGGCTGAAACGCGCAAACAGCGCCCTTTCGTCCACCTCGGGGTCCAGGTTCTGCGGTTGGTTTTTTTGGGATGGGGCGGTTGCTTGCCGCGGCCGCTTCTGGCAGGCGGGGCTGCTCTTGGGGGGGGCACATGTGTGCCCACTAACACTGCCCCCGGGTTTCATCTTCCTCCCCTCCCACCAACCCGCGCGACAGCTCGCTAGGGCCCAAAACAAACGTCAGCCACAGAGCCGCGAGCTGCCAGCCCGCGGCTCGCGCTCCGTTAGGAGCCACTCACCCGGACGGTCAGCTGGAACCGCCGCCCAAACGCGCCAAAGACCTGGTTGCGCCAGCTGGGCTCGACGGCGTGCGCCACCCGCACGGGACGGCCGCCGACGGCCATTTTGAAGCGCTCGCGCTCGAGCACACGGGACGCTGCGCGGCCGGGCGGGTTTGGGGGCGGTATAGTTCAGGTAGGCCGTCCCAAACACGCCGCCCGTGGCGTCCGAAACGGGCACGACCACCTTGCCGCCTTTGGACGCGGGGCACAGCGCCGACAGCTCCTTGATCACCTTTTGAGGTTGCATGGCGGTTTGCATGGCGGCGGGTGTTTGCATGGCGGCGGGTGTTTGCATGGCGGCGGGTGTTTGCATGGCGGCGGGTGCGATTTGCGTGTTCAGGCCATGGCGCTATTAGCGTCGTGGTTGGGAATCAATCTGGCTGCTACAGCAGGGCCGGCGCGGCGCGCGCGGGTGCGGGTGGGATCGACACGCAGCTCACTGTCTCCCGCGGCAGGCTGGGGTCAATCTCCCGCACAAACAGGTTTTGC
The DNA here is from genome assembly GCA_003203535.1 of Raphidocelis subcapitata. Taxonomy (NCBI): domain Eukaryota; kingdom Viridiplantae; phylum Chlorophyta; class Chlorophyceae; order Sphaeropleales; family Selenastraceae; genus Raphidocelis; species Raphidocelis subcapitata. The sequence goes on from BDRX01000011.1 coordinate 315,375, forward strand.
ATGCGCATGTAGGGCTTCATCGAGTCGCCGGTCGGCACCGTCGCGGCCATGGCGTCGACGGCGGAGGTTGCCGCAGAGCGGCGGCGGCAGCGGCGGCCGCAGCGCCAGGCAGTCGCGGCGTGCGGCGCGCGGTGCGAAGGGGCACGGAGCCGTGGCGTGCCTCGCCACGCTAAATGCTTCGCCTGCGGTTAGCTAGCTCAGTGCGAGTGTGGCAGGTGCCGCGGCCCTGAGGGAGCGGAGATCTGCAGGTCGACGCGCGCGGGTTGGCGCCAAGACAAGCAGGGAGCAGCGGAGCGCTCGAGTCTAAGCGAGCCGCGACAACAAGCCGAATGCTGCCCCTTTGGAGCTCCCCAGCGCCTCGGCGTCACCGCTGCGCACTCGAAGACGCCGCCACTGTGGCGGCGCCACGTAGGCTGCCCCGCGTCGCAGAGCGCCCGTCAGCGCCGCTCACTGGCCACGCGCTGCGCCGGCCGACGATTTCGAGGCAGGCCTTGTTACACCTCCGCGCGTGCGAAAGCGGCAGACGCCCCGGCCGGGCCAGCACGCCCGGCACCCGAACCGCCCACGCCCGGCGCGGCCGCGCCGCGCCTCACGCAGCCTGCGGCACCCGCCGCCTACCGGACCAGCAGCTCGCTGCCCGCCAGCAGGCCTGCGTTCAGGAAGTCGCGCCCCACGTCGTCCAGGTGCTCCTCAAAGTCCACAAGCGCAAGGTGCCGCCCTGCGGCAAACAGGTTAAGGTACCGCTTGCGCACCGCGCCCCAGCCGCCGCCGGCGACGGCGACGGCCGCGCCGGCCGCGCCGCCGCCCTGCTGCTGCCGGCGCCATGACTTGGCGCCGCCTTCGCGGAGCAGCAGGTCCAGCGGGCCGCCGGCGCCGCCGCCGCCACCGCCGCCGCCGCCGCCGCCGGCGTCCGCGTCCCCTCCGCCCCCCGCCGCCGCCGCCGCGGCGCCCGTGAAGGCCGCGAGCCGCTCATTGTCCAGCAGCAGCACGCACGTCGCGGGCTGGCGGTCGGCCATGCGGTCCGCTATGCGGCGCGCGAGGGGGCCGAGCTCGGCGGGGCCAAACTTGTAGTCGGCGTGGTAATAGCCAAGCAGGGACAGGCCCTCCTGCTCAGCAATGATCTCGGCCTGCGGCAGGCGGCAGGCGGAAGGGGGGGCTGGTTGTTGGGGAGGCGGCGTGGGGGCGAAGGGGCGAGGCGCCTCGCCTGGCAAAGGCCAGGGGTTTGCGCGGGCGAGGTGGGCCGTCACGCGCATCGCTCTGCCCGCCGCTGCCCGCCGCTGCGCCCCCCCCCCCCCCGCACGCACCTGCGTCAGCGCTATTTCCACGCATGGCGCGATCACATGCGATCTGTGGAACAACGGGACGGCCGAGGTGATCTCGTAAGCGCCGGCGCCGCTGCCGCCTCCGTCTCCGCCGCCGTCTCCGCCGCCGCGCCGCCCACCCAGCAGCACGCCGTTGACGGTGCACGAGGGGTGCTTGGACGCGTGCAGCAGGATCGTAAGGGCGGCGTCCTCGCCCAGGCTGTAGGATCGAGCCATCCTCGCCGCTGCTGCACGGCCGCGGCGCAGGCGCCTGGCGCGGCGGGCGCGGCGCAGGCGGCGCGGCGGGCGCGGTGGGGCGCGCTGCCGACGCGCTGCGGGCGGAGTGGAGGCCTGCGACTGGCAGGCCCCGGAGGCAGCGATCGGTTCGGCTGCGTGTGGTCGACGCGCTGCGACGTGCGATCGACGAGACGCGGCGCCCAGATCACTTGCGGAGTGAGGCTACGCTGGTTTGATCTGTCCGTGATCTGTCCGTGTGAAGCAGGTGCGGCAGGTCCGTTTTAGACGGTGCCCGGCTGGCGAGCTGCCGCCCGGCTGGCGAGCTGCCGCCCGTCTGCGGCCTGCGGCCGCCCCCCTGCTGCCGCACCGGCGCCGGCGCCGGCGCCACCCGTGGCCGAGAAGCAGCCGCTCAGCGCTGAGCAAGGCGGTCATATGGAAAGCAGGGCCAGCCGCACACGCCAAGGCGCACTTTTCTTGATTGAGGCCCGCCTTAGCAGCGGCTGGATGGACTGCCAGTCGCGTCGCCCGTGGCCTGCTGAGGTGGTGTGCCCTCAAAAGCCCCCCTGCAGGCTGCAGCCCCCCGGCCGGACGGCCGAGCAGGGCCCCACGGCGGCCGCCGCCCCGCATGCCGCACGCGTCAGCGGCTGCTGGCAGCTGGCGACACAGCAGAGCCGCGTCAGCGGCCAATCTGGTGGTCCAAGCCCAGTCAATTCGTGCAATTCGATCACAGTTTGTGCCCCCGACCTGCCGTGTCCACATGTAAAGCGCAGAGGGGCGGCAGTTGATCCCGGTGAGATTACTACGTAGTGCGGCAGCTGTGGGCCGGCCCAGGGCCCACCCCAGCCTGAAGGCCCAAGCCCGCAACGCGGGAAGCCCTAAGTTATTCGCTTTGAACATCCAACTACCCCCCCAAACCTTCCAACGATCGACCACGACCCAGTGGTCGCCCGCGACCGGCACCCCGCTGCCATCCAGCCCCCGCCGTACGTCTGCCAGGTTGGTTGTGGCGCATTTGTGGGCTATTTAGATCTTTCGGGCCCGCTGCGCAGGCAGCCGTTGCAGCGCACGGCACCTCTCGGGAGACTGGGAAGATGTTTCGGAACGCACGGAACGGGGTCGCCCGCCCAGGAAACCCCGTCCCGCCCAGCCTGACCCCCGCTAACGATACACCCAAACTGCCGCAGACACCGTGGCGCATGGCGATCCCGCGACGGTCCTGGCTGCCCTGGGCGGCGGCCGTCCTGCTGCTGGCCGCCGCCCCCGGCGCGCTCGGCCAGGCCTGCTCTTCGACCACCACGTGCCCGGCTAACACGTGCTGCAGCACCCTCGCAGCATCACGTGAGAGCATGCGGTGCATTGGCCCCACCACGCGACTTGCGAACCCCGCACGCGGCGCCTGTCCAAAAACTTCACGCCCCGCGTGCACCTGGGGCCCCCCTTGCTGTTGCCCGCCCATGCAACACCCGCGTTGCACTCCCTCTTCAATCCCCGCATCCGTCGCATACACTCCCACACTCATTATCATCTCCCGCACCCTGCCTCCCCTCTCCTCCTCCCTCACCACTCACGTTTCCCATCCCCGCCCCCGCCCTCGCCTGCAACCGGTCGCAGCGTACTCCTGCGTGGCTGGCCCCTTTGTCGGCGGTGTCCAGGTCTGCAGCTGCACAGGCCTGGGGGCCAAAGGCCTCAAGTGCCCCGACGACAAACCCTACTGTGCGTGCGCTGTTTGATTGAGGCGCGACCTGCTTGAGACCAAGTGAATGCGGCACTGGTGCTTGAGCGTACTGGACTTGAGTCTCACCTACCCCGCTGCGGGAACCTGCCTCCACGCACCCCAATCACAGGCTGTGGCAGCAACGGTCTTTGCGTCGCTGATGTTGCACAGTGCTCCTGCGTCTCCTCAACAGGGTGGGTGCTTTTTGGTTAGAATGGTTAGACCGGCCCTGCCTGCGATTCTTTGACCTGTTTGACCGCCGCTGTGTGCCGCAAACGGTGTACCACGCCTTGCATCCGCCACAGACCAAACCAACGCGCTCCAACCCTCAACGAAAACCACCCGCTTTGCCAAAACCACAGCTGCCCCACGGGCTCCTGCTGCAGCAAGGCCAAGGCCGGTTGGCAGAGTGAGTGCACGGGCTGAGGGTCCACTTGGACAATCTCCAGAGCTTGAAATTACGTCCAAGTTGGTTTTGTGTGGACGCCCCCTGCCGTCATGAAATGCCTTGCTTCAATGCCCCAATTGGACAGAGCGCACGCGCAGTACTGCAGCGCGCGCACCGCCCTCCAACCCTCCCAACAAACACGGCGCCTGAACCCCCGCTCCAAAACAGGCTCCACCTCCATCGGCACCTGCAGCCTCGCCCCCTTCAGCGCCGACGGCAAATACTGCCAGTGCACCACTGCCGCCAGGCTCAACGGGGTCACCTGCCCGGCCTGCTGCGGCGCAGAAAACCGCTGCGCGGCGCAGGCCACAGAATGCACCTGCGTAAACCCTACCCACTGCCCTACAGGCTCTTGCTGCAGGTGGGGCTTCAGCTGGTTGGGGGTCACAGGCTTTCGCGTTCAAAAACGCGCAGAAAGCTACCAATCTGCACTGTTTGATAACCACCATGACTAAGCCAGCCACAAAATCGCCTCCCACTCCCCCGCTTGAATAATCGCAGCAAGACAGCCGCGGCCTGGACAGGTGATTTTGGAGTCTGGGTTCACATGGGGTAATTTGGGGAAATGGTCGCCAAACAAGCACTGCCGACCAACTGCGTAGACGTGCGTGCGCTCTGCCTTTACCAGCCTCAGAGCGCCCTAGCCCACACACACCTTCCGTACCCGCCCCTCCAGCCGGCTCAAGCGGCAAGTGCAGCACAAGTGCCGGCACCACCGGCGGCACCGGCGCCTACTGCGACTGCACCTACCCCCTGAACGGCGTGGCCTGCGGCAACTGCTGCTATGACAACAAATGCGGGGCGTCAATGGAGGCCTGCCCCTGCAGCCAATCCTATCACTGCAAGGACGGCGCTGGGGCTCAGGCTGGGTGTTGCAGCAGGAATCCTGACCAATGGCGAGGTGCGGTGGCTGGCTCTGGCTTGCGGGGCCATTGCGCTTGTATTCGTGCTGCTTTGATGCGCCCACCTGGGAGGTTTTGCTGTGCACCGCTGCTTTCGGACACCTTACCCCACACCTGCCCCCCTCTGCAACCTCACGTGACGCCTCCGCCTCACCCCAATATCCACCCCAAAATATCAGCCGGCACTGAAGGCCGGTGCAGCAGCCAGATCAACGCCGGCGACTCGTTTTGCAACTGCCGTGAGGACCTGTCAGTCGTCAACATGACTTGCCCCACCTCTTCTCAGCCCGGCCCGGTTGCCACTTGCTGCGAGGTGCCTGGGCTGGGTGTGAGCAAGTGCGGCGACACCTGCGCCTGCGACATGGCCAATGGGCCGTACTGCTCATGGGGCCAGTGTTGCACCTACACGGCCGAAGCAGGTGCGCTGCGTTTGGCTTCAAGGGTGGCCGCAATCGCAACCTTTCCTGCGCAGCGGTCAAATACCTGGCGGAATCTGAACCCGCAGGGTCGGCGCACAAAGAGTTATTCAAAAACTGAGAGCTTGCCCTTTTTCTCTAATGAGACCCCTCCCCACCGCGGCCCCTCCAAAACCCGAAAACTGCAGGCACCGGCATTTGCATGACCGATCCTCTGGACTCAGCCGGCAACCAGGTAGGGTCGTCTGAGCAAGTGGGGGCGGGGTTCCAGCCGCCAGCAGCCCGGTAAAATGTAGTGATGATAACCAGCCGCAGACTTGGACCTAAAATCTAAGCCAGCTCAGCGCCAAAACTCCTCCAAACAATGCCACAACTGCAGGTGTGCTCCGACTGCAACAGCCTCAACGGGCTGGCCTGCCCGGCTTCAAAGTCTTTCTGCTGGTGAGCACCGCCCTTCAAAGCTGTTGCGCACCTGAATGCATGCGCAGCCCAAGCCCAGTAGCGTGCACGTGTGCATGCTCATAATCAACCACAGCTGACACGAGCAATGCAGCATGGTACACATGCAGACTCGCCCCCTCTTCTCGCCCAAACGCCCGCAGCCCCGATGGCCGCTGCGTGGCGTCTGCCGACCAGTGCGGTGCGGGGCATTACTTGCTGGCTGTGTAGGCAGGGGCAAGTGCCCAAGCAGCTCCGCAGCTAGCGAAGCGCCGACACGCCAGCCAACCGCGCTTGAGCGCTTGCCTCCTACACTCGTATACATGCCGCAACGTTTAGAGTGACTCTGCGCTCGCTTCGCTTCGCATGCGCACAGGCTGCATCAGGGACAAGGACTGCCCCTATGGTTCGTGCTGCAACAAAGGTGTGCTAGCCAACCTGCAAACCAGGGGGGGGGGCTGGAATGCTGCGGTGGCTGAAGATGGGGCTGATGCATGCTTTGACCAATCACCTTGCCCCGTGTGCACTCTAACCTTGGCAAAACGCCCAATCAAACGAAACGCGCAGCCACAAAGCAGTGCTCGACGTCACTGTTTGCCACAGTCGGCGGCGTATCAAAGCAGGTGCGCTTGACTGCTGGCTTTTTGTTTCGTGGCCCTTTCGTAAGCCCCTCTTACTGCAAGCAAGCTGCATGGTACCAGCAAGAAAGCCTCCCGGCCGCCCAATTGGCATGCGTGAATGGCCCACCCAACCAACCGCAGGTCTGCTCCAACTGCGCCAGGGTGGGGATGAGCTGCCCTGTAGGCACCAGCTACTGCTGCAAAAACGGCAAGTGCGCCGCCAAGCTGGAGGAGTGCAACTGCCGCTACACCTCGGACTGCCAGTACGGCAGCTGCTGCGCACGCATCTCAGGCACCACTGGTGCGAGGGGGTCAAACATCAGCTGCCGCGTTGAATGCTGCCTTTCGAGCTGCACTCCCAAGGTCGGATCTTGGACTGAACACGCACATTCACTGCTTCCTCACATCAATCGCAGTGGGCAAGTGCATCACAAAGATCTTCAACGGGACAGTCCAAGGTAGTGGCCGCGGGTATTGTTGGCGGTCGCAAATAATGATTGATGTGCTGCGCTGCTGGGTCGTATATAGCAGTACTGCTTGAACGCGCAGCATCGCTGAGTTAGTCAATGCCATCCCCTCTGAATGCTGAGTCTGCCGCGCCACCTCAACAACCCACCACACAGTGTGCCCCAACTGCGCCCGCGCCGGCGACAACGGCCTCAGCTGGTGAGCCAGCAGCGCGTGAAGCGCGCTTGCCTATGTTGCGTACGTTGTTTGCACAGCCCCTCTCAATCAAAGTTGTCTTGATCTGATCTTCGAACGGCGCCCTGCTTGCCACACCGCAAAACAGCCCCTCCACAAGGCCGGAGTGCTGCCCTGACGGGACCTGCGCCAGAGCTGGACTCTGCCCAGTCAAGACTCAGTGGTAAGCCAACCAAAGCCGCTTGCTTGAGCTCAAAAACGCCCGCCCAAACCTCCTTCTGCCGCCAATCCACTGGGGGGATTTTCAACTTCACAGCCTGCGTGCCTGCATGGTTCAAATCACGTATAAAAACACTCACCTGATAAACAAATCTCATCGTGCGGCCCTTTCAAAACCTGAAAAACCTGCAGCTATGGCAATGACTGGTATTGCGCAATTGGCCAGTGCTGCGGTGACGACGGCTTCTGCCGCACCACCATCTTTGCGGGCACACGCCAGAGTGAGCTAACGCATTTACAAACGAAACTGGGAGGCAACATGGAACGCTCTTACCCACGGGAATGCATTGGACCGCACCCCTTTCTGCACCACTACGGTCATTCAAAACCATCAGCGGCTTGGAGGGGCATCAATTGCTCTCCACCACCTTTTGCAGATCTCACTTGAAACTGCCATCCCGCGACGCCCACTCCAATGCACGTGCCAGGCTGTGCCAACTGCAACAACGCCATGGCAAATGGCGTGGTTTGCCCCACAGCGACGCCGGTTTGGTGAGCTTGGTGGGGGGCCACGATGTTGGGAGTGCTCAATCTTGCGTTGAGCTAAACCCTTGTGATTCCAGCAAACAGAATGACAAAACGCAAACGCAAACGCAACCAGCTGTGCGCGGGGCCAATGCGTTGCAAAGGCGACGGACTGCACCTACAACGCTGTGGGCAAAGTCTACAAGTACCAGGCCCACCATGTGAGCATGTTAAATTTGTGGTGTTTAGGGTTTTCGAAAACCGTTGCCGATGGGGTTCGTGGTAACCTGGTACATCGAAGCTGGGCTCATGAGTCATGATTCCTCGCAAGCAGAGCTGGCACAGTATCCGGCGTCGAAAGTTGTCGCGCCTGGCACGCTCCCCGCCCACAAACATACAAACGCCCATTCCACACGCGCCCCCAGCTTTACTACCTGGACAGCGTGGCCAACGCCAGCGCCGCGCTGGACCAGGGTCTTTGGGGCTCTGGCAATCCCACCCGCCCGTGTGAGCTGATGCAACTAGCTGCTGCGCTTCGCTTATTTGCCAATCCTACATGATTCTGCTTTTTCCTGCCCTTCATCTGCGCGATGCGACGTTTTAAGCTGCCCAACAAACGCAAACCGCAGCTCCCAACGATTACTACGACTTCAGGCCGTTTGTGGTAGAGGGTTATCCAGACGGGAACGGGGCGCCGACCCTTTGTAAGTGTAATTTGTGTGCATTTTCCATTATGGTTAGGTGCAAAGCGCAGGGAGCTGTTTTGCCCGGGCATTGCCACTGTTGGCTGCAATATCTGTGGAAGGCCCAGCGGCAACACATATACTCAACCTCACCGCACATCTTGCAAATTGTCCAGGCTCGAGCCGTTGGGACCCCGCCACCGACACTTACCTCCGCGGCCTGGACTACAAAACCGCCCCCGGGACGCTCGCGTGGGCATCCGACCTCGCTGCCCAGCTGTGGTTCGCCGAGTGCAACGCCATGCCCAAGTGCAAGGCCGACTTGGCAACAGACAAGGTCACCCTGGCTAGGATGAAGCTCTGGACGAAAGCGGCCGCCGACAAGATGATATCTTACCTTCAGATCGCCCCTAGCGGCCGCAATCTGCTGTGCCCGCCCCGCCCCTACTTTGGTTTCTTCTACCAGACGTTTGTGCGGCCTTATTCCATGGCCTCTACCTTCTACAGCCTTCCCAACTGGTGAGAACGGGCTCTGTTGATGACAAGCGCGGCTTATGTTTGTGATGTGGGCATGCTGAAACGTTTCGGTTTGAGGCCTGCCGAAATTGCCTCTGGGTCAGCACCAGTGCCGTCGCTTGCGCATGCACATGCATGCATCTTTGGCCAGCAGCTCAGGATTCCGTCCATGGACCGCTGGCTGATACACACAACTATCCCTCCCAATCCCCCCCAAACCGCACACAGGGCCAGCGCGCTGAACCCCTCTCACATCAAAATCAAAAACCCTGCTGGTGCTGACGAAATCGTCAGCGCGCTGGACATGATCAAGCGGGCCGAGGATCTGAGGTACTCCGTCCCAGAGCCACTCTTGGCTATGGAGGGCCTGATTGAGCTGCTCATCGGCTACGACCACACGCTGCTGTCATCCCTGCCGGCCCCCATCCTCCCCGCGTCCGCACCGGCTGCTGCTCCCGCCTCGGCCGATGGCGCTGCGCCTGCGGGGGCAGTTGTGTCGATGGCTCTTGCATCAACGACCGGGACGCCTATCGAGGCCATGGATGCGGGGCCGGTGGCACCTGCCTTGTACGCTGAGAACGGCTTTGTGGCCGGCATCGAAAACCCCGCGGCTCTCAAGCCCATGGCGGCGCCCCAAAAGGTTGAAGGCTGCGTAGACGGCGACCTGCTTTGCATCACCAAGAGCCTCGGACTGCTGGGCGCGTCCAAGGCGGCTGCGGCGCAGTCCGAGGGCGGTGCGTCTCAGCTGGCGGCCGACGGGGCGCAGGTCATGGCGGGGGAGAGAGGCTGCCTGAGTAACCTGCGCAGGCAGCAGAACTACCTTGAGGCCGCCAAGGACTTCATCGCGGTGAGCGTACAGTGGGCTGCATTGCATTGCTTTGGCGATCGCCTGCTTGCTGCGCCGAGAAACACTATGCGCAGCGCCGGCAGCCCAGCTCGCTCACACATGCTCGGCAAATCCGCTGACGGCTGCACCGCCCCAACCCCCTCCCTGCACCCATGGCTCCTTCTTTGGAATCGCGTCAACGTTCAGCTGGTGAGTCTGGTCGGCAGGCAGGCAGCTGACCAATTATGTGTTTATGTTGCAGCTTGGCGCCCCTTGTGTCTGCATGCAACATGCCGCATGGAAATGTAAAAGCACAAGAACACGCAAATTGCACGAAGCTGACAGCGGCACACAAACCAACCCACCCCCAAAACAAATCGACAGTACCGCCCTGCCGGCGTTTGGGTTGACCCTGACCCCGCCAAGCGTGCTGTGGCCATCGATTGCCCGCTGTTTGAGATGCAGTTTGAGAAGGGGCTGGCCGTCTACACCTTTGCCTGCGCCGCGGTTCCCGACTTCACCGCCAAGGCCTGCAAGGCGCAGCAGAGCACCCTCCAGGACTTTATGGACACTTACAAGGCCGTGCTGGCCACCTTTGCGTCTGTCACGTGCGACCCCGCCGCCACCAGCTACAAGCACGTCAATGCTTTGGCTGATGGCTCGGTGTTCCCAGTGATCGAGCCGGGGATGTCGACTGGAGCGCAGTGCACAAAGGTGGGGCTCAATGGCCTGCATTTGCATCACTTTCTTGCTTCGACGGGTGGCCTCCCCCTGCTTGCCCTGGCACGTGGCGCAAGCTGAGCTGCCATGCCCTTGCTGATGGAGGCCACCCAACACTGCTGCCTGCAGTTGTGAAGGCATCCGTAAAAAACAAGCCACGTGCAGTCATGCATGTGCCCACCCTCTCATGCAACAAACTCCTAAACACAGTTCACCTACGACTTCAACGTGGACCGGGGGAACTACATAATCAATTACCTTTATGAGCGCTACGGCAAGGCAGTGACGGTGGGGTTCCTTTGCCTTAGCATCCCTTTGGCCAAAGTTGCGGCGTGTACGGCAAGGCTGCATTGCTTGCGCATCAGGCCTGACGGCCGAAAGTGCGCCAGCGCGCATGGTGTGGCAACCAGCCCAACATCACGGTTTCAACAGGCTTGGGCTAACGACATCAGTTTCCCTCTCCGCCATTCTAACCGCCCCCTGCCAAAAACCCCAAAACACCGCAGTGCTGTGCCAGCGACTGTGAGAGCCGCCCGGAGTGTCTTGTGCTCACGTACTACTGGTACTCCAGCAATTACTTCAACATCCCCGAATGCGGCGGGGATAGCGCGGCCGTCTCCGTCAACAAGATGCCCACAGGCCTCGCCCTCCCCCCCACGTCCGGCGCCACCTGCGGCTGCGGCGACGGCAAGGGCTACTACGGCTGGGGCGTCTGGTCTGCTTGAGCCTGCCGTGCCCGTCGCTGTGGCCAACATGGCAGCATGTGGCCCTGCTGTGTTGATGAGTAGTTGGCCCAGCCGCGGCCTGCGCGGGCGCGCGCCACGGCCCTCGCGGCGCGCCGCCCGCACCGCCGCACGCTGCGAGCAGCTGGCGGCGCGGCACGAGGGCGGCGGGGAGGGGCCGTCGGCACCGAGGTGGCCGCCCTTTTGGCTGGGCTCCCAGGCGCCGGCAGCAAGCCGCTTCTGCGAAACCTGAGTAGCCTGGCACGCCACAGGCACAGCATTGACGGGCTTTGCCTTTGTCTGGTTTCCGTTGTTAGCACGGCATGCTTATGAACACGTGACGCAACACATGCGTTATGCGCTTCCATCGCAGTCATGGTCGGTGGCACAACAACCCCCCTGGATGCGTCCCTCCGACTGGCCGTTCCCACCGCACTGCCTTTTCAGTCTCACTTGCGTGCACACACTCAAGCAGAAGCTAGCTGGCTTGCGCTTCCACTTGCCAGCATTGCTGCTTTTACCGGCCTCAAAACCACCTATCATACCGCGCATGCCATGCGTCAGTGGTGGCAATGCCACCAGTGATTGCCGACGGCAAATTCCCAGCAGCGCCACCAGCTGCTTCGTTGCCACCATCCCAGATGAATCTTCCCGGCGACAGCGGCTGGCCCGCCGTCCTATAATCTGCCCCCAAACGCCGGTTTCAGGACCGTTGAAAGATGCTAGTTGCCGTCCCCGCCACCACCATATCCGCGACCAACCCCGCGCGCGCTGTGCCGCGTCTCACCACGTCACGGCAACCGCCACCAAAAACAAAAACGCACTCCGAGATTGTCACTCCAGGCGTCTCGTGAGGATGGCTGCTTTGCTTGGACCCATACACACACAACGTTGCTGGCACGGGGTGCTGGGCCGCCTGGGCTGCTGCACCCACGCTGTGTCACAGCGGGCAGCCCTGCCCCGCCCATCCCTCCCCCCCCAGCATTGACAGGCAGCGACAGGACGATTTTCAGTCTAAAGGGAGCGACACTAAACGTATCCTCTGGCGTGCAAGCGCTGCCTTGGCCTCGCACTAAAAACTTGCGCCCCAAAACTGCCCGCCGTCACCCCACAACACCCCAAGCAAGCCGTGCGCCTATCAAGCCGTACGCCTGCCTCACACGGCTGCTGCTGCATGCGCCTTCCCATGCCTGTCATATGTAACACAGGTGCTTTCATCCACTTGACCACATGGGCAGGCGTAGAGCCCCATTTGGGCAACACCACTGCAAGAAAGTGGGGCAGGCCGGCGGCGGTGCAACGGCCGATCCAGGGGTCTGCAGTGCCCGCGACCAGGCTGGCCTGCAAATAACGCACATAGGGCCTGTAGAGCTGGAGCAACCGGTGATGCGCGGGCCGGCCACAGAGCAGGTCACTCGGAGTCACTGGTCAGTTCTGAGTCAAGTGCAGGGTGTGCCGCAAGCTGCACCCCAAGCGTGCGACGCGGGGCGCCACGGAATCCATACGCTCGACATCCCACCAACCTGAACGATTTCCCAGACCCCCAAAAGAAACCACGATCGACCGCGATCCGCTGGCCGCACGCAACGGCACCCCGCTGCCATCAACGCCGCCCGCCACACGCCCTTCAGGTTGGGTGTGGCGCATTAATGGTTCATTTTGGACTTTCGGACCAGCTGCGCAGGCAGCCGTTGCAGCGCACGGCACCTCTCGGGAGACTGGGAAGATGTTTCGGAACGCACGGAACGGGGGTCGCCCGCCCAGGAAACCCCGTCCCGCCCAGCCTGACCCCCGCTATCGTTACACCCAAACTGCCGCAGACACCGTGGCGCATGGCGATCCCGCGACGGTCCTGGCTGCCCTGGGCGGCGGCCGTCCTGCTGCTGGCCGCCGCCCCCGGCGCGCTCGGCCTGGCCTGCTCTTCGACCACCACGTGCCCGACTGGCCAGTGCTGCAATACCCTCGCGGCGTCACGTGAGTGCATCAACCTGTTGGCGGTATTCCCTAGCCTGCAATATCCGCCTGCAATGCCTGTCCCGCGTGAACCTGCCAGTGCATGTGGGCTTCCCACCGCCCCGTATCATGCAGCGGCCCCCTCCCTCTGTCTCTCCAACCCCTTGCTTCTCACGTGGCCCTGAATCCCCTAGCATCTCCCACACCCTCATGCATGCTGCATCGCCCCTCCTTCCGCCTCTCACTTCCCCCCCAACTCCCGCCCCCGCCCGCAAACCTATTTGCAGCCTTCTCCTGCGTGGCTGGCCCATTTGTTGGCGGTGTACAGGTCTGCAGCTGCACAGGCCTGGAGGCTAAAGGACTCAAGTGCCCCGCCGACAAGCCCTACTGTGCGTTTGCTGCTTGATTGAGGCGCGACAGCGCATGCTTGCGACAAAGTGAATGCGTTGCTGGCGGCATGCTTGAGCGCGCTGGGCTCGGGCTTGACCCCTGCTGCGGCAACCCCCACCCACCCCAACCGCAGGCTGTGGCAGTAGCGGTCTCTGTGTCGCTGATGTTGCGCAGTGCTCCTGCGTGGCCTCGACAAGGTGGGCACTCGCTAGCTGTTCAGAGTGGTTTAACTCACTGCCCATCCTGCAACTCAAGCTTCGGCCTGTTTGCCTGCCATCGTCTGCGCTGCCAAAGGCCAGCCACACCTTGCACACACGCCACGCTATACAACCGCGCGCTCCAACCCTTGACGACAATCCATTTCGACCACCCCGCAGCTGCCCAAAGGGATCCTGCTGCAGCAAGGCCAAGGCCGGCTGGTCAAGTGAGCGGCCTGGGGTTCAATTGGACGACATGAGGTCGTCCGAGGTTCAAATGCGTTGAGCCCCTGCCTTCCTGGAATGCCTTGCTCAAATGCCCCAATTGGACAGAGCGCACGCGCAGTTGATCAGGATGCCGCCTTCCAACCCTCCCAACAAACACGGCGCCTGAACCCCCGCTCCAAAACAGGCTCCACCTCCATCGGCACCTGCAGCCTCGCCCCCTTCAGCGCCGACGGCAAATACTGCCAGTGCACCACTGCTGCCAGGCTCAACGGCGTCACCTGCCCGGCCTGCTGCGGCCAAGAAAACCGCTGCGCGGCGCAGGCCACAGAGTGCAGCTGCGCTAGCCCTACCCAGTGCCCTAAAGGCTTTTGCTGCAGGTGGGGCTTCAGCTGGTTGCGGGGCCCTTTGACGCTGTGTTTCTGAAGTGCGCTGCAACGCTACCGATCTGCACTGTTTGATAACCACCATGACTAAGCCAGGAACAAAACTGCCCCCCACTCCCCCACGAATCAAATCGCAGCAAGACGGCCGCGGCCTGGACAGGTGATTATGGCTTCTGGATTACTTGGGGCAATTCGAAATGGCCGAGGGGTTGCCAAACAAGCTCTGCAGGCCAACTGTATGGACTTGCATCGCTCTGCCTTTAAATCCCACCCCCGCCCAAGCCCACGCACACCTTCCGCACCCACCCTCCCAGCCGGCTCAAGCGGCAAGTGCAGCGCGCAGGCTGTCACTGATGGCACTGGCGCCTACTGCGACTGCAGCTTATCCCTGAACGGCGTGGCCTGCGGCAACTGCTGCTATGATAAGAAATGCGGGGCGTCAATGGAGGCCTGCCCCTGCCTCGAATCCTCTCACTGCAAAAATGGCGCTGGGGCCCAGGCTGGGTGTTGCAGCAAGACCCTGACCCAATGGGAAGGTGCGGTGGCTGGCCGTGGCTTGCGGGGCCTGTGCGCTTGTGGCCGTGCTGCATTTCGCACCGTGCTTACTGCGCCGGCCTGGGAGGTTTTGCTTCATACCGCTGCTTTCGAACTCCTTGCCCTCGAACCTGCCAACGCCACGTGTCTGCCTTGATAACACCACATGCTGCCTCCGCCCCCTTCACATTTGCAGACGAGGCCGAAGGCCAGTGCAGCAACCAGATCAGCGGTGCCGACTCGTTTTGCAACTGCCGTGAGGACCTGTCAGTCGTCAACATGACTTGCCCCACCTCTTCGAAGCCCGGCCCTGTTGCCACGTGCTGCGAGGTGCCTGATCTGAGTGTGGGCAAGTGCGGCGACACCTGCGCCTGCGACATGGCCAATGGGCCGTACTGCTCATGGGGCCAGTGTTGCACCTACACGGCCGAAGCAGGTGCGCTGCGTTTGGCTTCAAGGGTGGCCGCAATCGCAACCTTTCCTGCGCAGCGGTCAAATACCTGGCGGAATCTGAACCCGCAGGGTCGGCGCACAAAGAGTTATTCAAAAACTGAGAGCTTGCCCTTTTTCTCTAATGAGACCCCTCCCCACCGCGGCCCCTCCAAAACCCGAAAACTGCAGGCACCGGCATTTGCATGACCGATCCTCTGGACTCAGCCGGCAAACAGGTAAAGTAGTCTGAGCAAGTGGGGGCGCACGCGTTTAAGACTTTACCAAGAACTGCCAGCAGCCCGCTTACATCGCCAAAGAGACCCGGCTTCAAGCTGGCGCTACACCAGCCATTCACCCCCCCTGCCACAACGCAGGTTTGCTCGGACTGCAACAACCTCAACGGGCTGTCCTGCCCGGCTTCAAAGGCGATCTGTTGGTGAGCGCCGCCCTTCAAAGCTGTTGCGCACCTCAACGCATGCGCAGCCCAGGCCCAACAGCGGGCCCACTTGTGTACGCTTGTAGTCAAACCAAAGCTGGTGAGCGCGAGCAATACAGCATGCTACAAATGCAGACTCGCCCCCTCCCTCTCCCTCTCGCCCAAACGCCCGAAGCCCCGATGGCAGCTGCGTGGCATCTGCCGCCCAGTGTGGTGCGGGCCTTGTTGGCTGTGTCGGCACAGGGGAGATCCGTGCCAGCAAACTGTGCTTGCTTCATGCGCTGGCCTCCTGCACTTTTCCACACGCCCAATTCCATGTTATTCTGCCCGCACCCCGCTCACGCGCACAGGCTGTATCAGGGACAACGACTGCCCCTCCGGCACGTGCTGCAACAAAGGTGGGCGCTTTGCTGGCAAAACAGGGGCCGCACTGAAGCGTTGCCGTTGTGCGGCAAGGAGACACATGTGCGTCCCTGACCAATCGCCTTGCTGCGCGTGCGCTCTAATCCCACGAAAATGCCCAACCAACGGAAAAACAGCAACGAAGAAGTGCACGGCTTCACTGTTTGGCACAGTTGGCGGCGTCTCGAAGCAGGTGCGCGGGGCGCGTGCGCTTTGTTTCGTGGACCTAACGCAGGCCTCTCCCCTTGTCAAGGCGTTCAACGCGGCATTTCAAGGAAGCTTCTCAGCTGCTCAATTTGGCCTGTGTGCATGGCCCACCCACCCAAACCAACCGCAGGTCTGCCCGAACTGCGCCAGGGAGGGCATGGCCTGCCCTCCAAGCACCAGCTACTGCTGCAAAAACGGCAAGTGCGCCGCCAAGCTGGAGGAGTGCAACTGCCGCTACGCCTCGGACTGCCAGTACGGCAGCTGCTGCGCGCGCACTCCGGGGACCACGGGTGCGGGGTCGGGGCGCTGTGCCGGGCGGTTGCGGACAGCCCGTGTGGTCAACGGTCGACCTATGATCAAACAACAATAATAATCAGCAGCGTGCCGGTGGCCGGTGTGAGCCTGTGCCCAGTGTGCAAATGCAACACAGTGGACAAAACCCGGGGTCAGGCCGTTTGGCTCAAACCAAACACACCCACGAAATGGTTCGATACGCCAAACTCCACACCCAACCGCAGTGGGCAAGTGCTTTACGAAGATGTACAATGGGACAATCCAAGGTAGGGACATGTTTGGGTTATGCGCCGCCGCGGCAGTGGGGACGTTTGAGGTGTGGCGCTGTCGTCTGCAGGGGTGCCTACTCTGCGGCGGAGTTGCTGAGTTAGTCGATGCCATCCCGTTCAATGCTGAGTCTGCCGCACCACCTCAACAACCCACCACACAGTGTGCCCCAACTGCGCACGCGCCGGCGCCAACGGCGTCAGCTGGTGAGCCAGCTGCGTCGGCTTCCTTCCCCCCACCTGGCAAAGCAAACATTTCATGCTCAGCGTTTCCATGCTGGCCGGGCCGAGCTGGGGATTCCCAACGAAGGGGCAACAGCGGGTTATGAAGCGCGCTTGCCTAAGATGCGTGCATGATTTGCACCAACCCCGAAGTCATCTTGATCTGATCCTCGAACGGCGCCCTGCTCGCAACACCGCAAACCAGCCCCACCACAAGGCCGGAGTGCTGCCCCGACGGGACCTGCGCCAAGGCTGGACTCTGCGCAGCCAAGACTCAGTGGTGAGCCAGCCAAAGCCGCTTGCTTGAGCTCAAAAACGCCCGCCCAAACCTCCTTCTGCCGCCAATCCACTGGGGGGCTTTTCAACTTCACAGCCTGCGTGCCTGCATGGTTCAACCCACGTATAAAAACACTCACCTGATAAACAAATCTCATCGTGCGGCCCATTCAAAACCTGAAAAACCTGCAGCTATGGCAATGACTGGTATTGCGCAATTGGCCAGTGCTGCGGTGACGACGGCTTCTGCCGCACCACCATCTTTGCGGGCACACGCCAGAGTGAGCTAACGCATTTACAAACGAAACTGGGAGGCAACATGGAACGCTCTTACCCACGGGAATGCATTGGACCGCACCCCTTTCTGCACCACTACGGTCATTCAAAACCATCAGCGGCTTGGAGGGGCATCAATTGCTCTCCACCACCTTTTGCAGATCTCACTTGAAACTGCCATCCCAATGACTAAGCCCCGCAACGCCCCACTTCAACGCACGTGCCAGGCTGTGCCAACTGCAACAACGCCATGGCAAATGGCGTGGTTTGCCCCACAGCGACGCCGGTTTGGTGAGCTTGGTGGGGGGCCACGATGTTGGGAGTGCTCAATCTTGCGTTGAGCTAAACCCTTGTGATTCCAGCAAACAGAATGACAAAACGCAAACGCAAACGCAACCAGCTGTGCGCGGGGCCAATGCGTTGCAAAGGCGACGGACTGCACCTACAACGCTGTGGGCAAAGTCTACAAGTACCAGGCCCACCATGTGAGCAGTGTTGCGATTTTTGTTGTTTTGATTTGGATGGTGCTATTAATTTGAACCTGGTACCTTGGATCTGGGCCACATTATTCCTCGCAAGCTGTGCCGGCGGCACCAAGAAAGCCGTGCCCCACCCGTTCTCCGCCCGCAAACATCCAAACATCCGCCAAACGCGCCCCCAGCTTTACTACCTGGACAGCGTGGCCAACGCCACCGCTGCGTTGGATGAGGGCCTGTGGTACTACGCCGACCCAACCCGCCCATGTGAGCCCATGCCTTACTGCTGTGCTTGCCTTCTTTCTCCAAACACTGTCGCCGTTTCATGTACTGCATCGTTCTCTGTTTCATTCGACCCTCTGCGAGATATCATTGTGAAAGGTTTCCAATAAACGCAAATCGCAGCTCCCAACGATTACTACGACTTCAGGCCGTTTGTGGTAGAGGGTTCGGCAGACGAAAACGGGTCGCCGACCCTGTGTGAGTAACTTTTTTGTTGTTTCCGCATTGGATGTTATGTGATTGATGCTAAGGCTCAATTAATAGTTTTGTTTGGCTCCAGCATGCCGAAATGTGTGTACAAGAGCTCAGTGGTAACCACCAACACATCCATGCAAACTCTCATTTCTCGCAAATCGCCAGGCTCGGGTCGCTACGACCCAGCCACCACCAATTACCTCCGCGGCCTGGACTACAAAACCGCTCCTGGGACGCTTGCGTGGGCATCCGACCTTGCCGCCCAGCTGTGGTTTACCGAGTGCAACGCCATGCCCAAGTGCAAGGCCGACTTGGCAACAGACAAGGTCACGCTGGCTAGGATGAAGCTTTGGACGAAAGCGGCCGCCGACAAGATGCTCTCCTACCTTCAGATCGCCCCTAGTGGCCGCAACCTGATGTGCCCGCCCCGCGCCTACTTTGGTTTCTTTTACCAGACGCTGTGGAGGCCCAACTCCATTAGCTCCGACTTTTACAACCTTCCCAACTGGTGAGAAACGGGCTCTGTTGATGACAAGCGCGGCTTATGTTGGTGGTGCAGGGAGCTTGCTGAAACGTTTCGGTTTGAGGCCTGCACAATATGCCTCTGGGTCAGCACCAGTGCCGTCGCTTGCGCATGCACATGCATGCATCTGTGGCCAGCAGCTGCTGCAATACCTGCGTGGCCAGCAGCTCAGCATTCCGCCCATGGACCGCTGGCTGACACACGAAGCTATCTCTCCCAATCCCCCCCAAACCGCACACAGGGCCAGCGCGCTGAGCCCTTCCTACATCAAAATCAAAAACACTGCTGGTGCTGACGAAATCGTCAGCGCGCTTGACATGATCAAGCGCGCCGAGGATCTGTGGTGGATGGTCCCAGAGCCGCTCTTGGCTATGGAGGGCCTGATTGAGCTGCTCATTGGCTACGACCACACGCTGCTGGCATCCCTGCCGGCCCCCATCCTCCCCGCGTCCGCACCGGCTGCTGCTCCCGCCTCGGCCGATGGCGCTGCGCCTGCGGAGGCAGTTGTGTCGATGGCTCTTGCAGCAGCCAAGACGGCGACGCCAACCGAGGCCATGGATGCGGGGCCGGTGGCACCCGCCTCGTACGCTGAGAACGGCTTTGTGGCCGGTATCGCCAACCCCGCGGCCCTCAAGCGCGTGGGCATCCCCCCCAAGCCTGCAGGTTGCGCAGAGGGCGACAGGCTCTGCATTGCCAAGAGCTTCGGCCTGCTGGGTGGGTCCAAGGCGGCTGCGCCTCAGTCCGAGGGCGGCTTGTCTCAGCTGTCGACTGACGGGGCGCAGGTCATGGCGGGGGAGAGAGGCTGCCTGGATAATCTGCGCAGCCAGCAGAGCAATTTCAAAGAAGCCGTGGACTTTGTCGCGGTGAGCTTTGTGTTTGCTTTGGCGATTGGCGTTGCGCTGCCTGCCACACCCCGTTTTGGTATAGCGCTGTGCCGGCTGCTTAGGTTACACATGCTTGGCAAATCCGCTGACTGCTGCATTGCCCCAAACCCCCTCCCTGCACCCATGGCCTCTACCTTTCAATGTGGCATCAATGTTTAGCTGGTGAGCCTGCTCGATAGTCGCGCGCAGTGCGCCCAATTTGGTAGGAGCTTTGCGCCCCTGTTGTGTGCCATGTTCTTGAAGTGCATGCCGCATGGAAATGCGCAAACACAACAACTTGACCCCAAAAAATGGCGCAAAGCTAAACAAACAGCCCACAAACAATACCGAACAAAACGACAGTACCGCCCTGCTGGTGTCTGGGTCGACCCTGACCCCACCAAGCGTGCTGTGGCCATCGATCGTCCGCTGTTTGAGATGCAGTTTGAGAAGGGGCTGGCCGTGTACACCTTTGCCTGCGCCGCGGTTCCCGACTTCACCGCCAAGGCCTGCAAGGCGCAGCAGAGCACCCTCCAGGACTTTATGGACACTTACAAGGCCGTGCTGGCCACCTTTGCGTCTGTCACGTGCGACCCCGCTGCCACCAGCTACAAGCACGTCAATGTCTTGGCCGATGGCTCGGTTTTCCCGGTCATCGAGCCGGGGATGTCGACTGGGGCACAGTGCACAAAGGTGGGGCTCAATGGTCTTATTTTGTGCGACTTCTTTGTTTTGCCGGCTGGCCTCCCCCTGCTTGCCCTGGCACGCGGGGTGTGCCGAGCTTCCATGCCCTTGCTGATGGAAGTGACCCAACACTGCTGCCTGCAGTTGTGAAGGCATCCGTCAAAAAAGCCATGTGCAGTCACAGGCGCGCTCAGACCCTCTCATGAAACAAACTCTCTGGAAAACAGTTCACCTTCGATTTCAACGTCGACCGGGGGAACTACATCATCGATTACGTTTACAACCGCTATAACAGGGCAATAACGGTGCGGTTCTCGTGTGGCTGAGTGGCAGTTGCTTTGGCAATGATGCGGCGTGTAGGCGAGGCAGCAATGCTTGCGTATCAAGCCTGAAAACCGAAAGTGCGCTGCCATGCATGGCGTGCGCAACCAGCCAAGTGCCTATGTTTATAAAGTTATGGCCTGGTGGGATCCGCTCAGCGATTGGTTCCACAATTTAACCGCCCCATGCCAAATAACAACCCAAAAACCACAGTGCTGCGCCAGCGACTGCGACAGCCGCCCGGAGTGTATCGGGCTCGCCTATTGGTCAAGTGAATTTTACATCCCCGACTGTGGCGGCGACGGCGCTGCTGCCTCTGTCAACAAGATGCCCACAGGCCTCGCCCTCCCCCCCACGTCTGGCGCCACCTGCGGCTGCGGCGACGGAAAGGGCTACTACGGCTGGGGCGTCTACTCCGGCTGAGCCTCCTGCCGTGCCCGGCGCTGTGGCCAACATGGCGGCCTTTGGCCCTGTGTCTCGTGTTTACGGTTTTGCCTTCCGGCGGGCTCCGTGGCGCTGGCGGCAAGCCGCTTGTGCAGAACCTGATTTGCCTCAGCCGGCCGCCATGGCACAAGATTGATTAGCTTTTGTTAGTGTGTTGGGTCCGGTTATTATTGCGGCATGTTTATGAACACGTGAACGCCACAAGTGCGTTATGTTTATCCACCCGCTGCAGCTATGGTCGGTGGCGCAACCAACCCCCTGGATGCGTCCCCCCGACTGGCCGTTCCCATCACACTGCCTTTCTAGTCTCACCTGCGTGCACACACTCAAGCAGCAGCTAGCTGGCTCGCACTTCCACTTGCCACTTGCCAGCAGCCGGCAATGCTGCTTTTACCGGCCTCCAACCCACCTATCATACCGCGCATGCCATGCGTGAGTGGTGGCAATGCCACCAGTGATTGCCGACGGCAAATTCCCAGCAGGGCCACCAGCTGCTTCGTTGCCACCATCCCAGATGAATCTTCCCGGCGGCAGCGACTGGCCCGCCGCCCTATAATCTGCCCCCAAACGCCGATCCTGATCGGTTCCAGGACCGTTGAAAAGATGCTGCCGTCCCCGCCACCACCATATCCGCGACCAACCCCACGCGCGCGGTGCCGCGTCTCACCACGTCAAGATACCCACCACACAAAACAGCACACTTTGGGATTGTCAATTCAGGCCTATCGCAACGCGGCTGCTTTTGTTGACCTGCTCACCGCCTGCGCTGCTCGCTGGCACTGCGGCGCTGGGCCGCACGCGCTGCGCCCATGCTGGTGGAGTCAATGCAGGCGAAGCTGCCCCCGTGCAGGGCAACCGGCAAGATTATCTGTCTCAAGGGATTGACGCTGAATGCCACGGCTGGCATGCAAGCCGCTGTCAATCCCTGGCCCCCAAACTTGCGCCCCAAAACTGCCCGCCGTCACCCCACAACACCCCAAGCCGTGTGCCTCATCAAGCTGTGCGCCTGCCTCACACGGCTGCTGCTGCATGCGCCTTCCCATGCCTGTCATATGTAACACAGGGGCTTTGGATTTTCTCCGCTACCTGGGCAAGGCGCAGAGCCCCACCGGGCGGGCAACAACACAGCAGGCAGTGCAAGAAAGTGGGGCAGGCCGGCGGCGGTGCAACGGTTGATCCAGGGGTCTGCAGTGCCCGCGACCAGGCTGGCCTGCAAATAACGCACATAGGGCCTGTAGAGGGCCTGGAGCAACCAGTGATGCGCGGGCCGGCCACAGAGCAGGTCACTCGGAGTCACTGGTCAGTTCTGAGTCAAGTGCAGGGTGTGCCGCAAGCTGCACCCCAAACCTGCGACGCGGGGCGCCACGGAATCCATACGCTCGACATCCCACCAACCTGAACGATTTCGCAGACCCCCAAAAGAAACCACGATCGACTGCGATCCGCCGGCCGCACGCAACGGCACCCCGCTGCCATCAACGCCGCCCGCCACACGCCCTTCAGGTTGGGTGTGGCGCATTAATGGTTCATTTCGGACTTTTAGGGCCAGCTTCGAAGGCAGCCGTTGCTGCGTACGGCACCTCTCGGGAGACTGGGAAGATGTTTCGGAACGCACGGAACGGGGGTCGCCCGCCCAGGAAACCCCGTCCCGCCCAGCCTGAACCCCGCTACCGTTACACCCAAACTGCCGCAGACACCGTGGCGCATGGCGATCCCGCGACGGTCCTGGCTGCCCTGGGCGGCGGCCGTCCTGCTGCTGGCCGCCGCCCCCGGCGCGCTCGGCCAGACCTGCTCTTCGACCACCACATGCCCGGCTAACACGTGCTGCAACACCCTTGCAGCATCACGTGAGTGCATGCGGAGCCTTTCATGAGCCGGCGCTTGCCAGCCGCCGCGCCTGCTTGCAGCGCCCCGCCCCTCCCTCTATCCTTCCCGTAACTCACCCTCGAAACGTGCATCACCCGCCGCGTGGCAATCACACCGTCCTCTCCCACCGCCGCTGGTGTGGCCGGCCGCCCAACCGCCCCCGCCTCCTGCCGCCCCGCTTAAACCCTGACCCGAACCTGGCCCGCGCTCCCCTCGCAGCCTTCTCCTGCGTGGCTGGCCCCTTTGTTGATGGCGTCCAGGTCTGCAGCTGCGTGGGCTTGGAGGCAAAAGGGCTCAAGTGCCCCGCCGACAAGCCCTACTGTGCGTACGCTGTTTGTTTGAGGCGCGCCTGTCTGTCTGCTTGCACCTCTGTGAACGCTTCACATGCGTGAGTACGACGTGGGCACTTTAGTTTGCAATCACTGGCTTCAGCTGCGGCGCTTCACTGGAAACCAACGCCCTGTACGGACGCCCCCCTCCAACTCAGGCTGTGGCACCAGCAAGATGTGCGTCGCTAATGTGGCAGAGTGCGCCTGCGTAGCTTCGACAAGGTATGTGAGGGGCCAGAACGGTTTGATCGGCCCTGCCTGCAACGCTTCGGCCTGTTCGATTGCCAGCGGCTGGGGTCTACTGCCAGCGTCTGGGGTCTGGCGCCCTTGCACACACCATGTAAAACAGCGCGCTCTGAGCCGTAATGTCAACCACCCACTTCGACCAACCCGCAGCTGCCCTAAGGGATCCTGCTGCAGCAAAGCCAAGGCCGACTGGGCGAGTGAGTGCCCGCGCCGAGGGTTCACTTGGATTGTCCAGCGCTTGGGCTAGAAACAGAGTTTGAATGTGTCGTTGCCCCTGCCTGCATGGCGCGCCTTGCTCACAGGCCCGAATCGGACAGACCGCAAACACATTTGTTCAAGGCGCCCATCAAACCTTTCAGCATTTACGGTGCATGAACCCCGACAACCCCACCTCCAATAGGCTCGACCTCCATCGGCACCTGCAGCCTCGCCCCCTTCAGCGCCGACGGCAAATACTGCCAGTGCACCACTGCTGCCAAGCTCAACGGTGTCACCTGCCCCGCCTGCTGCAAGCTCGACAACCGCTGTGCGGCACTACCGACGGCATGCGGCTGCGCAGATGCCAGTCAGTGCCCTACAGGCTCATGCTGCAGGTGGGCTTTTGGCTGGTTGACCACGAGAAGGGGCCCTTTCACCTTGCGCTCAGAAACGCAGCAAAGCTACAACCGGTCTGCAGTGTTTGATGACGACTTTGACTAAGCCAGCCACGAAACTGTCCCTCACTCCCCTGCACACGAAATCACAGCAAGACGGCTGCCGCATGGTTAGGTGATGCGGTTTTTTTGGCGTTGCTTGGGGCAGTTATTGATGGCTGTGAGGTTGCAAAGGAGCCCTGCCAACTGCCTATATAGGCTGTGTGCGCTTTGCCTCTGCCACCCTCAATGCCCCCAGTGCATCAAGCCGCGCGGCTTGGTCCAGAGCCACGCCTGCCTTCCGCACCCGCCCCCCCCCTAGCCGGCACAAGCGGCAAGTGCAACACGAATCCCGGCACCACGGGCGGCACCGGTTCCTACTGCGACTGCAGCTACCCCCTGAACGGTGCCGTCTGCGGCAGCTGCTGCTACGACTACAAGTGTGCGGCATCAATGGAGGCCTGCCCCTGCCGCGATTCATATGATTGTGTCGATATCGCTACGAACAAGCAAGCAGGGTGCTGCAGCAGGACGATGTCACAGCACACAGGTGGGAGGCTGGGGGCTTGCAAGCTGCAGGGCGGCTGCAAAGCGTTGCCTCCAACTTCTGGGGCCAGGGGAGGGAGGCTGCTGCGGATTGTGTGCGTGACAGGGGGCCACATCCAGCATGGCCCACTTGTGCTGCTGCGCCGGTGCTGCTGCGCCGGTGGTGTGCTGGCGGCTGCGGGGAGCTGCAGTTAACGCATACCTGCCTGGCCCCCAAACAACGAACAGGCCGTACCGACGGCAAGTGCAGCAAGCAGATGGTCGGCGGCCCCTCAGACGACGCCTTCTGCGACTGCACGGACGAGAGCCTCCCTCCCACCGGCTTTTCGTGCCCCGCCTCTTCGCGGCCCGGGCCGGTCGTGACGTGCTGCAAAGTGGCGTCCACTTCTTTGTACCCCTATCAGGTGTCCAAATGTGCCGACTCCTGCCCCTGCGATCCGCCCAACGCGCAGGACTGCCCGTACGGCCAGTGCTGCAGCTACACACCCGAAGCAGGTGACAGCAGGGCCGGTCAGAGCGCGGTGGTGGGCGGCTTACGACGTGCTTGAGCCCAAGGGCTTGCGGAATTGCGAAATGATTCAAACGAGCTGCAGAGGTGCAGCATGCACCCCATGCAGGCTTGATCCATATAAATCTCAGGCCATTTGTGCGCAACAAAACACCGTTTGGAAAACGCTGCCGATCCCCGCACGCAGGCAGTGGCGTCTGCATGAGCAAGGGGTCAGATTCATCGGGCAACCAGGTGCGTTTGGTTTAATTTGCCAGTTGGTGTTTACCCCATGTGCCGCAGCTGCCGTTTCTGGCAACCATGCAAGGGGCAAAGGCATTTTTAATGCGTGCAGCCTCTGTTGCCAGCGGACGCTCAAAGCGCACGAGCGGACGCTCAAAGCGCACGCGACGCATTGCCTAACGTTTGTGCGCACCTCAACGCTCAGGTTTGCCCGAACTGCAAGAGCTTTTCGGACTCAGGCATCACCTCCGGCTGCCCTCCTGGGAAGGGGATTTGCTGGTGCGTGCCCTGCTGCCCTGGACTGTGCAGGCGGACTCTGCATGCTTCAGGCACATGCACGCACATGCTCACATGGCCACGAATGCACCTGTACAAGCACACAAAAACAGTAAAAAAACACCCGCAACAGCCCCGATGGCCTCTGCGTTGCATCCTCTGAGGAGTGCGGTGAGACTTCAAAAACGCTTTGAATGGCGGCGCAGCGCACACTAAGGGTTTGACCCCAAACCGTGCCGGCCATGCAAGCAGGCCTGGGGCAGATTTGCCGCAAATCTGACTGTGGGCCGCCGCGTTTTATCATGGCATAAGCGTGTCGTCATTACCCCCTCGCAGGCTGCGCCAGGGACAGCGACTGCCCTTCCAAGTTCTGCTGCAACAGAGGTGGGGTTCAGCTTTCAACCTCAACAATGTGGTCGAGTGAGCTGCGGGTTCCACAGGCCGATGCGTGGTCTGATCGCTTCCCACAACAATGCATTTAATCCGCCCATTCACCAAACCAAACAACGGTAATGTCGCAGACACGAACAAGTGCAGCGCTTCGCTGTTCGTCACCGTCAACGGCGTGGCAAAGCAGGTGCGCAAGCTGATTGATTGAAACGCCTTTCTGTTTGCAAATGTTTTAGGGCAGGCACTTTGCCATCTCTGCCTGTCAACCCTCCGCGGGGCACTCCCAGCACTGTTTGCCATATGGCGATCGTGATCATGACTATTGGGCAACTGCCTGCATTTGATCCCAACAACGTTTTGCCACACTCCTGCAGGTCTGCAAGACGTGCTCCAGGGCCGGCATGCTGTGCCCTGAAGGCACCAGCTACTGCTGCAAAAACGGCAAGTGCGCCGCCAAGCTGGAAGATTGCACCTGCCGCTACGCCTCCGAGTGCCAGCGCTACACCTGCTGCGCTCGCACTCCGGGCACCAACGGTGCGGGGTGTGGGGCTGGGTGGGTTTGAGGGGAATGGGGGCGGGCCCTTCCGCTGTTTGGGCGCCGCCAACGCGCATGGACGCCCGTAAACACAGAGGCGAATGCTTTACGTACTCGCCGAGCCCCCCCAACACACAACCAATTGCAACCGCAGTGGGCAAATGCAGCGCTGCAATGTTCAATGCAACGAACTTCCAGGGTGAGCTCAATGGTTGTAGCTCGTTGAACGGTTTGCCCCTGGTGCATGGACCACACTGGCAGTTCTTGGGCCACAGCCGCTTATATTCTTCGGCCACAGCCACTTGCGCAACGAAACATGGCTCCCCGCATACTTGCAACTTGCACATCAGTAAGCCAAGCACTGAAACCTGAAACCTCAAAACCCAGTGTGCCCCAACTGCCTGCGCGCCAAGGAGAACGGAGTGAACTGGTGAGTCAACTGCTGAGTCCTTGCCAGCTTTGCGCGGGGCCGAAAATGCGCTGTGTGAGCATCCACTGAGCGCACTTGAGGCTGCATCAACCTTTCCCGGCGCCAACTAAATCACACGCTGCCAAATCGTGACAGCCCCGCCAACAAGCCGACGTGCTGTGCTGACGGGACATGCGCCGTGGCAGGCACCTGCGGGGTCAAGACAGCCTGGTGAGCGCGCCTGGTGGGGGTTTGAAGGGCAGGGGGCAGGACTGATGGGCGGCCATTGCCTGAGTCGACCAAACTCATTGCTGCCCCAGCTTACATAAAGCACATTAAATCGCGTAAAACCCCGCAGCACTAGCGACAGCTCGTGTCTCACCAAGCAGTGCTGCGGCAGCGACGGCTTCTGCCGCACCACGCTGTTTTCTGGCACGGAGCAGAGTGAGCTGCATGTTTGTTTGTAGGGTGGCACAGCAAAACACGTGTCGGGAGCAAGGCAATGTGAAGAAATCGCTATGCGGCCCCCCACCTGGGCAAGCAAGGTTGGTTTGATCACTCTGTTTTGTTTCTTCTCAGTTCGGACAAGTGAGTTGAAGTGCATTCAACGGCTGGCTGCAACGCCCACCAATCCCTTTCCCACACCAACAGGCTGCAAAGACTGCAACGCCGCCAAGAACCGCGGCGTCCTTTGCCCTACAACCAGGCCTTACTGGTTAGTGGTGATGCAAATGCGCACAGCACGGCTCAGCTTGGGTTGGATTGCAGTGGATGGCGGCAATATGTACGGATAAAAAAACGCAGCGCGACCGAACCCTAACAATTTTGCGACCCCCAACCGAACCCGCTGCAAGCCCGCACGCAACGCGTCGCAAATCCCACCACAACTGAAAACACAGCTGTCCGCACGGCCAATGCGTGGCCAAGGTGGCAGACTGCGACATCTCGATCAGCTTGGTCAAAGTTTCAAAGTACCAGGCCCACCATGTGCGATATTTGTCTGGATGGGGGGATTTCATACCGGGGCTTGTATACTGGGGCTTGCGTTAAATGTGTTGAACACCCCCGCCCCACGAAAGATGCGCACGCCAGTGCAATACAACCCAGACCGCAACTGCGATCCGTTCATACCCATTCCAACCGCAACAGCTGTACTATTTGGATGCCCTGGCCAACCTGACCGCGGCTGCTGACAACAATCTCTGGTCCGGCGGGGATTACCTGCGCCCTTGTGAGCACTCACACACCGCAACTGATGTTTTTGAAGTGATAGCGCGACAACAAAAACGTTTGGAGCAATCGCCCTGCATCACAAACAAAATGCCGTTGAAAACAGCTCACACCTAAAAACATCATTTAAACTTTAACGCAGCTCTCGTCGCTTACTACGATTTCAGGAAATGGGTGATCGCAGGCACAGCTGACGAGAGCGGCCTGCCACTGCTCTGTGGGTCCCTAGGCCTTGGTTTGCTGTACGGTTTGCAGCTGCCGCGCGTGCCGCTATCCCCCACTGTGGCTTCCGCACTCTGGTGCACATGAGACCTGCCTCCACTGGCTGCAAAACCTTGGTGCCCTCACCACACGCATGTTGCCCCCAATCGCACCCAACCCAGGCGATCGCTACGACTACTCCACTGGCACATTCTTCCGCGGCCTGGACTTCAAAACCGCCGCCGGGCCGCTCGCATGGGCCTCCGACGTGGCAGCGCAGCTGTGGTTCGCCGAGTGCAACGCCATGCCCAAGTGCAAGGCTGACATGGCAATTGACAAGGTCACGCTGGCCAAGATGAAGACCTGGACCAAGAGGGCCGCAGACAAGATGATCTCCTACCTCCAGATCGCACCCGCCGGCCGCAATGTGCTCTGCCCGCCCCGCGCCTACTTTGGTTTCTTCTACCAGACGTTTGTGCGGCCGCCAAGCCCTGCGAGCACCTTCCAAGGACTTTACAACTGGTAAGAGCCGGTTTCACCTTCCTTTTTGGCGCATGCTGTTTTTTCACAAGTGATTGGTGTGCGCTGCTGATTTGCTTGCCGCATTTCAGTGTGCGGTTGCGGGAGTGTGTGGTTACACCAGGGGCATGCCAAGGAAGCTAGGGGCAGAGCAATGTTGCCAAAAATGGCTCACGAACCCTCCGCTCATTTGTCGGCCCCACACAACCACCCATGCACCCACCAAACAAAAACCGCCCCCGTTTTGCAGGCCCACCGCGCTGAACCCCTCCATGATCAAGATCAAAAACGCCGCCGGCGCCGATGAGGTGATGAGCGCCCTCCAGATGCTGCAGCGCAGCGCCGAGCTCAAGTACTACATCCCAGAGCCCCTTCTGGCTATGGAGGGCCTGATCGAGCTGATCATCGGCCACGACCACTCGCTGCTGCCTACCCTGCCGAACCCCATCCTCCCCCTGTCCACGCCCGCCGCCGCGCCCGCCGCCACCGATGGCGCTGCGCCCGAGGCGGCGCCGGTGGCACTTGCCTCGGCCGACACGGCGGCTCCCCAGGCGGCTGCCCCGGTTGAGGCCATGGATGCGGGGCCGGTGGCGGATGCCTCGTACGCTGAGAACGGCTTTGTGGCCGGCGTCGCAAACCCCGAGCTGCTCAAGCATTCCGCGGGCACCACCTGGGTAGCTGGCTGCGCAGACGGCGACCTGCTCTGCGCCGCAAAGAGCCTCGGCCTGCTGGGCGCGAAGCCCGCCGCGGCTGGCGCGGCGCCGGAGGGCGCGGTTTCTAAGCTGGCAGCCGATGGGGTGCAGATTATGGCGGGGGACCGGAGCTGCCTGACGGAGCTGCGGGCGCAGCAGGGCAAGCTGCAAATGGCCAAGGAGATGTGTGGGGTGAGCTTCAATTGGCTTGTTGAGTCTGTTCGCAGACCATACTGGCTTGCCTGGGGTTTGAATCAGCGTGGGACATTGGTGCCTGATGGTTGCTGAGATCTGGGCTGAAGCTTGACAGCTGGCTTTCAATTGTCCTGCATGGGATTTAGAGTGCTGCAGTGCTGACAAACCCCACCCACCTGTGCCGCCCCGCACGCCATGGCCTGCCCGCGCGCCTCAACCGCAGAAGGTGCGTGTTTTCATGTTTTTTTCACTGCTTGCTGCCTGTCGCTGCCGTGTTGCGCACGCACATGTTTGAAGTGCATTGCTGCCATGTTGAAGGGGTGGGGGTCCACCAAGCTCTAGCTTGAGGGCTTCATCCTTGGATGGCAGGGTGGGGGATCAAGCGCACGCAAAACCTCCCCCAACCAACGCCAAACAACAGTACCGCCCCGCTGGCGTGTGGGTGGACCCCGACCCCGCCAAGCGCGTGTTTGCAATCGAGCGCCCGATTTGGGACATCCAGGTTGAAAAGGGCAACGCCGTCTACACCTACGTATGCTCCCTGGCGCCCGACCTGGTCGCCAAGACCTGCAAGGTCGGCCAGGGCGGGCTGGAGGACTACATGGAAAGGTTCAAGGCCGTGCTGGCCACGTTTGCGTCCATCACCTGCGACCCCGCCGCCACCAGCTACGTGCCCCTCAACGTTTTGGCCGACGGCGCGTCCTTCCCGCTCGTCGAGCCCGGGATGGCGACTGGCGGGGCCTGCCTCAAGGTGCGTGGGGGTTGCGCGTGTGGGTGGGAGCTCTGATGAAGTGCACGGCGCGCGCGTGTTTGTGGTTGCGAGGTGTGCGGCCTGCATTTTTTATTGGGGCTGCCCGAATTGCCGCTTTATGCCCAAAGCACTCAAAAAAAGCAAAAGCCAAGCAAGCCCCGCGAATGTAACTCCCACAACACACGCGTGCCAGATGGCAACCAACTTCATAAGCGACGTTGGCTGCTCCCTGGTGGACAACATTTACGACCGCTTCAACAAGGCAGTCGAGGTGAGCACGTGGGCTGAATCCTGACTTGCAGCCTATTTCCCTTGTGCCTTTGAATTCCAGGCTCTCCTGCTGTGAACACACATTTTGCCTCGATTGAAGGTGACTCGGCAGAAACCAAACCTGCTGCTAGGGGCTGCCGCACCAGACAACAGACCGCTTGTGACACAAAGCCCTTCGCGCAGTGCCGGCGCGAATGCGTGATTTGTGCAGGTGCTGCAGCCCGGTCCCCGAACACCTTGCCCCCTTTCCAAAAACCTCCCAGTGCTGCGCCGGCGACTGCCAGACGCGGGCCGAGTGCGCACTCCTCAGCGACGGCCTCGTCACCCGCATCAACATCCCCAGCTGTGGCGGCGATGGCGAGCCGGCCACGGTCCTGAAAATGCCCACGGGCTTTGACCTGCCCGCCACCTCGGGCGCCACCTGCGGCGGCGGCGACGGCAAGGGCTACTGGGGCTGGGGCATCTGGTCTGGCTGAGCCGCAAGGCCCTTGCCGCGCCCGGCGCTCGAGGCGCCAGCCACAGCCGGTGGCCGCCATGGCGGCACCGGCTGCCAGCCCGACCCTGCCCGCAGCTGGCAGCAAGCCTGCAGAGTTCGGTACCTGATCCCGCACTATCCTGTTATGGGCTCCCAGGTCCCTAGAGCGCCAAACCTTGTTCCGCTGTCCGCTTCAAAAGGCCTCGCCCCAATACATCGCATGCGTTTGCTTGCATGCCCGGTGCTGTCTTTGTGTGCCGCGACTGGAGACCACCACCCTCCCCACATGCGTCGCTGCCCATGGTCTCAGTCAAGCTGCGTACCGCCCTCAAGTCAGCTGACTTCTGAGTTGTGCGATTTGCAATGCAGCCGACGACATGGCAAGGGCCCCTCACTGCCGGCTGAAAAAGCACGCTGCAGCTTCGGCTTCGTCGTCGGCCGCCCACACACTAGCTTTGACTAGCGTTGACTAGCTTTGATTATTGCTGCGATGCCCCACAGCGCCTGCAGGCCTTGGCATGCTGCCCACACTCCCCCACTTCATCGCCTCCTCTACCGCCCCCCGGGCCCACTTTCCACCCCCTCTTATACTGCAAAACTTGCGACGTCAGCAGTGCTTGTTAACTTGGGCGCGCATCAATCAAAGCGCATGCAGCACATCTAATTCGCTGCATGCTGTGCCTGGAGCTGGCAAACGACGCACAATCATGCTTGCGCCTTGCTTGCCGGCGCTTTCTCCCTGCACACCAACCCCACGGGGTTGACCTGTCTTCATCACCCCTCCAGCGCCGCGGCAACTGGCCATGAGCTGCCATCGTAGTGTGGTGCCACCTGTCCACCCCACCTTGCACCATGTGCCCTTTTCACCAACAATGCTGCTTGGTGTGCCCAACCGCATGCTCGCGTTTGGCCTATTGCCTACTTTGTTTGAGCCTATCAGGGCTCAAACAAAAGATCGCACACCTTTGCTACGAGCAAGGCGGGGTTGGGCCACCTACCCGCGCCACACGCTGCCACTGGCTGTTTTGACGGATGGACCATGGCCTTCATGGCTGGCTGTGCCGGCGTGCAGGCCTGGCATTAGCACCACGAGTCATCGACAGCAACCTCAGTCGCCAATCACTTCCCATGTGTTGCGCCGCATCACCACTTCACGGTACCCCCCAAAAACAACAGCAAACTTTGGGATTGTCACTCCAGGCCCCTCGCGAGGCGGCTGCTCTTGTTGACCTGCTCACCGCCTGTGCTGCTCGCTGGCACGGCGGCGCGGCGCTGCCTGCGCTGCGCCCACACCGCGTCAAACGCGGGCCGCCCTGCCCCACCGTGCCGGGAAACGGGACCATTCTCAGCCTCAAGGGAGTGACACTAAATGCCACGGCTGGCGTGCAAGCCGTGGCGAGCCCTGGCCACGCAGTACTGCAAACTTACGCCCCAAAACTGCCCGCCGTCACCCCACCACGCCCCAAGCCGTGTGCCTGCCTCACATGCCTGCCACGCGTGCCTTTCCATAACCTTCACGAGTAACACTGGGGCTATCATGAGGGGTTTCTGTTTCACATGGGCAAGGCGCAGAGCCCCACTGGGCAACACCACAGCCAGGTCAGCCGGCAGCGCACAAGCAAGCCGGTGGGGCAGGCCCTGGTGGCGGCGCAGCGGCCGATCCTCCGGTTGAATTCCATTCTGTCTTTGCGATTCGATCATACTCTCAATAAATATGGCCCACAATCAACGCGCAGAGGGCTGGCGGTTGATGCCCGTGGGCTGTGGAGATGAGTCAACCGGCAGTGATGCATACCGCTGCGGCAGTGCTGCGGGCCTGCTGCGGGCCTGCTGCGGGCCAGGCCCCCGGCTGCGACGCGGGAGGCCACTGGCATCCACTCGTTGAACATTTCGCCAACCTCGAACGATTGCGAAACCCCTTCAAACCAAACAACCTCGACGACGATCATTTTGTCGCCCGCTGCCGTCCACGCCGCCCGCCGTACGTCCGCCAGGCTGAAAGCAGCGCTTTGTTAGGTCATTTTGGGCTTTCGGACCAGCTGAGAAGGCAGCAGTCGCGGCGCACGGCACGTCTCGGAGACTGGGAAGAAGCTGGGTCGCCCGCCCAGGAAACCCCGTCCACGCCCAGCCTGACCCTATCGTTACACCCAAACTGCCGCAGACACCGTGGCGCATGGCGATTCCGTGGCTGCCCCGGCTGCCCTGGGCGGCGGCCGTCCTGCTGCTGGCCGCCGCCCCCGGCGCGCTCGGACAGGCCTGCTCTTCGACCACCACGTGCCCGGCCGACACGTGCTGCAGCACCCTCGCGGCGTCACGTGAGTGCATGCGGAACCTTCCATCAGCCGGCGCTTGCCAGCCGCCGCGCCTGCTTGCTGCGCCCCGCCCCTCCCTCCTCTATCCTTCCCGTTACTCACCCTCGAAACGTGCAACGCCCGCCGCGTGGCAATCCCGCCGTCCTCTCCCACCGCCGCTGGTGTGGCCGGCCGCCCAACCGCCCCTCCTGCCGCCCCGCTTAAACCCTGACCCGAACCTGGCCCACGCGCCCTTCGCAGCCTTCTCCTGCGTGGCCGGCCCATTTGTCGACGGCGTCCAGGTCTGCAACTGCAAAGGCCTGGAGGCCAAAGGTCTCAAGTGCCCCGCCGACAAACCCTACTGTACGTGCGGTGCTTGTTTGAGGCGCAATCTGCTTGTGGCCGAGTGAATGCGGCACTGGCATGTTCCAGCCGGCCTGCCTTGAGCCCGACCCCGCTGTGCGGACGTACCCACCCCAATCGCAGGCTGTGGCAGCAGCGGTCTCTGCATTGCTGACGTGGCAAAGTGCACCTGCGTTACGTCAGCAAGGTTGGCATGCATGGGTTGGAGTGCCAGTCAATCTCTGACCGACCATGCCTTCAACACTATGACCTGTTTGACCGCCGCCGTCTGTGCCAAAAACGGTGTGCCAAGCCTTGCATCCGCCACGAACCAAACCAACGGGCTCCAAACCTTGCACACGACAACCACCCGCTTTGCCAAAACCGCAGCTGTCCTAAGGGATCTTGCTGCAGCAAGGCCACAGCCGGGTGGTCAAGTGAGCGGGCTTTTAGTTCATTCCAACCACCCTAGTGCTTAGGCTCAAATCTCAAGTTGATTGCGTACGCCCCTTGCCTTTATGGCATGCTTTGCTTGAATACCCAAATTGGGCAGATCGCGACAGCAGTTCC
The DNA here is from genome assembly GCA_003203535.1 of Raphidocelis subcapitata. NCBI lineage: Eukaryota > Viridiplantae > Chlorophyta > Chlorophyceae > Sphaeropleales > Selenastraceae > Raphidocelis > Raphidocelis subcapitata. The sequence goes on from BDRX01000011.1 coordinate 350,083, forward strand.
TGCAGCGCGTCCCCCCCACCCTCCCAACACTCACGGCGCCTGAACCCCCGCTCCAAAACAGGCTCCACCCCATCCATTGGTACCTGCAGCCTCGCCCCCTTCAGCGCCGACGGCAAATACTGCCAGTGCACCACTCCTGCCAAGCTCAACGGAGTCACCTGCCCGGCCTGCTGCGGCCAAGAAAACCGCTGTGCCGCGCAGGCCACAGAGTGCACCTGCACAGACCCCACCCACTGCCCTACAGGCTCTTGCTGCAGGTGTGCGTTCAGCCGGTTGCAGGGCCCTTTTACATTGTGTTCCTGAAACGCGCAGATTCGCAGAAGCTACCGATCTGCACCGTTTGATGTCCACCTCGACTAAGCCAGGCACAAAAATTCCCCTCCACTCCGCCGCGAACCGAATCGCAGCAAGACGAGCGCGGCCTGGGCAGGTGGCCTGGTTTCTGGGTTACTTGGGGCAATTTGAGATGGTCGTGGGTTGCCAAACAAGCTCCAGCTGTATGGACCTGCGTTCGCTCTGTTTCACCTCAAATCCCATCCCCGCCCAAGCCCACGCATGCCTTCCGCACCCGCCCTCCCAGCCGGCTCGAGCGGCAAGTGCAGCGCGCGAGCTGTCGCCGCAGATGGCACCGGCGCCTACTGCAACTGCAGCTTGGCCCTGAACGGCGTGGCCTGCGGCAGCTGTTGCTACAACAACAAATGCGGGGCGTCAATGGAGGCCTGCCCCTGCCGCGAATCCTATCAGTGCAAAGACGGCGCTGGGGCCCAGACTGGGTGCTGCAGCAAAAAGCCACGCCAGTGGAAAGGTGCGGTGGCTGGCTATGGCTTTGGGGGCCCCTGGGGCTTTTAGTCATGCTTTTTTACATCGTGCTTAAAAGCGCCTGGGAGATTTTGCTTCACACCCCTGATTTTGCACTCCTTGCTTGCCAACACCGCCTGCCCCGCTTCAACCCCACCTGCTGCCTCCGCCCCCACCCCTGGATCAAACCTGCCAGCCAACGCCGAGGGCCGGTGCAGCAGCCAGTTGACCGGCAGTCCATCAAGCGACTCATTTTGCAACTGCAATGAGAGCCTGTCAACCGTCAACATGGCCTGCCCCGCCTCTTCTCAGCCTGGCCCGGTTGCCACGTGCTGTGAGGTGCCTGGGCTGGCTGTGAGCAAGTGCGCCGACAGCTGCGCCTGCGACATGGCCAATGGGCCGTACTGCTCATGGGGCCAGTGTTGCACCTACACGGCCGAAGCAGGTGTGCTGTTGCAGGCCTGGGGGGCGCCTGATGCACTTGCAACCCTGCTCGTGCAGCAGACAAATACGGGACGATGTCTGCACCCGGCGGGGCGGCACACTCAGCGTTCTCAAGCCCGCAAGCTGCTGAAAACGCGCAATTAAGTGAGAGCATGCGCTTTTACCCCTCCCAATCGCGGCCCCTCAAAACTGCAGGCACCGGCATTTGCATGACCGAGCCTCTGGATTCAGCCGGCAACCAGGTAGGGTGGTCTGAGCAAGTGGGGGCAGGGTTCCAGCCGCCAACAGCCCGGTAATTACCTTTATAAAGTGTAGTGATGATAACCAGCCACAGATCTGAACCTAAAAGCCAGTGCCACTTCAGCACCCAAACTCCTCCAAACAATGCCACAACTGCAGGTTTGCTCCGACTGCAACAACCTCAACGGGCTGTCCTGCCCGGTCTCAAAGTCTTTCTGCTGGTGAGCACCGCCCTTCAAACGCAACTCAACGCATGCGCAGCCCAGGCCCAACAGCAGGCACACTTGTCTGCGCTCATAAATAAACCAAAGCTGGTGAGCACAAGAAATACAGCATGCTACACATGCAGACTTGCCCCCTCCCTCTTGCCCAAACGCCCGCAGCCCTGATGGCCGCTGCGTGGCGTCTGCCGACCAGTGCGGTGCGGGGCCTTACTTGCTGGCTGTGTAGGCAGGGGCAAGTGCCGAAGCAGCCCCGCAGCTAGCGGAGCGCCGACAAGCCAGCCAACTGCACTTGCGTGCTTGCCTCCTACACCCGTATACATGCCGCAACGTTTAGAGTGACTCTGCGCTCGCTCCGCTTCGCACACGCACAGGCTGCATCAGGGACAAGGACTGCCCCTATGGCTCGTGCTGCAACAAAGGTGGGATGGCCAACCTGCTAACTGCCAGGCCGGCGACTGGAGCACTCCAGTCAGTTGGCGAGGGCGCGCTGCGCCCACGCGCCCACGCGTCCTGACGAATTACCTTGCCGCATGTGCGCGCTGACCTCGGGGACACGCCCAACCGAACAAAATGCGCAGTCACAAAGCAGTGCTCGACGTCACTGTTTGCCACAGCCGACGGCGTTTTCAAACAGGCACGCTTAGTTTCAGACTTTCTGGCCCTGTTTCTTGGCCCTTTTGCAAGGCCCTCTTCTTGCGAGCTGCATGGCACCAGAAAGAAACCCCTTCAGCCGCCAACCTTGGCTTGCGTGAATGCCCCACCCAACCAATCGCAGGTCTGCTCCAACTGTGGCAGGGATGCGATGGCCTGCCCTGCAGGCAAAAGCTACTGCTGCAAAAACGGCAAGTGCGCCGCCAAGCTGGAGGACTGCAACTGCCGCTACGCCTCGGACTGCCAACAGCAAACCTGCTGCGCGCGCACCCCGGGAACCAACGGTGCGAGGGCGCTTTTGGTGGTTGCAAAGTCAAAACCCGAATTGCCGCATTCTGACTGCCGATGTGAAGCCTTTTGGAATAGACAGCCCATTCTGGACTGAACGCGAGCGCGCTTACTCACAAACACCAACCGCAGTGGGCAAGTGCTCCAGGACAATGTTCAATGGGACAGTCCAGGGTAGGCCCGGTTGGCAGTTTTATTGCGCCGTTGCCAAGGCAGATGAGACTGTGGCGCCTGCAGGGTTGCTTTGACCGCGGATTGACCCTGAATTATCTGGATGTCATTACCTTTGAGCGCTGACCCTGCCGCGCCACCCTCACCACCCACCACACAGTGTGCCCCCACTGCGCGCGCGCTGTGAGCAACGGCGTCAAGTGGTGAGCCAGCTGCGCCTGCTTCGTAACCCCCCCCTTGCCTGGCGAAGCACGCATGGAATGCTCGCTTTTCGCGCTGCATTGCAAAGTTACTGTGCTAATCCTGAGCCCCATTCAAATCACCGCAAAACAGCCCCTCTACGGCTTCGGAATGCTGCACCGACGGGACCTGCGCCAAAGCCGGAACCTGCGCAACTTTGAAAAAATGGTAAGCAATTCAGAGCTTGCCAAACCCATGTTACCTCTGCTCTATTTCTCAATCAATTCTCCTCGCAGCAAGCTGGCCGTGCCGGCCGTGCAGTTCAGCCTGAGCATGCTAACTGATTGCCCACAACACAATGAACCTGGTTCCACGGCCCTTTCAAAACCCGAACCTGCAACCCACCTGCAGCTATGGCTCGGATTCTTGGTGCCCATCCGGCCAGTGCTGCGGCGATGACGGATTCTGCCGCAACAGCATGTTTGTTGGCACGCGCCAGAGTGAGCGGGGCATTGGGGATAACGACGCCAATACTGGGGGGGCTGAAGCAGGTGGTCTCTACCACTGTTTGCAGATATCACACACAACTGTCTGGCCATCCTCATGCCTTGGCCCCGCAATCCTCACTTCCATGCGTTTCCAGGCTGCGCCGACTGCAACACTGCTGCGGTGAATGGCATGGTTTGCCCCACATCGACGCCGATTTGGTGAGCTTGTTGTGGCGGCAAGTACACAGCGCGCTTGCTTGTGTTGAGCTCGACGTGTTTTCGGCACACAGCACGACAAACCCCACCCCAAACCCAAACCTAACCAAACCCCAACCCCAAACCCCAAACCCCAAACCTCAAGCCCCAGACCCCAAAACCCAAAACCCAAAACCCAAAACCCAAAACCCAAAACCCAAAACCCAAAACCCAAAACCCAAAACCCAAAACCCAAAACCCAAAACCCAAAACCCAAAACCCAAAACCCAAAACCCAAAACCCAAAACCCAAAACCCAAAACCCAAAACCCAAAACCCAACTCAACGCAAACGCAAACGCAAACGCAACAGCTGTGCGCGGGGCCAATGCGTCGCAACGGCGGCAGATTGCACCTCCAACATCGCCACTGGGAAAGTGTACAAGTACCAGGCCCACCATGTGAGCAGTGTTGCGATTTTCTTTGATTTAATTTCGATGGTGCTATTGATTTGAACCTGGTACTTTGAATCTGGGCCCCAGGATTCCTCACAAGCTGTGCCGGCGCCAAAAACAGCCGCGCCCCACCCGTGCCCCGTTCGTAAACATTCAAACGCCCGCCCCAAACGCGCCGCCAGCTTTACTACCTGGACAGCGTGGCCAACGCCAGCGCAGCGCTGGACCAAGGCCTTTGGGACTCTGGCAAGCCCACTCGCCCGTGTGAGCCCCTGCAACCTGCTTCTGCGCTTGCTTTTTTGCCCCACAGCACATCGTGTCCTGCTTTGTTTCCCCTTGAACTCCAAAATTCATTGTTGGGGCTGCCCAACAAACGCAAATCGCAGCTCCGAACGATTACTACGACTTCAGGCGATTTATGGTAGAGGGTTATTCGGCGCAGTATGGAAACGAGGTCGTTTACTGTGAGTTTTTTTGTGACATGTTTGTTGCATTTCGTGCCTTTGCCTGTATGAATTAGTGCGAAAAACACTGCTCATTTCCCTGCAATGACGCAACCTGACCAACCTCACGGCACGCTTCGTTCAAAAATGGGCAGGCCGGAGCCGAAAGGACCCCGCCACAAACTACTTCCTCCGTGGCCTGGACTACAAAACCGCCCCTGGGACGCTCGCGTGGGCATCCGACCTCGCCGCCCAGCTGTGGTTCGCCGAGTGCAACGCCATGCCCAAGTGCAAGGCCGACATGGCAACAGACAAGGTCAACCTGGCCAAGATGAAGCTCTGGACAAAAGCGGCCGCAGACAAGATGATATCTTACCTTCAGATCGCCCCTGGCGGCCGAAACCTGCTGTGCCCGCCGCGTGCCGGCTTTGGTTTCTTCTACCAGACATTCATCAGGCCATACTTCATGAGAGACGCCTTTTGCCGCCTTCTCAACTGGTGAGGGATAATGCATGAAGTTGATCGAGGCACGCGAGGCATTGCGACAGGGGTGTTGGGTGCATGCGTGTGCGTGTGCGCGCCCACACAGGCATGGCCGTGCATGGGCGCCTCACAGGCATGGCCACGACCAGTGACTCAGCATTCCGCCCATCATGGGATGATGGATCGTTAGCTGAAACACCCCACAACCATCCCCCCCAAACCACACGCAGGCATGGCGCGCTGAACCCCTCCTACATCAAAATAAAAAACGCCGCCGGTGCCGACGAGTTGATCAACGCGTTGGACATGATCAAGCGGGCCGAGGATCTGAGGTATTCCGTCCCAGAGCCGCTGCTGGCGATGGAGGGCCTGATCGAGCTGCTCATCGGCCACGACCACACGCTGCTGCCAACCCTGCCGGCCCCCATCGTCCCCCTATCCACGCCCGCTGCCGCGCCCGCCGCCACCGATGGCGCTGCGCCCGAGGTGGCGGCGATGATGGCGATCGCCTCGACCGACGCCGCGGCGCCCCAGGCGGCGGCGGCGGCCGTGGCCATGGATGCGGGGCCGGTGGCGGATGCCTCGTACGCTGACAAGGGCTTTGTGGCCGGCATCGCAGACCTTGAGGCTCTCAAGCCCGTGGCGGACCCCCCAAAGGTTGAAGGCTGCGCAGACAGCGACCTGCTTTGCATCGCCGAGGGCCTTGGCATGCTGGGTGCAAAGGTTGCTGGCGCGGCGCCGCAGGGCGCGGTTTCTCAGCTGGCGGGCGACGGGGCGCAGGTCATGGCGGGAGAAAGAGGGTGCCTGGATAATTTGCGGAAGCAGCAGCACCAACTTGAATTCGCCAAAGACTTCTCTGCGGTGAGCACACAGCGGGCGTGTGTATGTTGCTCTGGCTTTCAATGTTGTCCTGTTTGCCGCGCCCCAATTGCTTTAGTGCTGTGCCTCCTGCCCAGTTCCGTGCCAGCTGCCCAGTTCACACATGCTTGGCAAATCCGCTGATACCTGCATTGCCCCAAACCCCCTCCCTGCACCCATGGCCTCTACTTTTCAATGTGGCATCAATGTTTAGCTGGTGCGCCTGCTCGATAGTCGCGCGCAGTGCGTCCAATTCGGTAGCAGCTTTGCGCCCCTTTTGTGTGCCATGTTCTTGAAGTGCATGCCGCATGGAAATGCGCAAACACAACCACTTGACCCAAACGAATGGCGCAAAGCTAAACAAACAGCCCACTAACAAAACAAATCAAAACGACAGTACCGCCCTGCTGGTGTCTGGGTCGATCCTGACCCCACCAAGCGTGCCGTGGCCATCGACCGTCCGCTGTTTGAGATGCAGTTTGAGAAGGGGCTGGCCGTGTACACCTTTGCCTGCGCCGCGGTTCCCGACTTCACCGCCAAGGCCTGCAAGGCGCAGCAGAGCACCCTCCAGGACTTTATGGACACGTACAAGGCCGTGCTGGCCACCTTTGCGTCCTTCACGTGCGACCCCGCTGCCACCAGCTACAAGCACGTCAATGTCTTGGCCGATGGCTCGGTTTTCCCGGTCATCGAGCCGGGGATGTCGACAGGGGCGCAGTGCACAAAGGTGGGGCTCATTTGCCCGACTTTGCGCCACTTTTTTTGTTTTGACGGGTGGCCCGTGCTTGCACGTGGCGTAAGATGAGCTGCCACGCCCTTGCTGATGGAGGCCACCTAACACGCACTGCCTGCAGTTGTGAAGGCATCCATAAAAAAGCCATGCGCAGTTACGGTTGTGCTCACGCCTCCTCTCATGCAACAAGCTCTGAAAAACAGTTCACTTTCGACTTCAACGTGGACCGGGGGATCTACATATTCAACTACCTTTATGAGCGCTACGGCAAGGCAGTGACGGTGGGTTCCTGTGTTGGGCTTTGGTCCCCTTTGGCGTGGACTGTGGAGAAGACTTGGGGTGTTGTTTGCGCGTAGACAGCAAGGCTGCAATGCTTCAGCATCAGGCCTGAAGGGCCACCAGTGCGCTGACATATGGCATGCTCAACAAGCCCAAGCCCAAGCAGTTTATTGGCTTGGGTTGGATGACGTCAGTTTCCCTCCCCGCCATGTTAAACGCCCCGTGCCAAAAACAACCCAAATGCAACAGTGCTGCGCAAGCGACTGTGACAGCCGCCCGGAGTGTCTCCTGCTCGGCATGTACTCAAGCACTACCTTCTACGTCCCCGAATGCCGCGGCGACGGTGCGGCTGCCTCCGTCAACAGCATGCCCGCGGGCCTCGCCCTCCCGGCCTCCTCTGGCGCCACCTGCGGCTGCGGCGACGGGAAGGGCTACTACGGCTGGGGCGTCTACTCCGGCTGAGCCTTCTGCTGTCGGCACAGGCGCTGCGGCCAGCATGGCGGCCTCTGGCCCTGCTGTGTTGTGCGTAGTTCTGACCGGCTGCCGGCAAGAATCTTGACTAGCTGTGAGTGGGTTTGAGGTATAACTGTTCTCGTTTGAAACCGCCGACCCTTATCACCAGTTGGTGCCTTTGTGGGCAAAGGCTGCCTCCTCCCCGATTCGCCTCTCCGCATGGCTGGTGTCTCCCACCCTTGCCGCGCCGTCGCACGGCCTCTTTGGGGCCGACCTGCGCGCATGCGGCCAATATCGCAGCAGCCGGGTGATGGTTTTCACAACTCTGAGCCGCATCAAACAACGCACACCGCGAATGCTTGCCAACAGCAAACCCCGTATAGCCACCACCCTCTTAGTCGCCAACAATTCCCCAAACGGTGGCAACAGGCTCACCGTGCCATGATCTGCCCCCCCCCCCCAAGAACATTTTCCTCCGTTTTACGCCCGGCCGTTGAACACTGTGCCTTTTCGCCACCGTCACATGCGCGCGCACTTTCAACGTGTTTGCCCACACCACGTCTTGATATCCCCCAAGCGGGGCAATGGGGCCAGCGTAGCGAGGGCAACCCCTCGGCCCCTCCAACAACGAAACCTCCTCGTGGGATTTGTTTGCCATGCAACGCGCCTCGCGAGCTGCTGGCGGCTTCGGCTTTGCCTCACTGCACACTTCTTGCTGGCACGGCGGCGCGGCGCTGCCTGCGCTGCGCCCACACCGTGTCGTCGCGGGCAGCCCTGCCCCGCCGTGCCGGGCAAACAGGGCGAATCTCAGTCCAAAGGGAGTGACACCAAACGGCTGGCGTGCAAGCCGCTGCCAGCCCTGGCCTCGCACTTGAACACTTGGCGCCCCAAAACTGCGAAACACCCCAAGCTGCATGCCTGCCTCACATGCCTGACGCATGTGCGTTCCCATGACCGTAACACCGGGCTGTCATGGGGGGTTTGCTGTGCCACCTGGGGAAAGGCGCAGAGCTGGGCGGCGCGGCAGGTCAGCAGGTGCAGCGTGGCTGATGAGCGGTGCTGCAACAGCGGCGGGCCGCAGCCGGCGCAATGCCACGTCCATTTTCCCAGCTTTTATTAAACCGAGTTTACCTCCCTCCCGGCAAGCCGCGCGATCCCGCCGCGCGAGATCAGCCTAGCCACCCAGAAGCCCGTCTTCCAGCCGTGCAGCGGGTCGGATTTGAAACGTCAAAGCATGACGCTCGCGTAGCCCGCTGGCGTGGGGGCAGCGGCAGCGGCAGCGGCAGCGGCAGCGGCAGCGGCAGCGCTGCACACTGAAGCGGCGCACGGCGCGCCGCGCGCCGCAGCAGGCCCATGGCGGAGCTGCTCGGCGCCTGCGACCGCGTCTGGCCACGTGCGCCGCATGCGCCGGAGGCCGTGTTGAAAAACGAGCTGGCGCGGCAAATGCTGGTGGGAGGGCAGCATATCGATGTCCAGGTGGGTTGAGGATGAGGGCTTGGGACGAGGGCCACGGAGGGGCCGGGCAGAGTGCTGCCTAGGTGCCGTGTGGTCTGCACACGTTGCATTTGGCCTGGGCCAGACTTTTGGCAAACGCATGCAGGCGTGCAGTATGCACACAGAGCAGCCATGCGCACACATGCAGCACTCGGCCTTGCCGTACATGGCAGGAGCGGCTTGAACCGCGCACGCGCAAAACACGCAATGCTCCACCCCACCCCCAACGTGCCTGCAGTACCTTCAACGCAATGAGGATGAAGTGTGTGTGAGCCTGTCGCGCGCTGGTGGGTGCCGTTGCAGCCCCTGCTGCGTGCTGCAACCCTCGCAGACGCGGGGGGGCCACAAATGCTGCCCCTTGCAGCCGTGGAAAGCATGCTGCATGCCAAGCGAGAGCACTGCATGCAGTTGATGCATGCAGTTGTTGCATGCAGTCATTGCACGCCAAACAAAGCGCCTCGGAAACCAGCCAACCAACCATCCAGCCAACCAAAAAAACACCGGCGCATCAACAAACCGACCCAGGCCTCGTCGTGTCGCATTTCAAGCGGCAGAACCCAACGGCGGCGGCCTGGTCTGATCAGCAGGTCAAGCTCAAGGACCTGTTGAGGGGGGACCCGTGCTTCAGGCTGGAGCCAGACCCGGACGACCGGAACCTTGTGAGGTGAGGGGGTCTTGGGGGCCACCGCCTGCGGACGGGTTTTGGGCACTTGCGCGTCTGCCTCGAGTGGTGGCGCGCGTGGTCGCGTGCCGCCGTCGCTGCCGCCCGTCGAAAGCCGCGGCTGCTGATACCAATAAAAAAAACCGCCCTCAGGCTGGTTTTGGACCTCCAAACCCTGCGGGATTTGGGGGCCGGCGGCGACGGCGCCGCCAACGGCGGCGGCGGCGGCGGCGGCAGCAGCGGCGGCGCGCCGTCCGCCGCCGACGGCGCCCCGCGCCGCCGCGCCGCGCCGCCGGCGACGCGCTACCCCTTCCCCAACAACGTCGACGTCGCCGCTACTGGCCTCATACGCCCCGCCAGCTGGCGCAAGGCGCTCGCGTCCGGGCTCTGCCCGCCGTTTGTGCCGTCGAAGGTTTGCGCCCGCTGCGGCTTCCGCGGCCACGTGGCGTCGAACTGCAGCCTGCCGCTGTGCGGGCGCTGCCACTGCGTCGGGCACGACTCGGCTTGCTGCGGCCGCGAGTGTGCGCGCTGCGGCATCGGCGGCGGCGGCGGCGAGCTGGAGGAGAGGAACCGACACAGGGCCGGCGAGTGCCCGTTTGCAGAGTGCGAGAGGTGCGGGCACGTGGGTCACAGCAGGCAGGACCTGTGCCGCGGCGGGCCCTACGCGTCGCAGCGCCCGCTCGCACTGCCGCCGCAGCCGCCGCCGCAGCCGCAGCAGCAGCAACAGCAGCAGCCGGTCGCAGCAGCAGCTGCAGCAGCGGGGGCGGCGGTCCCGGCGCCAGCGGCGCCGACCACGGTTGAGGTGGCTCTGCAGCTCGAGGCGATTGTGGATCGCATGTTTGAAAAGATGCCGGAAGCTGCCCTCGAGCTTGTGGGCGACGCAGGCTCGCGTCTGCTAACGGCGGCGCTGACAAGCGGCGGCCGCAGCGCGTTTGAGGCGATCATGGCGGCTGTCGACCGCGGCAGCGGGGCCGTCGCGCTCTCAACGGTCCGCGCCGCCGCCGCTGGCGCGGCCGCCCTTGCGCGGCCCGCGGCCACGGCGCCGGCGCCGGCGCCTCAGCAGCAGGCGCCCGCTCGGGCGCCCCAGCAGCAGCCGCAGCAGCAGGGCCCCAGCCTTGCACCGGACGTGGCGGCCGAGCTCGAGCCGCTGTGTGACGCGGTGTGGCCGCCGGACGCGGCGCCGCACCCGCTGCTCAAAGGCGAGCTTGCCAAGCTGCTGCTGAGGCAGGCGCAGGGCCCCGGAGGCGGCGGCGGCGTCGAAGGCAGCATGTGCTGGCTGCCGCTTGCGGTTGCAGGTGAGCGCTCCCCTTCTTTCTTGGTCGCTGCACAACAGCGCGCGAGCAGCCTCGGTCGCTTGTGGCGGTTTGGCAGCGGATCACATTTCACAAGCTTGAGTCGCAACACCCCACCCCATAACGACACCCATCAACCCCAACCTTGCGGCAGGCCCCCGCCTGCTGGCTTTTTGGCGCAGCGAGCAGCAGCTTTTCCCCGCGGGCCCCGACGCACCGCCGCCCTTTTCCAGCGTGGCGGCCATGCTGTCAGGAGACCCCTATTTGTCGTGCCGCACGCGCACGGGCATCGGCGAGGCGTACGTGGTGCTGGATGCAGCCAAGCTGGCCAGATGGGGTGAGAGCGCACGCGCTGGAAGTGCTGCAGCTGGCAGACTGCATGCTCGCAGGGGGCCTGCGGCGGCCAGTGTGCTCATAGCGCATAGCCCACATAAGCTCGTACCTTGACTGGACTCTGAACACAGCGCAGCCATACCACAGCAGCCACGGGCAGCGACAAACGCGACCCCTCCCGCACAACCGGCCCATTTGCAGGCGCGGTCGCCCCGCTGCCCTCGTACGCCGACCTCCTCCGCCGCATCGACGACGCCTGGGACCCCACCGGCGGCGACGGCGGCGCGTCCGAGGCGGCGGCCGAGGCGGTTACGCTGGTCAACTGGCTGGCGAAGCTGCTGGCGGCGGCCGGCAACCCGGGCGCGGCGACTTGGGGGCCCTCGGCGGCGGCGCGGGCCAGCGCCAACGACTGGGGCTATTGCCTCGAGGCATCCTCTGTTGGTGAGTGTGCCCACTGATTTAATTGGCCCGGCCCGAGCCATGCCCGCCGCGCTTTCGTTCGAGCTGGTGCAGCGGTGGCGCGCCACCGCGCCGCCGTCAGTGGGTCTGTTTGGGATTGCCCGGCACTGATGCGGCCAATCAGTGCCTCCCTTCCGCGTACCTCGGAAACCTCAACACCTCAACCTTCCCTCCCCCCCCACAACACACAGAGGAGCACCTGCGGAGCATGTGGGCCGCCAACCCCGCCACGTCGCCCCGCCCCTACCCGGCCCAGCACACCGTCCGCAGCCTGCTGCAGGGGCGCCCCTTCTTCCGCCCCCACTTTGACCCGCGCAGCCGTTCGACTATTAACGTCCGGATGGATGTTTACGCGCTGACCGGCTGCCGGCGGCCGCTGCCAGGAGACGGCGAGCCGGAGTGAGAGGCGCGGCCCAGGGCGGGCGCGTGCACGCTGCGCGACACGCCGCTTGTACTTGTGTGCTGCACACTTGCACACTGCTACAGAATGAGGTTAGTTCATACAGGCCGTAGTTTTGCCAGTCCACCCCCTGCAAACGTTTCCTGGACCAAACGGTGTGTTTCAGCAGCCGGGGGTGCGTTGGCTGCACGGGCGGCGGTGGGGCCGGTGCGCGCGCGGCAGCTGCGCGGCGGTTCGGGCACGAAGGGCTTTCCTTCACGGCCCGGCGACCAGCCAGCAGTTTTGTTTCGTTCCGTGCGCCAAGTCCTCGCGCTTCAGGCGCTGCGCGCCAAACGCCTACGCGATCTGCGGCCTCGCGCGGGGCAGTGCGGCTGTCCGCAGTCCTGGGCTGCCGCCGGCGCGTAGAGCGCCTCACCAGGGCATGAGGACGCCTTAGGGCGCGAGGCAGCGGCGGCAGCGGCGCCAGGCGCGGCGCGTGCGCGGCCAGCAGCACGCCGCCAGCGGACTGCCCCCTGTGTCGTACGGGCCAGCGGGGCCTCGCCCAGCGCCGCTTTACGCCGCGCTGAGCCATGGAGGAGCTGCTGCAGGCATGCGACAGGGCGTGGCCGCGCGGCGGCGACCCCGTCGCCGCAGCGCTGAATGATCTGGCGAGGAACCTGCTGGTTGGGGGGGAGCACGTCGATCCAAAGGTGCGGCGGGGGGGGCACGTGCCGTGCAGGCGCCGCATGCAAAGCGCATGCACGCCGCACGCGCGGCGCGGCACTGGCGGCGCCTGGGGACAGTGCGGGGCCCAGCGCAGAGCCGAGGGTGCGTGCGTGGTACTGTGCCAACCGCAGGCGTGCTGCTGGCAGGAGGGAAACTCCAGCAGCCGTGCCAGCCGCCACGACTTCTTGTCCCCCCCGCCAATCCTGCAATGCACATTCCACCACCCCCACTGATCACCCACCGCTTCCCTGCAGTTGGTCTTCCGCAGCAAAAATGCGCGCGGCATCACCCTCGGCCGGACAGGTACGCACCACGCACACGCAGCAGGGGCACCCCCGCCGCCACCGCACACGACTAACCGTGCAGATGACGTGCGCCCCACTCAGCCACGCGCTCGCTCAAGTTCCCCGACCCTTGCCGCCGGCTGCTGAGCGGGCCCCCTCCCAAACCGCCGCCCCGCACCCGGCGCCGCCCGCCGCTGCGCGCAGGCATGGTGCTGCACTCCTTCAGGCAGAGCGCCAGCCGCGCGGTGCGCGCCGCCCTCAGCAAACTCAAAATATGGGAGCTTCTGGAGGCCGACCCCGCCGGCTGCTTCAGGGTTGAAGGCGACTACTCAGACTTTTCTTCTCGGTGGGGGCGTGGTGCTTTGCTTGAGAGAACGCGGCTGCGCCGCCGCCTGGTGCGGTGTTGGGCCGCCATCGATCTGCAGGCAGCGGCGGGGCTCTTCCTTAAAACGGGCCCTCGCATCTTGACATCAACTAGCACTCTGTGCTGGTTGGCAGTGGCGTGGTGACCTAATTTGAGTGGCTGGTTGCCTGTTTAGCTGGTTTCGCCAAGTACAACGCGAATCGCCTTGAACCACCAAACCGCATCCCACCCTTGCAGAGTCATTCTCGACCTCGCCGCGCTGCGCCGCGCCGCGGCCGGCGCGCGGGACGCGCCCCGTGCCGGGGGCGAGGGCGTGGGCGGCGGTCGCGGCGCTGCGGACTGCCCCCTGCCCTGTGTGGTCGCGGTCGCGGCCAGCGGCATGCTCAGGCCTTCCAAGTGCGTGCGTGCGGCGCGCAGGCGGCCCGCATGCGCCTTTCTCGCGTCTGCTGCAATGGGTTGCGGCTGTGCGGGTCGTGATGGCCACTGCTTGAGTGGCCACTGCTGATGTGGGGGAGTCGGATGGAGTGCATGCATGCGGGCGACCTCTTCTTCTGCATGCATGCAAGGTTTGAAAACGGACCGCCCCTCCACCCCGCCTGCTTTCCAGGTGGCTCACACAGCTGGAGAGCACTGCAGAGGGCGGGAGTGGCCTGCCGGCAGCCGGGGCGCTGTGCAGAGTTTGCACCCGCTGCGGCTTTCGAGGCCACGCCGCAGCCGGCTGCAGCCTCTCTTACTGCGACCGCTGCCGGCTGTTCGGCCACGGCGCCTCGGAGTGCGCCACCGCCTGCGCACGCTGCGGCATCAGCGGCGGCGAGGCGCGGCGCAACCCGGAGCGGGCGGCGCGCAACCAGCACGGCGCGCGGCAGTGCCCCTTTTCCGCGTGCGGCAACTGCCGCACCGTGGGCCACCGAACGGAAGAGTGCGCCTTCGCGCCGGCCGCGTCTGCAGGCGGCGCAGGCGGTGCGGGCGGTGCGCAGTCAGGGCCCTCGACGCCGCAGGCGTCGCGGGCGCCGCCGCCGCCGCGCGGCTCCGGCGGTGGCTCCAGCGGCGACGGCGCGGACCCCGACGGCGCCCCCCGGACTGCCGATCAGATCTCTCACCAGGTGGAGGCCCTGGTGGATCTGATGCTCGATCACTGCGCAGAAACAGCGGTGGAGCTGGTGGGCAGCGCGGGCGCGCGGCTGCTGACGACCGCGCTCGGCAACGGCGGCCGCGCCGCGTACGAAGCGGTGGAGGCCCTGGTCCGCGCCGGCGACGGCGCCGCCGCGCTCGACGCCATCCGCGCCGCCGCCGCCGCGGCGGCGCCGCGCCCTTCGGGGTCCCTGCCCGGCGGCGCGGCGCCCAACGCCAGGCCGGCCGCGGCCGCCTCGGCAGCGCCGCTGTCTGCCGAGGCCGCGGCGCAGCTGGTCGAGCTGTGCGACGCGGTGTGGCCGCCGGACGCGGCGCCGCACCCGCTGCTCAAAGGCGAGCTTGCCAAGCTGCTGCTGCAGCGCGCGGGGGGCGGCGCGCAAGAGGCGGGGGGCGTGGAGGGCGGCTGGTGCTGGATGCCGATTGCCGTCGCCGGTGCGCATGGGCAGCTCATCAGTTGTGTACTGCATGCTTTGGCGTGGTTTGTTGGCTGGCATGTTCGCCCATGCAATGGGTGGTGGGAATGCATGCCAAGGACTGCAAATTGGGCAATTTGCTGCTCTTTGCTGAGTTTTGAGGACCGCATCCACCCTGCAAGCTCCCATCATCTCCTACCCCCAAAACCCTCAACCAAACAAAAACGCCCTTCAAAACACCACCCAGGCCCGCGCCTGTTGGCCTTTTGGCGCAGCGAGCAGCAGCTCTTCCCCGCAGGCCCCGACGCACCGCCGCCCTTTTCCAGCGTGGCGGCCATGCTGTCAGGGGACCCCTATGTGTCGTGCCGCACGCGCACGGGCAGCGGCGAGGCGTGCGTGGTGCTGGATGCGGCCAAGCTGTCCAGATGGGGTGAGCTTGGCTGGCTGCCCGTGCCTGTGTTCTTTGCTGCATCATGCGTGGTCAACGGGCAGAGCAGCCCATGGTGCCGTCTCTGCCGCTCGAGTGCGCTTCTGCCTGCCTGCCCTGCTGGTTTTCAACAACTGCGCCTGCGTGAGTGGCCGCCCAGCGCTACCCCGCAACCAAAACCCCACGCGCGCGCGCAGGCGCCTCGGCCCCGCTGCCCTCGTTTTCCGAACTCCTCTGCCGCATCGACGACGCCTGGGACCCCACCGGCGGCGACGCCGGCGCGTCCGAGGCGGCGTCAGAGGCGGCCACGCTGGTGAACTGGCTGGCCAAGGCGCTGGCGGCGGCCGGCAACCCGGGCGCGGCGGCGTGGGGGCCTTCGGCGGCGGCGCGGGCCAGCGCCAACGACTGGGGCTATTGCCTCGCGGGGCCCACCTGCGGTGAGGCTTCTCCCTATGCTTTGGCATTTCAACCCGCGAGCTTGGGGTTGCAGTCTGGGCAAGCCTTGCGGGATGTTCGGCCCAGGCAGGGAGCGGAGAGGTCGGCCTGGCAGCCCCTGGCTGCGCCGCTGCAGCTGCAGGCGCAGCCTCCACCCGGCCCATCTCGCAGCTTTTAGCAACCCCTGCAAAGCCTCCCCTCAAAACATCTGCCCCCCACCTCCACGCACCCAAACGCGCGCCCGAAACCGCAGGCACGCTGCTGCGGCAGATGTGGCGCGCCAACCCAGCGACGTGGGGCCGCCCCTTCCCCAGCCACCACAGCCTCGCGAGCCTGCTGGCCCTCGAGCCGCTGTTCCGCTCCCACCAGTGCCCCCGCAACCGCTCGGTCCGCCGCTGGCGGCTGGACCTCTACGCGCTGGTGGGCTGCCGGCGGCCGGCGCCGGGCGATTGACAGCAGCGGTGCGGCGGGGCCGGGGCCGACTGACGGCAGCTGTCCCCAACGCATTGTGCCGGCGTGCGTGCCCGGGCGGGGCGAGGGTGGTAGAATACTTGCGGGCTGCTGCAGGAGTTTGCTTGCCGTTTTTTCCCTCTCAGGCATGCGCGGCTTCGCTTTCCGCAATGCCCATCATTTCCCCTTGCTTGCTGCCTGCTTTTTCAATCGACAGGCCCTTGCTTTCATGCTGCCCCGTTCAGTGGTTGATTGCCTTGGACCGAGGAGCCCCAGCGCCAATTGTAACAAAGAGAGCAGCTCAACTCGATTATTACTCGACAACAGCTGCTGCCATCAACACCGGCGGGCAGCCACCCTTTCTCTGCCTTCTTCAACAACAAGGCCACTGCACGCTGCAGCGGGAGCGCGCCACTCCAATCAACTCGGGGGCTGCACAACTGTCTTGCCTCGGCCATCGCTGGTGCAACGCACCCAGCCTCGGACTCTTTTGTCCTTTCAAAACTCACAACCGCGCGCGTGCGGGCGGGGCGATCAAAGGCCAAAGCAGGCGCCGACTGCAACGGCGCTGAAGCGGCGGCCGCTCACGCCAGGAAAAGCGCAAAGCAGTGCACGTCACTGTATGACATTGAGCGCACAATCTTGCGCGCTGAGGGCGCCTTTGCGACGGGATCGGTTGCGTAAAACAGGTTGCCGTCCTCCGGAAACACCGGCCACAGCTCTCCGTTCTTGAGCAATATGTGGCGCCGGCCGCCCCACCTGAAGACCTGCGCCGAGGCGTAGTCTTCAGAGCTGTCCACGGTGCTGCGCGCGACGGCGGCGCCGATGCTCTCGAGCTGGCCGAGGCGCTCGGCCCCGCTGTCGCACGGCGCGAGGCGCAGCGCGCGCGCCCCGGCGCAGCGCAGCGCGTCGCCGGCCTCCATCCAATCTGGGGGGTTTAGATTGAGGTGTAGCGGCGGCGGTTGAGGCTCGTTTGGTACGGACTTAGCAAGCAGGACCCTGCTCCCTCATCAGCCAGCAATCAGCGTTGCGTCCGGCCCAAAACAAATCGGATTTGCGGCGCGGCGCCGTGCAGCGGCGATTTAAAAGCCGCCCCCCGCTCCCCGCCCCCTGCACACCTGGGGTCAGGATGCCGCGCACGCCGCGGCCGTCCGTAAGGACCGGGAAAAAGCCGCCCCCAAAAACGATGTGCGTCGCATCCTCAACCGCGGTGCCGCAGCCGGCACTGCCGCCGGCTGCGGCAGCCGGCGCGCGCGCCGCGCCGGGCGCGCCGCCGGGCCCCCCGGCTTTGGCCACCGCGGCGGCGAGGACGGCCGCCAGCGCGGCGCCGCCGGCCGGCGGCGCCTCCGCCGCCGCCCGCGCGGCCGCCGCGTCGGCGCCGCCGCCCTTCCTCGCGTCACCCGATGACGCAGGGCCCGCCGGTGGGGGCACCCCCAGGAGGATGGGCAGCAGCTCGGGCAGCGCGAGGCGCGCGGCGGCGAGCACGTCCGCCGGCGCGGCGACGGACGCCCCCCAAGACAGGGAGGTCTCCGGGGTGCCCTCCTCCCCCGCGCCCGCCTTGAACTCCAGCGTGGCCCAGAGGCGGTGCTGCTTCTGCGGCGGAGGCGGCTGCAGAGGCTGCGGCTGAGGCTCTGCCTGCCCCGCTGGAGGCTGCGGCGCTGCGGCTTGGGGCGCGGGCTCGGCGGGCGCGGGCCTCGCGCCGGCGCCGGCGCCGGCGCCGGTGCCGCCGGACTTGGGGGGCCCCGCATGTGGAGGGTCTTTCGTGCGGAACTGGTTGGGGGTCGGCTGGTGGGTGGGGGCGGCGGCGGGTGCTTGCTTGGTTTGGGTGCGGCTTCAGCAGGGCAGCGGCTGGGGCCCAGGCGCGACAGCTGCGGGCGCTGGACCGGCGCCGCAGTTGCCGACTGACAGCCCCCGGGTGTAGAGCCAAGCAGTCGGAAGAAAGGCGCACAGTGCGCCCCACCTTGTCCTCGCGGCCGCAGCGCGAGGCGGCGGGGCCGCGGCGCGGGCGCGCCGCCAGCAGCGGCCCGCAGCGCCCGCTCAGCGCGCGCGGCGCGGCGACGGCGCCGCCGGCGCGCGCGCCGCGGCCGGCGCGGCCGAGGAGCGGCGGCGCCCTGGCGGTCGCGAGGGGGCTCATCATTGTGTCTGCCGAGCTGCTAGCTGGATGGGGAAAGAGGGCGCGGTGTTGGGGGGGGGGGCCTGTGCTTTGCCTGCTGCCTGGGCGAGCTGGGATATGGCAGAGCAGCAACCGTGGGGGTAGCTGCCGGAATCGAGGGGGGCCGGTAGGAGGAGGCGCTCCTCCGGCTTGCGCGCCATCTATGGCCGGGGCGAACGCGGCGGTGGTTTTTGACAAACGCATGCGGGCTCTGCATGGGCGGGTGCCGGGCCGGTGGCGCGGCGGCAATTTGCGCAAGGGGAGGCCCCGCCCCGGGAAGGCGCCGTACATATAAGTTTCCCCCGGCTCCAAAAGTCGCGTTCGCCCCACCCTGCAAGCCAGCCAGCAGCCCGCTCCGTCCACAGGGCAAATCTCCCGCGTCCCTGGCGCGCCCGTCGAGCACGCCCAGCCCCAACGCCTGAGCCGGTGAGCTGGTGCGCTGAGATAGGGACCGTGGTGGCGCGCAGGGCTTGGCGTGCACCGCCGCCGCCGCCCTCGCCGCCGCCGCCGCGGCGCCAGACTGCAGTCGATCAGATCACCGCCGCAGCTTGTGCCCGCCCGCACTCCACCCAACGCCCCGATCCCTCCATCCCAAACGCGGCAGGCCCAAACCATGATGTCGCCCACCGCACAGGCAGCGGCCGCCGTGCCATCATCATCAGATGCGGCCGCTCCCAGCGCCGGACTGCCCAACGACGTCCTGCCGAAAATCTGCGCCCTCCTGCCGCCAGTGGACCTGGTGCTGACAGCCCGGCGGCTGAACAAGGCTCTGGCGGCGACGCTTGCGCCGCGCGCAGCGGCGTTGCGGGCAGAGGCAGTGCAGCGCATGGGGCCAGCGTTCTCACGCTTCCTCCTGCCGCTGTGGGCGCTTCAGGAGGCGTGGCCGCAGCTGACGGATGCGCAGCGCCATGGCGCGACTGTGCACGCGGCCTTCCGCGGCGACCTCGCCGCGCTGGAGTGGGCAGTCGCAAAGATGCCTTGCCCCGGCATGCCTCATCCGGGCATCCTTCTTGCCGGGGAGGTTTGCGCAGCTGCCGCAGCTGGCGGGCAGCTCGAGGCGCTTCAGTGCGCACACACGCTGGGCAGCCCATGGGACAGCAGAACCTGCTGGCGAGCCGCACAGGCAGGCTACCTGGCCATGCTGCGGTGGGCGCGCGCCCAAGACCCGCCCTGCCCGTGGGCCGCGTCGACATGTTTTGGGGCAGCCTGTGGCGGCCACCTGGCCGTGTTGCAGTGGGCGCGCGCCCAGGAGCCGCCGTGCCCGTGGGACGCAATGACATGCTCCAAGGCAGCTGAGGGCGGCCACCTGGCCGTGCTGCAGTGGGCGCGCGCCCAGGAGCCGCCGTGCCCGTGGGGCAAATTGATATGTTCTGATGCGGCCGAGGGCGGCCACTTGGCTGTGCTGCAGTGGGCGCGTGCGCAGGAGCCGCCGTGCCCTTGGGACGCAATGACATGTTCTAATGCAGCCAGGGGCGGCCACCTGGCCGTGCTGCAGTGGGCGCGCGCAGAGGAGCCGCCCTGCCCGTGGGATGAGGCAACGTGTTCTGCGGCAGCCTATGGCGGCCACCTGGCCGTGCTGCAGTGGGCGCGCGCAGAGGAGCTGCCCTGCCCGTGGGATGAGGCAACGTGTTCTGCGGCAGCCTATGGCGGCCACCTGGCCGTGCTGCAGTGGGCGCGCGCCCAGCAGCCGCCCTGCCCGTGGAACGCGCGGCTTTGCCTGCAGACGGCCAGGCGCACTTGCGGGCCTGACGCTGAGGAATGGATCCAGGCGCAGGCTAAGGTGGAGCGCGTGGCGCTTTGAGGCGAGGGCTGCCTGCCGGCCGATTGGTTTGCGGTGACCGACTGGTGCCTAGCTTGTTCTGCTGGCCAAGACGCCAGCAGAATCGCTTAGCAGCATCTGCCGCTCGCAACCTGCCACCTTCCCCAGCCGCCGATGCGCTCTGTCTTCACGGCTCCTTTTGTCTAGCCGCGTGTAAGCTTGATCAGTGATCACCTGTTCGCACGCCATTGAAGGGTGGGGAACGGTAGACAAAGCAGCGCGCGTCGGGGCCATTGCAACCGGGTGAATGCTATCTAAGCCTGCCGCTGAGCTGCCGAGCAGGGCTGGCGGCTTGCCACACACAGCCTTGGACTGGTTGACCGACCTGCTCGTTTGTCATTACTCAGCAACAGCCAGCCGGGGAGTCCCATGCGCGCGCCCGCATGCGCTCACGCGCTTGGCGCGCTGCAGCTCTGGCAATGTTCAGCCCAGGAAAAGCGCGGCGCGGGCGCAGGGGCGGCCGCCCGCACGGTGGTTGCAAAATTTCGCAGAGGGCCGGGCGCGGCTCACAGACAGCTGCAGAAGCGATGTGCCTTTCAAACGTCAGGGCGGCAGCGTGCACAGCACAGCAGCAGGCGCGCTCCGCCCGGCCGAGGCGGCGACGCAGCACGGGGCCAGCCCAAGCGGCCGGTCAGACGCCGGTCCAGCCGCTGGTCAAAGGCCGGTCAACGCCGGTCAAACCTAGGCCTCCACGTTGGTGATCTCGGCCTTCTTGTCAATGCGCTTCATGATGCCCGCGATGACCTTGCCGGGGCCGACCTGGGTGGGTAGGAAAGTTGATAGCGGGTTGTGGGGTTGGTAATTTTTTGACTGCGGTGTTTTGCGAGCTCGAGGAGGCAGGCGCGGGCAAAGCAAAGGTGCCGGCAGGCACGGGACACAGCCGCGGGGCGGCAAAGCAGTGCTGCCCGGGTGCGTGGTGATCGAGCTCGCCGGGCTGCCGTTTTCAGTCCGTGCCCGCTTTTTGAGTCCCTTCAAGGGCCGCTCACCTCGTAGCTCTTCTCGAGGCCCTTCTCCAGCAGCGTCTTGAGGGTGGTCTCCCACTGGACGGGGGAGGTCAGCTGCAGGGGTTGTTTTGGGAAGGGGGAACACGAGCGTGAGTTGCCTTTCGTTTGTTTTGGCGGGTGTCTTTTGATCGGCAGCGAGATGGGATTGATCCCAACCCAAACAATGCCCCCAAACAGCCAAAAAAGAATACACACGCGGCCAACAGCAATACACACGCCCCGCGCGCGCGCACCTGCTGCGCCAGGATGGCCTTGATGACCTGAGGGTCGGAGTGGGGCTGCGCGTCCACGTTGGAGATCACCGGGATGCGGGGGGTCACGATCGCCGTCGCCGCCAGCGCGGCCTGCAGCTTCTCGGCGGCGGGCGCCATGTAGCTGGTGTGGAAGGCGCCGGCCACGGCCAGGCGCACCTGTTGCGTTTTTGGTTGGGGGTTGGATTGTTGGGGGTTGTTTGGCTGGGGTTGGGGTTGTTTGGGGTTTCAGGGCAGGGGCTTGTGGAAAGAGACAAGCGGGTGTTTGAATCAACAGTCCACACCCCCCCCGGCCCCCGCACCGTCATGCGGGCCTTGAAGCTCTTGCCCAGGCGCTCCACCGCCTCGCAGCCCTCGATGGACCCAGACACGGCGTAGTTGCCTTTGGGGTCGGGGATTGTTTTTTGGGGGGGCGGGGATTAGGTTTGGAGTTGAAGGGCATCGCGCGCGCGCGCTCACATGTTTCTGCAAGCGTGCGTGTGTTGTGCTTTGGTGCTTGGCTGGCAGCGAAGGGCCGGCGGAGGGCGGACCAAGCAAAGGCCCCAACCGCCCCCAACCGCCCCTGGCAAAACACCCCGCAAACACACACAGAGAAGAGCCCAAAGCAGCCGAGGGTTCAGTGACTAGCTATCAACAACTAAACCCACCGGGGCAGAGGTAGTTGGCGATGCGGATGGCCTTGTCCTCCCCCACCTCGGCGGTGGCGGCGGCGCACAGCTCGGCAACCTGGGGGTGGGGGGGGGGGGCGGTTTGGCGGAGTGGATTTGGAGAGGGGTGCGGTTTGGCGTGTGGAGGACGCTCCCCGGCCCTGTTTAGGAGCAGGGCGCTCCGCAGGCCAACTGTCGTTGGGTGGGCCCTTCCAGTCGCCCCCCAACCCCCCAACCCCCCAACCCCCCCAAAACCCCCAAAACCGCCCCCAAAATCCCCCCAAACCCCCCACCTTGTCCGAGTCCAGCCCGATGACGGACACCATGCCGGACTGGACGGCGTCGGCGGCGGCCTGCATCGACTCCCCGCGCAGCTTCACCAGCTTGAGGCCGTCCTCAAATGACATGGCGCCTTTTGGGAGTTGGGGGTTAGTAATGGGGGGCAGAGGGGTTTAGTAATGGGTCGCGGTGGGTTTAGTGTGCTCCCCAGCGACGGGCCGCCCCAAAACATAACAGCGGCAGTCCGCCCCCCTTTGAGAACCCAACAGAAGTCCGGCCCCAACACAGCAGCGGCAGTCCGCCCCAACCCACCCGCGAAGGCCAGCGCGGTGTACTCCCCCAGCGACAGCCCCTCCCCCCCAACAGCGACAGTCTGCCCCCAAATTAGAAACAGCGGCAGCCCTACTAAAAGCAGGCAAAACCCACCCGCAAAGGCCAGCGCGGTGTACTCCCCCAGCGAGAGGCCGCAGGTGACGTCGACGGCGTCGAGCACCGCCTGGCCCTCGGTGGCGCGGATCTTCTCGATGGCGGCGAGGGAGGCCACATAGATGGCGGGCTGGGGGTTGCGGGAGGTTTTTTTGAGGGTTTGGGGGGTTATGGTAGGTTTTGGGCAGGTTCAGTAGGGTGTTTGAGGGGGGTTGTGTCAGGGTGGAGGAAACCCAAAACAAAAAGCCAATCAACTCGAGGCGGCCCCGTCACGTCCCCCCCCCCACCTGGCTGACGGCGGTGGTGTTGAGCTTCTCCTTGGGGCCCTCCACGCACACCTGGGGGTGGGGGGGGAGGGATGGAGGGGCGCGGGGCTGACGCAACGCGAACTTGACAGACATCCCTGCAACCCCGCCTGAAGAACAGAAGCGTGCGCCCAAGCTGCTTGTTTGCCATGCAGGGCTGCCAACACTCCACCTAAACAACCCCTAGACCCCTAAAACTTAGACCCCTAAACCCCAAACCCCAAACCCCAAACCCCACCTGAAGCAGGTCGTAACCCAGGATGCCCGAGGCCTTGTCAAACAGCTCCTTGGCGGCGGGGCAGTCCGCCACAAGGTCCTGGGGCAGTCCGGGGGGAGGATGGGGGCAGTCCGGTCGGGGGCGGGCAGTCCCGGGGAGGGGGTTGGGGGCAGCCAGGGAAAGGGGGGAATCGGGCGCCAAAACATGAAAACAAAATTGGCAGGGAAATACGAAAGCGGGGGGAGCAGGAACAAACCTTGGCCATACCGACCGACTGCGCCCCCTGGCCGGGGAAGAAGAAGGCGAAGCGGGGCTTGTAGTCCGCGAACTTGGCATCAGAGGTGGCCTGGGGTTGGGGGCGGGTTTTGGGGGGGGGGGTCGATGCGGTGAGGCGGCCGGCGCTGGCGGGGAGCGGCGATTTTCCGCGGCGGGGTCCCCCGCGGCACGCTGGGCACGGCCGGGGGCTTGCATGGAAAGCGGCCCGCGCCGGCATGCGTTTGCGGGGACAATATGCGGCTGCGGGCGCGGCGGCGGGCGCCCGAGGGGGCCGGGCGGCTGGGGGCGCGCCGGGCGCCGAGCGCGCGCGCTTTTGCGCACGCCCACGCACCTGCGCGACCGGGGCCGCGGCGCGCACATTGACACGGGAAGCCCGCGAAGGGCGGCAGGCAGCCCTGGAAGCGGGGACGGGGAGGGCGAGCGGGCGCGGCGGGGGGGCGAGGACGGGTAACGCACGGCTCTCCCGCGCCAGATCGATCAATGGGCGTCCCCCACCAGCCCCTGGACGCAATCCGCGGGCTCATAAAGTCGATCGCGTGCCGGCCGGCCGGAACGCCGGCCCCAGACGCCCCAACCCACCGCTGGGCGGGGCCCGCGCGCTGCATCTGCTGGCTGGCCTGCATGCTGGCCGCTTTTGGTGTTCTGCGAGGTGTGGGGTGTGGGGACACCGGGCGGCTGGTAAAAGGTGGGGAGGGGGAGAAATCGGGGATCCTTTGACCTGCGCACCCGGGCCGGCACCCCGGTGTTTTGAGGCCTGCGCGCCTTGATGGCCCGCGCGCGCAGGCGCGTTCAACGGCAAACAGTTCAAAGGCACCATTGCACCGGGAGAAGCCCTACTTACGCCGCGCAGGATCCCAGATCGGCCGCGTGTTGGGGCCCTGCAGCGCGCAGACGCAGCAGCACCAGCTCAGTCCCGCCCGAGGGCGATCAGCTCTCCAGTGTGACGGCGGACGCCGGGCGGCAGGGCCGGCGGCAGCTGTGGCGGGCGGTGCAGCAGCAGAGCAGCGCGCGGCGCGCGCCGCTGCAGCAGTCGCCGCCGCCGCCCGCACAGGGGCACAGGGCGGCGGCCGCGGCGGGAGGGCCTCCCCGCGCCGCGCTCGCAACCCCCATCCCGCCGCCGCCGGCGGCAAGCGGCGCGCCGCGATGAGCATGCTGCAGCTGCTGCTGCGGCCGGCCGACCGCCGGCTGGCCGACGTGCTGGCGCGCCTCCCCAACCTGGGGATAGGGGCCCGCGTCGCCCGCAAGTCGTGGGCCCCCTACGGCGACTCATGGTGGGAGGTGACTGATGTTAAGCTCAAGGGCCCGGAGGGCGGCGAGGCCCGCGTGTGGGGCGTCCTGCACTGGCGCGGCCGCCGCGCGGGCGACGCGCCCAAACGCATCGGCGGCGCCGCCAAGCGCGTGTGGCGGTGGCTGCCGGAGGAGGCCGAGGCGGCGCGGCTCGCGCCGCTCGCGGCGGCGCTAAAGGCGCAGCAGCGGGCGCAGCAGCAGCCGCAGGCGGCGGGGGGCGGCGGCGGCGAGTAGGGCCATGGCTGCTGCGCCCCTCGACAGGCGGTCGCCTTTTGGGGCTCCCGCTGTGTTTCTTTTTGCCTCTCTCAAACCCCGCACTTGCAGGCCGCGGCACCGCCCTCTTCCCAATACGCCACCCCTTCCAAACCCGCAATCCAATCCCCGCGCCCTTTCCCCCTGCGGCGGCGCACCACGTTTGCTGCCGCTCCCAATCGGTCAGCCAGCTGTTACCGTTGACTTACTTTCCGAGTATTAGTCGAGTGTAAAATCAAGTCGAGTCGAAACACAATGGAACGCGCGGCAACTCAACCGCCGGGCTGCGGCGGGCGCGGCGCCCGGCGCGGCATGCAGCGCGCCCGCCGCAGCGGCGGCGAAGTGCGCGCGCGCTGCAGCAGGGTTTTTTTGTTTTTTTGAGGGGGGGCGCATGCTATGGGAATGGTATGAGAGGGTGTGGTAGGCTTCATCAACCTGCGGGGCCCTGTGCTCGTGAGCGTGCTCTGCGCGCGCAAAAGGGGCGGGTGCCAACGGCCAACAAACCGGAGAAAACACGAATAGGGGACGCTGCGGCGGCGGCGACACCGTTGTGCGGATGCGCGGGCGGCGGCGGCGGCGGCGGCGGGGCGACAAAACGGGCCGCACGGGTCGGGGCGACGGGCCGGTGACACGGGGCGGGCCGCAGTTGTTCGGGCGCTGCGGGGGCGCGGCGGAGGGCCTGCAGAGTGGGCTGCGGGCGTGCGCGCGCGCCCCCTCGTGTTTGCAGTGCCTGCGGCAACCGCGGCGGCGCGGCCCGGTGGTTGAATGGCGGTGGCATTGGTCGCGCAGGCGCGCGCATGCCACGCGCGGGCGGTGGGGGGTTGCTCAAAACGGGAGTGCTGCTGCTGTTTGGGCGAGGGGCTTTCTTATGGCTCCAGGGAACGCGGGGCCTTGTCGAGTGCATTTTCTGCTGTAGTTGGCGAGCAAACTAAGAAGCGGGGGCCAGCGTAGAAAATGGGGTTCGGGTGCGCTCAGAGCAGGCTCGCCCTCAGCGCAAGCATGGGCACGAGCAGCGGCGGCAGCCGCGCCCGCCCCGGCTGCTGCTGCTGCGGCGCCGGCGGCTGCTGCCGCGCCGCGCCGCTCAGCCCGCGCAGCAGCGGCGGCGCGGCGCGGTCGGCGGTGCACGCGGCGCCGGCGGCCAGCTGCTGCCCTGCGGCCGCAAAGGCGGCGGCGCGGGCGGCGTAGCCCTCGGGCGAGCGCTTCGGCGCAGCCAGGCGCGTCGCGCGCCGCTGGCCGCCGCGGCGGCTGGTGCGGGTGATGCGGACCGTGCCCGCGGGCTCGCCGCCGCCGGCGGCGGCGGCGCGCAGCGCGGCGGCGGCGCCCAGGGGCGCAAAGGCGGGGGCGGCCGGCGCGGCGGCGGCGGCGGCGGCGGCGCCGGCCGCCATGAGGGTGCGGGGGCCGGCGCTGAGCAGGGAGGTGGCCGAGCCGACGACTGCGTGCGCCGCCGCCAGGCTGTGGAGGCGGGGAGGGGGGTGCCGCGTCGGCGGTGGTGGGGGGGGTTTGAGCCGGGAGGGGACGGGGCGGAGGGAGGATCTCGCGCTGATGTGGCGCCAAAACGGCCGCCGGCGCGGAGGCCGCAAGCCGGCCCAAGCACGGCCGGATGCGTGGGTGCGTGTGATGCCGCCAACAGCAACCAGACAGCAGGCCAGCCAGGGGCTACGGGGCCCGGCGGTGGCCAAATCTGGCGGCGGCGTGGCGGGCGGCGGCGCCGGGCGCAGCGGCCGCAGCGCTCTGAGCTGCCCTCCCAGCTCGCGCGCGCATGTGGCCGATGTGATGCCACAAGTGCTGCACGCTCCGGAGAGCCGGGTGCGCAGGTGCAGCACCCGCCCCGCGGCCCCAACTTGACCCGCCCCGCCCGGCCTGCGGCGCACCTGGCAGCGCACGGCGAGTGCATGATCGGTATCCTGTACGCCTCTCCTTCCTTCTCCTTGCCGTCGCTTGGCGTCGGGAAGGCTGCTCCAACCAGGCCAGGCTTCCGGTGTGGTCGCGGAGTTGGGACAAAAACAGACGAGAGGCGCCGCGTCCTCGCGTAAGCTACCGCTGGTGGCAAACTGTCTGGGCAGCCCTGGGCAGCGCGGCGCATGTTGGCGTGGCGCATGCGGGGCGCGCCGCGCGCCGCGCCCCGCCGCCTGCCGGTCGCCTGGCACTGCCGCGCTGCGCAACCGGCCGCGCGGCGCGCGCCGGAGCGCCCATCCGCTGCCCGTATGGAGCCTTGCAGCTTGCATGCTCCCATCCGCTGCCCGTATGGAGCCTTGCAGCTTGCATGCTCCCAGCCCACTCAAACCCGGTCAACGCCAGCCGCCCGTGTGTTTACCGTGCTGCGCGGTGCGGCGGCGCGCCAAGCAAGCGGTGCGCGGCCCAACTCGACTCGAAACAGCAAAAGTGCATCCTATGTCCGAACGCACGGCAGGGGCGCGGCGCGCGCGCGCGGCGGCCGCGGGCAAGCGCCCCACAGGGGGCGGCCGGCGCGGGCAGCCAGAGGCGCGCGCTCGCGCGCGATAGTGGGCCGCGCGCGCGGGTGGCAACAACACCAAGAAACGGCGGGCGAATCGCCGGCAAAGGTTTACGGAGTCGGTGAAACAGTCAAGCGAGCTCAGTTCTCACACACGAAGCGCGGATCCTCCCCCCTCCCGTTCCCCGCCGACGCAGCGTGTGGCAGCTGCTCGTCGGGTGGCGCTGGGTCAAAACTGTGGCGGCGCGGGCGCGGCCCAAAACTGCGGGGACCAACGTGAAAAGAAAAAAACCGCCGGCAGGCCAGCCCGGCCTCGGCGCTACTCGAGCCGCGGGCGCTCGCGCGTGTTGGGTTGGCAAAGCCTAAAGGCGCGGCGGCCGGCGGCCGGCGTAGGGCGGCGCGGCCGGCCGGCCATTTCAGCGCGTCAAAAGTGCCGGAGAAGACGGCGCAAACTCAACTGTCCCAAAAAAACTCGGCCCGGCGTTCGCGTGCGCATGTAAGCAGGGGCGGCGCGCGGCGCAGGCTCTGTGCGTGCAAGGGTGGCATGGGTTGCGTTCCTCACGCACGATGGGCGGCGTCACGAAGCAGGTGCGGCCGCCGGCGCGGGGGCGCGCAGCGCTTGCGGCTGCGGCCCCGGCGGGCGGGCTGGGATTGCGTTGGCGGGTGGGATTTGCGTTGGCGGGTGGGGTGGGGTGGGGTGGGGTGGGGTGCTGGACCGGAGGGGGGGAGGGGTCGATGAAAGCGGGGCGGCGGCGGCGCGCTTTGCAGGGCGCCGCGCGCGCGCGCAGTTGGGTTGGCGATCGGGGCCGTCGCGGGCCGGCGGGAGAGCTGGAAAGGGGCCGGGCCGCGGGCCCAGACATCCAAGGGCGGGCGGCATTGCGCCGCGCCTGAATCAGGAAAGATGGGGCAACTAGGGGGGCGCGGCGCACGCGGCAAAAAGGTGTGCCCGCGGCGCCGCAGGCCGGGGCCCCCACCGCAGGGTGCGCCCTCTTCACGGGGCGCGCCGGCGCCGCGTGCGCCGCGGCAACGGGTGTGTCGCCCCCGTTCGGGTTGGGTTGTGTGCTGCGCGCGGGCGGCGCGCAGGGGGCCGCCCGCAGGCGCTTCATAGCTTTTTTGCATGTTGGGTTGGTGTCGCTGTCGGATTGCTGGTGTCAAAACTGCGCAGGCTCGGCGGTGCGGTGGTGCGCTGCTGCTTGTGTGGGATTGAGCTGGCACTTTCCTCCTCCTCCTCTCAACTGCCGCAGCCGGCGGCGGCTCTCAACTGCCGCGCCTGCCGGCGCCATCAACTGCTTGCGGCACCGTCGGTCGCGCCCGGCGGCGCGGCGCAGGGTCGGCGCCGCGCCGCTGACCGCTGTGCTGTAGCTATGCTGCTGGCCGTCCTGCTGTCGAGTCTGGGTTGGGCCCGCTACTGCTGGTCGCTGGCCGAGCCAGAGCCCTCCTCGCCGCCCCTTTTCCTGTGGCCGTCCCGGAAGAAGGCATCGATGAGCTGGGACTCCGTGGGCTGCTGCTGCTTGGCGCTGGCAGAGGCGGCGCGGGCTGCGGGTTGCGGGGGCGGGCAGTTGGGGGCGGAAGGGGGCGCGTGAGTCGGTTGGCGGTCGGGGCCGGGGGGCACGGGGGAGGGGCTGCGAGCCGGCGGGCTGGGGATCCGTGAGGCAGGGGCTGGGGGTCCGCGGCGAGGGGCGCGCGCGCCGCGCACGGGGCGGGGCGGGGGCGGGGCGGGGGCCCGCCGGACGGGCTGCCCGCGGGGCGCACGGTCAGCCGGGCGCGCCGTGCCAGGTCAACCGCGCATGCGGGGCCGTCCCACCGGCGGCTGCATGCCACAACCCCCCCGCATGCGGCGCCAATTGGCAGAGGGAAGCTAGCCCCCGCGGCGCGGGCCCCGGGGCGGCGGGCCGGCGGCCGCGCAGCGCCCGCGCGCTCGCGGCCACACGGGCGGGCGTGACGCAGCGCGGGGCCCGGGGCGCTCACCGGCGTGGACCATGTGCGGCACGGCCGCCGAGACGGCGCGGAGCGTGGACATGGCGTTGGCATGCCCAAAGTACTGCGGGGCGGGGAGGCGCCGGGGGGACCACGGCAGGGCGCGTGAGGCCGGGGGCCGGCGGTCTGGCGGGGCGCGCCCCGTCGTGCCCGCGCGCGCGGCTGCGGCGGCGGACAGCTCGGCGCGGCGCGGCGCGGCCTTCCGGCCGCGGGGGCTCACCCGAGCGATGAGGAGGAGCTCCTGAGGCTGCATGGTGGCGTACGGGACGGGCGATTGCGCTTGGCGCCCGGAGCTGGGGGTGCGGCCTCTCGCTACCTGCTCGCCTATTGTATGGAGCTAAGGAATGGTGAAGTTGATAGTAGTGGTATGTCGGATTGTTGAAATGTGGTAAGTGGGGCCGTGCGCCGCGCGGTGTTCAAATAGCGAGCTCGCCCGCTGACCTGGAGGGCGACCCCACGACCACCCCCGCCACCCCCGCGGCGCGTGAATCGGCCTTCTGTAAGCCTCGACTTCACACTTTCGGGGCCCCGGAGCGAGGCCCCAGGCGACTGCCCAGGGGCGCCGCGCCGCGCTGGCGGTGCTGCGGGGGGCTGGCCGCCGTTGGGCCAGCGGGCGCTCCCGAATCCGCGGCGGCCGCGCCCCGCCCAAACGCGGCCCATTGCGGGCCACGCCCTTGAAGGAGCCAGCAGCGAGTTGGGGCTTGCCAGCAATATCAGAACTGAGTCGTTTGCGTGGCATCAGCAAGGTCGGCAGCTTTCTCCCAGTCCGCACACACGCAACAGCGCCGCGGCCGGGGGCAGATGCTTCACAGCTTCGCAACCTTCAGCCTTGGCAGTCAGCAGGGGGGCCCCCACCCGCACGTACCGCCGCAGGCACCGCCGTGGGCGACCCCCGCGCGCACGCTCAACTTGGTCAGTGCTCCAATCAAGCCGGCACTTACCTACTGCAGCCCCTGGTTGCACGCGGGTCGGCGTGAGGCTGGAGGAAACGGTGGGAGGGTGGTGCGGGGGCGGCGAGCCTGGCGGCCAAACTGCCGCTTCGCCGACCCGGGCCCCGCACCTCTAATCTTCCCACTGGGATGAGAGACTGAAGGTGAACATGCAGCAACGCAGGCAGCACAGCACACACAGAGACCGCCAAATACCAATTTCCCAGTTTTTTACCTTGCACAATCGGGGGATTATGTCTCGTCGTGGGGATTCGGAGCCTGATGAAGTTGAAGCGCTGCTGACTAACCAGCCGGCCCCGTTGACTTGGAGTCGCTCTGTCGCCCCTCCCCACTCCTTCGCGCCCTTTTCCGTTGGAGATTGGCGCATGAAAGAAGTTCTACAAGTGAGGACCTTCGCGCGCTGCCCAGACGGGCTCCGGGGTCCGGGCAGGGCTTCCCGACTCGCCGCATTTGGGGGTTTTCGCGCTCCCCACAGCAAATCATCAACAGTAAACCACGCCAGACTAGAGAGCGGAACTGGACCCGCTTCCCCTTCTCTGACCCCCCTTCAGTTCATGACCCCCATCGAGCAAAACCTGCCTCTGACATCAACCTGCACGCAGCGCCCCGCCCGTGCGATGGCAATCAACCGGGCGTCGCCGGCCTGGGTGCGGGCCGCCCGGCTCGTCCTGGGCCTACTGCTGGCCGCCGCCGCCCCCAGCGCGCTCGGCCAGGCCACCTGCAGCGCCAACAGCAACTGTGTGACCGGCAAGTGCTGCAACACCCTGGCGACGTCACGTGAGCCGCCTGGCAAACTTGCGTCCGGCCCCTGCTCCTCGCCCCAGCGCCTTGCCCACTTGCGCCCAGCAGCCCACACCGCCCCCAAAAATTGGCGTCCCCGGCTGCCCGCTCACCGCCGCAAAACGTGCCGCGCCCGACGCAGCATCCACCTGCGTGACCGGCCCCTTTGTCGATGGCGTCCAGGTCTGCGGCTGCGCCAAGCTCAAGGGGCTCGCGTGCCCGGCCGAGAAGCCGTTCTGTGAGTGTCTTCTGCTTATGACCCCGTGCTCGCGTGCGATTGCGATTCGGCGAAAGAGAGCAGCAGGGTGCATGACTCATAAAACACACGGCTTTGGGCACGCAAGACCTCCCTCATAACTGCACCAACATGCGCCCAATCCTCCAAAGGCTGCGGCAGTAGTGACACATGTGTCGCTGACCTGGCTGAGTGCCCCTGTATGGACTCCAACCAGTGGGTTGAGCTAAGGGTTTTTTTATGGTTTTAAAATTGAAGGGGGGTGAGCAAACGGCCGGGGGGTCTTGCTGGCGATTTGCACTGTTGGGGTTGGCCTTTGAAGAGCGTTCCGCGCCCGCCTTGAATGGTGTTCAACACCATTGCCAAGTTGGCTGACGCCGACGTCGACGCTGACGCTGCCAACGCTGGTGATGCTTTGCCCCCCCCCCCCCCCCCGCAGCTGCCCAACTGGGTCCTGCTGCCTGAAGACTAAGTCCGGTCACAACCGTGCGTGCCATCGGTTTTGCACGGCCACGGCCGCTTGCAGCGCACGCTTGCTTGCACGCACATGCCTGGCCGGGAAGGTGCAACACGCCTACACACGCGTGCCCCTCTCTTCCCAAAACTCGCACCCGCAGGCAATCAGCTGGGCATCTGCAGCGCCAGCCCGTGGAACCCGGACGGCCGGTACTGCCGCTGCTCCCAACTGCGCGGCACGACGTGGTGCGTTGGCTGCCAGGCACCCCCAGCACAATCCAACGCATTTAATCCCTCCTGAGCGGGCGCAGCAGCGCTAACGCACCCAAACACGTCAACCCACCCTCGCCCGAACCAATGCCCCGCCTCCACAGCCCTGCGTGCTGCAAAATGGACGACCGCTGCGCGCAGACCGCCACAGACTGCGCTTGTCAGGCCAGCTCGGAGTGTCCTAAAGGCAACTGCTGCTCCCGCACACAGGCGCAGTTGGACGGTGCGCTGGGCAAGAGATGGGCAGCGCGCAGGCCCGGGCGCCGGTCGCAGTTGGATTGGATTGACCAGTTGGTTGCCGCGGTTTGAGCTCCACATACACCCCTGTCCAGCAACAGAAAAGAACCTCTAACCAAAAAACCCCAGCCAGCCCCGCCACACAGCCCCAATCAAAACCAAACCCACAATCATTTTCGTGCAGCTGGCAAAGATGGCAAGTGCAGCCCCGAGACCGTCAGCGCCGATGGCAAGTATTGCTACTGCTCATGGGGCGTAAACGGCGCACCCTGCACGGTCTGCTGCGCTGCGAATGGGCGCTGCGCAGCCAAAATAGAGGACTGCCCCTGCCAGTGGTCATCCGAATGCCGCACCAGCACCGGTGGCGGCAAGACCTGTTGCAGCAAAACGGTGAAGCAACTGGCAGGTGGGGGTGGGCGCGTGCCTTCTGCAATTCACAATGGCTGCTGCGCTCGGCACTGTGTGTTGGCCGCCAACCTGGTGTAGGTTATGCAGGCAACCGCCACCATGTACCACGTAGGGCCCTCCTGCATAACCCATTAAAGCCCAACCCTCCCGCCTGCCTCCCCCAATAAACAGATGGAGAGGCCGGCACTTGCAGCAATCAGATGTTTGGCGGCCCCTCCCCGGACTCCTTCTGCAACTGCCTTGACCCCGAAACTCGGAAGGGGGGCTTCACCTGTCGGGCTACCACATCTGCTCTGTCGGCGGCGACCTGCTGCACCAACGAGTGGGGCTGGGGCAAGTGCGCGGACACTTGCCCATGCAACGCGCAGGAGACGAACTGTGCAAACAACGAGTGCTGCACCTACACAGCCTCAGCTGGTAAGGCGCCGGCTCAAACATCTCGGGGCACGTGCATTCACCGACCCGCAAACATCGACATCACCCCCCGCCAATTCAATCCCTCCCGCCGCACGAACCCACGCACATCGCAATCGACCCTCAATCAACGCCAAAACAACAGGCGAAGGCATCTGCCTGACCAAACCCACCGATTCCGCTGGCAACCAGGTGACCTGTGCACACAGTCAGCGGCATTGACGTCGACATATGTGCTTGCTGCTTGTCTCACATACAGCCCTTGCGCGACAAACACCCCTTTCAACAACCCTCGCGAATTGGCCAGGTCTGCATGAACTGCAACGAATTCCCCCGCTTGAACATGAAATGCCCTCCTGACAAGAAATTTTGCTGGTGCGTCGGCTCAAAACGGCTCCTGATACTTGCACTGCGGGCAATCGCGCCTTGGCTTCAGCGTGAAACATGATTGCAGACGAGCGACCTCAAAACACGCACCACACACCCTGCGCTCGCGACCGCAGCCCTGACGGCCGTTGCACGGCCTCAGCAGCCGACTGCGGTGAGCAGGGGGCCGGCGATGGCGCGCGTACGCGTGCGCGGGCGCGGGCGCAGCGTGCAAGGGGCCGTGGGGGGGGGGGAGTTTCACAGCGGCCGATTTGGTCTCAACGCAGATAGCACGAGGACATTCACGCCGCTGC
Source organism: Raphidocelis subcapitata (assembly GCA_003203535.1). Taxonomy (NCBI): domain Eukaryota; kingdom Viridiplantae; phylum Chlorophyta; class Chlorophyceae; order Sphaeropleales; family Selenastraceae; genus Raphidocelis; species Raphidocelis subcapitata. Next base: position 384,086 of record BDRX01000011.1, read on the forward strand.
TGCCTGTTCTCATTCACATTTATACAAACTGGATGCGCAGATTGCACCAAGGACGACGACTGCCCAGCAAAACAGTGCTGCAGAACAGGTGAGTATTTCCGTGGTTGTGTTGCGGGCTTGCGGTGTTACACCAGGGGCAGGATAGCTAGGGAAGGGGGTGGTTTTGTTTAGTATTTGTTTTGTGCGGCACCTCGTGGCACAGCGAGCAAGGAAAAAGCACTGTTTTTCAAGGAATCGCAGCCCTTGTCAACACGTGTTTGTCAGGCTGCGGAGTCGAACAGGCACTAAACCCCTGCCGAGTGTCTCACAGTGAATCCCACGTTTGTGACGACCACCACCCAGACACGAACAAGTGCTCGGCGTCGCTCTTTGCAACGGTCAACGGCGTGGCAAAGCAGGTGCGCACGTTGTGTGATCCAGCACTGCAAATTTGGCAAGGTTTGGTTGCGCTTTCGAGGGACCGAACACAACACTGGCATACTTTCAGGGCACACTTTTAGTATATGCGCATCTGCTAAGCAAAGCACGCATCACAGAAACAAAACGCGCCAGAGGTTGCGACTCCTGGCCGGAAGCTCGCGACTAACCAGTCACCCCCACCTCCACCCCACCCGCAGGTCTGCCAGTCCTGCTCCGTATCCGGCATGGCCTGCCCTTCAGACACTAAATACTGCTGCAAGACCGGACTCTGCGCCGCCAAGCTGGAGGATTGCGCCTGCCGCTACACCTCAGAGTGCAAAAGGGGGAGCTGCTGCGCGCGCCCGGAGGGCAGCAAGGGTGGGTGTGCGGGGCTGCGCGGGGTGGCGGCCCTGCTTCCCTGCTTTCCCTCTGCCCTGCTGCCCGTGCCTTGACTGGCAAGCTCTCTCCCGTCCCCGGCACGCGTGGCGCTGGCTGAGCCCACCCTTTGCAACCGACCGGCGGCGTGGGGTATCGTGTTGAGTTTCAAATGCGAAACGCCGCAGGCATGGGAAAATGCAGCCCCACCATGTTCGATTCAAAGGGCAAGCAAGGTGAGGACTGGCCAGCCATAACGACCATTGCGTTTCGGGGCACGCATTTCAATGCGCGCTTCGACCGCTGAGCTATCGAGGAGGGTTTTTTGCCGGGTAAAGGGGCGCGCGATTTGCGCGCCGCTTCTGGCCCAAGTGTGGAACAAGGACATTGGTAGTCGAGCGCCTACACCCAAGCAATAATGGCAACCTTGGCCCCCCACACCCACCCACCCACGCACTTGCAGTGTGCACAAATTGCGGCCGCGCCAAAGCCAATGGAGTGGGCTGGTGGGTGAAATTTTTAATTGAGGTGTTGAAGGTTGCTTAGGCTAGGGGTATCTCGAATTGGGTGATTTGGTACACCTTGCTTGAACAGATTCCCAGCCGAGTTATTGCAATAATTGTTTAGGGGCCCTTGCTCAATCGCCGCCCCCCCAAAAAAACAAGTTTTTGCCCCCTGCCCGCTTTCCCCGCAAACTCAGCCCCTCTGACAAGTCCAAGTGCTGCAGCGACGGCACCTGCGCAGCCACGTGCCCCATAAAAACAGAATGGCAAGTGCTTTGTTGGTTTTAAACCATTGACTGTTGCAGTTGGTTTCGTGCCTTTCTGCAGCCCCGTCTTCTTTGGGGTGATAGCTGTGCCGTTGCTGGCTCGCACGTCAGGCATGGTTTGGGTGCTGTCTTCGGGCCCGACCCTAAACAAGCCCGCCCTTGCCCCGTCGCACGCCCGAAGTGTGGACAACTCACAGTGCAGCAACAAACAGTGCTGGTGAGGGCAAATCTGACACCACTTTTGCGAGCGCTTCTGAAGGGCCGATGCATTCGATTGCAAAACCGCGGCGGCCACCAGCTGCAGACGCGCTGCCCTTCCTAAAGCGGCGCCACCAGCTGCAGACGCCCCCCCCCCACCCCCCCCCCCCCCCCTCCAAACTGCCCAACCGCCCAAAATCAGCGGCGACGACGGCTTTTGCCGTACGACCATTTTCCAAGGCACCCGCCAGTGTGAGTCACAAGGGGGTGTTTTGAGGGGTTTGGCCGTGCGAGGGCCGCAGAAGTTGCAGCATGCAAGAACATGCGCCAAGTCTCAAAACTGAACTTGGATCGAACTTGGATCTTGTGCTTGACCGATGTCACGCTCAAACCCTCACCGTTGATTGCCTCGCCCGCCTGCAGCCTGCAGCGACTGCCAGGCTGCCAAGGGGCAAAACATGGCGTGCCCCAACGCGAAGCCATTCTGGTGACTAATGAAACAGGGTTTGGGGCTTTGCACTCCGCCCGCGCACCCCGTGTCTTGGTTTGCGCGCGTTGGCATTCAAAGCACCGCGGGCCACTCCAAGCATGAACAAAAACCCCCATTCCCCAAACCCAATGCAATGCGTAAAAACCCTAATCCCCAAAACGCAAAACGCAGCTGCACGCGTGGACAGTGTGTTGCTAACGTGACGCAATGCGATTTCATGGTCAACTCGGTCAAAATTTCAAAGTACCAGGCACACCATGTGCGTTATTTGGATATCTGGATGCTTTGGATTTTTTGGATTTTTTCGTCGATGTTTGAGGATGGGGGCGTCTTGCACAGGATCAGGTTGTCAGTCCCCCCTCCATTTTTGCTGCCCTAGCAAATCCCTCCCAACCGACTGGCAACCAGTGAAGAGTTCCGTGAGTCCTTACAATACCGCCGTGAACACCAAAAACGCGCCGCAGCTTTACTATTTGGATGCGGTTGCAAACGCCACTGCAGCTGCAGATGATACGATGATCTACTACGGCAAACACGTTCGGCCATGTGGGTCTCATGTGGTCTGGAAAGCTTGTGCTTTTTGCTAGCCATCGCCTTGGATTGTGATGAATGAACGCTGCTTGCTGCCACTGGTTTTGATTCGGCTTGAGTTCAAGGTCGAGGTTCATCAGTTGCAGCCATTGATGCCAGTCAGAATGCTCTCTGCACATGATAAGACATCAACCCCACACGCAATACCCGCAGCCCCGGATGACTGGTACGACTTCAGGCGGTTCATTCAAGTGGGCATTGAGGACAACAATGGAGTGCCTGTTATGTGTGAGTAGTGGTGTATCCTTTACATTTAAGTCGTTCACATGGATCGTAACAACCGTGGGCGACTGCGCCTGCTTTGCCAAGCCAGCCGCCCCAATCCAGCCCACCAAACCCAAGCCAGCTGCCCCCAATCCAGCCCACCAAACTCTCACCCCCCCACAAATTTACCCCGCAGGCGACCGCATAGACTATTCAAACTACCCAAACCCCCTGCGCGGCCTAGATTTCCAAACCGCCCAAGGCCCGCTGGCGTGGGCGGCGGACATGGCGGGACAGCAGTGGTACGTCGAGTGCCAGGCCATGCCCAAATGCAGGGCCGACATGGCGGCCGACAAGCTCACCATGGCGGACTTCAAGCGCTGGACCAAACGCACGGCAGACAAGATCCTGGAGTATCTTCGGGTCGCGCCAGGCGGCAGGAACGTGCTGTGCCCGCCGAGGGCGTTTTTCGGGTGGCTTTACCAGACGTTCGTGCGGTCGCCCGACCCCGGCAAGCCCTTTTGGGGTATGCACAACTGGTGGGTGTCGGTTGGCGGGGTGTGCGCCTGCGCAGCTGTGCTTGTGCTTGGGGTTATCTGCCTGCGCTTGGAGTTTTGCACCTGCGCGTGTGCCTGGCCTTGCGCCTGCGGCTGCGCTTGTCGCGCCGCCCCTGTGGTACTCGCCATGCTTTGGCACCCTTCTGACACATCATTGTCACCCGTGTGTCACCCACCGCGTCAACCCGCAGGGTCACCAGCCTCAACCCCTCATACATTGGGCTCGTCTCCCCAAACGGCGAGAAGCGCGAGTTCAACGCGCTCAAGCTTATCCAGCGCGCGGCAGAGCTGAAGTACTATGTCCCAGAGCCGCTTTTTGCAATGGAGGGGCTCGTTGAGATGCTCATCGGCTACGACCACGCCCTCATATCGGGCACCACCACAGCCAGCGCGCGCGCGGCCGGCCTTTCCTCGGACGGCTCCGCGCCCGTTGCCGAGACCGCGGATCCGGCGGGCCTCGCCTCAGCCGACGAGTGGGTTTCCACGATGGATGTCGCGGGGCGCGCCGTCGAGTTTTCCGAACCCGCTTATGCCATGGACGAGGGCCCGCGCCCGGCCGCGGCATTCGCCGAGGGCGGCTTTGTCGCCGGCGTGGCCCTGCCGGAGCTGCTGAAGCCCCGCAAGCACGCGCCGTCGCTCGCCGGCTGCGGGAGCGGCGACATGTTTTGCGCGGCGCGCAGCGAGGGGCTCTTCGGCGGCGGCGGGGGCGAGGGCGACGCGCTCACGGCCAGCTCGCCGGCGGACGACGGGCGCGGCTTCATATTTAGGCCGATGGCGGGTGAAACTGGATGTCTGGATGAGCTTAGGAGGCGGCAGGACGACCTGAATAACGCCAAAACACTATGCTCGGTGGGTTGAGGCAGGTTGGCCAAACAATTGAGGGCGTGGCTTGCTGGTGCATTTGGAAAAGGCGTCATTGTCCAGCGCACTCGAGGGCTGACGCCGCCAACACATCCCACACAACCCCACCGCTCCAAAACCAATCGCCGGTGCGCAATTGGCTCGTGCGCGCTCCTCTATTGCCATCCCTGAACAGCTGGTGAGATTTTCTGATGCGCGTGCTTGGTTGATTCTTTTCTGTGCGTGTGCGGTCGCGTGCGCGTGCGCGTGCTTTTCCAGCGAAGCGACTCGACACCCTCCCAACCAACCCACGCCTGCCGCGCGCAGTACCGAATTGCGGCCGAACTCGGCATCGGCTTCAGCCCGTCCAAGCCGGTCTTCGATATCGACAAGCCGATTTCGTCCATGCAGTTTGACAAGGCGTACGCCATCTACATGTACATCTGCAGCGGCCTGCCAAACATGTCGGAGCAGAGCTGCAGGGAGCAGGCGGGCGCGCTGGGCGCGTTCATGAAGGACCTGAACGACTTCATGAGCCGTACGGACGAGGCCGCGTGCGTCGCGGGGAGCCTGGCGGTCATCACGGTCAACGTGTTGACCGAGGGGGCCGCATATCCCACAGTGCAGCCGCTCGTCATGTATTCGGCCACGGCATGCATCAAGGTGCCCGTTTTGTGTTGTGGGCTTGTGTGGTTTTCGGTCTGAAGCGAAGCACCGTGGACATACAACGCATCAAGCAAACAAGCAAGCAAGCAAGCAAGCAAGCAAACAAACAAACAAACAAACAAACAAACAAACAAACAAACAAACAAACAAACAAACAAACAAACAAACAAACAAACAAACAAACAAACAAACAAACAAACAAACAGGTGATTGCAAACTACATCGGGGACATGGGGTGCTCCGTGGTGGACAACCTCCAGGAGCGCTATGACAAAGCCGTCGAGGTGCGACGGTCTTGCGTGGGCCACGTTCCGGCGCGCAGGAGGAAGACAAGGCTGCGGCGATCCGGACCCCTCCCCACAGCCTGGCGCAGAGCTAAAAACTCCAACGCGCGCTGCGCACCCCACCCCCTTGCCATTCGCCTCCCCTCTAAGCCAAACATCGCAGTGTGGCGGAACCGATAGCGTCGCGCACACCAACCCCCCAGCACCCCCCCCCCCCTGCCGCGCTGCCCCCGCACAGTGCTGCGGCACCGACTGCTCCAAGCGGCCCGAGTGCGCATTGCTGGGCGGCGCCTGCGTGCCCCGGATCAACATTCCCGAGTGCGGTGGCGGCGACGGAGAGCCGTCGACGATCCGCCCGCCCTCGGGGTACGCGATGCCGCCGGCGTCCGGCCCCGGCTCGGGGGGGGGGGACGGCAATGGCAACTGGGGATGGGGCAAGCTCCCTTGAGGGGGGCTCGGCAGCATGCGCCCCTCCCGAGAAGCCTTCGAGGCTCAAGTCCCAGGCCTGATCGTTTGCGCGCGCCGCCTCAGTATATGGGTGTATGGGTCACTTGTGCCTACGTGAAAGGCCCCCGCGTCAGCTGGCCTTACTGCCGAGGAGGCCCCATCCTGAACCACGTTTTGATTAGTTCGGCCGGCCGTGCACCTGCCGCCCTTTTGACATTTGCCACTTTGGCCTGACTTTGGCCTGACGCCGCTGCCGCTGCCGCTGCCGCTGCCGCTGCCGCTGCCGCTGCCGCTGCCGCTGCCGCTGCCGCTGCCGCTGCCGCTGCCGCTGCCGCTGCCGCTGCCGCTGCCGCTGCCGCTGCCGCTGCCGCTGCCGCTGCCGCTGCCGCTGCCGCTGCCGCTGCCGCTGCCGCTGCCGCTGCCGCTGCCGCTGCCGCTGCCGCTGCCGCTGCCGCTGCCGCTGCCGCTGCCGCTGCCGCTGCCGCTGCCGCTGCCGCTGCCGAGTACGCAACACCAGCAAGCCTGCACACACGCACACGCCACCAGCACCACACACTTGAAAACACCAGCCAGCCACTGCTGGTGATCAGGCGGAAAGGAAAAACTGTCGAGCACAAAGACGACCCACCACATCCACGCATGCCCCGCAGCCACGCACGTTCGTGGCCTGCACTTGATTGGCACCTTGAATCTTGGCCTCGAGCCCGCATGGCGAGGCTGATCTGTGACGCACAGTGCCGACGAGGCAGCGAGAGCACCACCTGCCTCGGCACTCGGCAGTCGGCAGCATAGGGACACCCCAGCCTCCACACGAGCATTGCCCCGCACGCAGCCGCGGTCGTCTCCGTGCAGCGGTGCATGCCCTCATGCGTATTGGTGTGTGTGTAAGGAGTATGTGCTTCGATCGCATGCATGTGACCAGGGGATTATTGGCACGCTGCGTCGGCGGGGGGCTGGCCGCCGTTGGGCCAGCGGGCGCTCCCGAATCCGCGGCGGCCGCGCCCCGCCCAAACGCGGCCCATTGCGGCCACGCCCTTGAAGGAGCCAGCAGCGAGTTGGGGCTTGCCAGCTCATATCAAAACGGATTCATTGCGTGGCATCAAGGTTTGCAGCTTTCTCCCAGTCCGCACACACGCAACAGCGCCGCGGCCGGATGCTTGCGCTTCAGCTTTGCAAAGCAGACTCGGCAGCAGCAGGGTTGGCCCCCACCCACGCGTACCGTCCGCACCGCCCCGCGCGGCGCGCGCCCGAACTCGGCCGGTGTTTCCAAGTCCTGCCGGCGCTCAATGCCAACACATCATCCGGCTCTAGGCGGTCCCGTGTACACGTGCGTCGGCTAGAGTTCAACGCAGCTGGAGACGAAAGGTGAGGACCGGTGCAATGGTGGCCCAGGTTGGCCTGGGCGCCGCACGGCCCGCAGCGCGCGTTGACCTGTGGGATGGCGCGGCGCTCCGCCGTCGGCGCCGCGCCGCCCGCTCGGCTTCGCTGCGCTTCCGGGATCACAAGGACCGTTCCCCCCCTGCTTTCGGCACCTTTTCTCTGCGATTCAGCACGCAGAGTTTGCCCAGCAGAGCTCTCCCCCAGCTCGCCCAGCAGGTGGCCGCACCCCCTCGCCGATTCGCGCCGCATATCGCGTTGCACAGATGCATTGGACGCCTTTTGACACCTGCGCGCGGGCAATGGTCGCAGCAGCTGGCCGGAGTGCGCGGGGTGCGTAGCGCTCCCCACCGCCCGGGCAGCGGCTCAATTGCGTCCGCCCCCGCGCAATCGCCGCCGCAGGATGGCCCTCTCCGCCAAGAGCGCCGCGGCCCGCTCCGCGGCCGCGCCCCGCGGCGCCGCGAGCCGCGCGCGCACCGTGCGCGTCGCCGCTTTGAGCACCGAGGTGCGCGCCCCCGCGGCGGCGGCAGCGCCACCAGCCGCCGCACGCGTGCTCGTGAGCCGGCCGGCCGGGCGGCCCACGCGAACAGCCTCAGCCGCCTCGCCCCGCCGATCGCCGCCGGTCAAACAGCGGCGCGCCCCCGCCTCGCGCGCGCCAGCCGCCTGCAGGCCCACCCCCGGCCCCGCCGAGCAAACGTGCCTCGAAACGCGCTCAACCCTGAACGCCCCTCCCCTTAATAACAACTCCCAAACTGCGCCCCCCAGAAGTCCAACCCCTACATGGAGGAGCTCCGTGCCACTGCCAACTACATCGCCACTCGCGGCAAGGTGGGGGGGGGGGAGGGCTTTCTTATTGCATGGGGGATTGCCTTTGCTGCGGCCGTGGCTGCCAGCAGCGGCAGCACTGCACTCCTCTTGAGGCGACGGCGGCGAGCAATCGAACTAAAAGCGGTCGGGTTCCTCCCAGCAGCTGACAAGCGCTCCCCTCCCTCGCCCAACAAAACACGATTTCCTCCCCCACCTGCACCCCAGGGCATCCTCGCTTCCGATGAGTCCAACGCCCCCAACAACCCTATACCAGGGCATTGAAAACCTAAACCCTAAACCCTAAACCCTAACCCCCCCCCAAAAAAAACCCCAGGGCATCCTCGCGTCCGATGAGTCCAACGCCACCACCGGCAAGCGCCTCGCCACTGTCGGCGTCGACAACACCGAGGACAACCGCCGCGCGTGGAGGGAGCTGCTCTACACCGCACCCGGTGGGTTTGGGGGGGTTTGGGGTTTGTTTTCCAAGTTTTGTTTTGTTCCAGGGCGCTCCGCAGGCTTTGCACCGCGTCCGGTGGGTTTTAGGGGTTTTGCTGGGGTTTTGCTTTGCACCCGTTGTGCGCAAAGTGCACACGCCCGCTGGGCCCCAAACGCCCCAATCTGCCCCCAAAACCGCCCAAAACCGCCCCAAAACCCCCCCAAACAAAAGGCCTCGGCCAGTACATCAGCGGCGCCATCATGTTTGACGAGACGCTGTTCCAGTCCACCGCGGGGGGCGTCCAGTTTGTGGACGTGCTGAAGAAGCAGGGCATCCTGCCGGGCATCAAGGTGGGGTTTCTCGTTGCCTCTCTCTTTGCTCTCTCTGTCTCTGTCTCTGGCTCTGGCTCTGGCTTTTTCGCTGTGTCTCTCTCTTCCTCTTCTCTCTCCCTCGATCTGTCTGGATCTGTCTGTATCTCTGTTCCTCTCTCTCAGGCACGCTTCCCGTGGCCTCCGCTCAAGGCACTGCGAAACCGAGCCGCGCAACCCCCCCCCCCAAAACGCAAACCAAGGTCGACACCGGCCTGGAGGTCATCCCCGGCACCGACGGCGAGACCAGCACGCAGGGCCTGGACGGCCTGGGGGAGCGGTGCGCGCGCTACTACAAGCAGGTGCGTGCGCTTGTTTGTGCGTTTGACCGCAAGCGGCTGCGGAGCTTCCAGCCCTCCAAACACATGGACCTTCACCATGCGGCCGTAAAATGCCCCCAACCCACCCACAACGCTCAAAACCTCAACAATCACCCGGCCCTCTTTCCCAAACAACCAGGGCGCCCGCTTTGCCAAGTGGCGCCCCCCACCCACCCCAAACCGCCCAAACCCCAACAAACGACCCCCCCCTAACAGGAAAACGCCCCCTCCTCCCCCCAAACGCAACCAGGGCGCCCGCTTTGCCAAGTGGCGCGCGGTGCTCAAGGTTGGCTCCAGCACCACGGCCATCCTGGAGAACGCCCACGGCCTGGCGCGCTACGCCCAGATCGCTCAGGTGGGGGAGGATTGAGGTTTGAGGGGTTTGCGGGGGGGTTTCAAGGGGAGTTGCCCAGGTTGGAGGTGGGTTTGTGGGGCAAGGGGGTCGGGAAGCCCGCAACAGCGGCCAGCAAACGGCCCAAACCGCAGCTTAACAAACAAAGCCTGGTGCCCATCGAGCCCGACGCCCCCCGAAACGCAGCCAAAACTTGCGAAAACAAAAACAACACGCAAATCCACCAACCCCCTGCCCCCCTTTAAAGGCCAACGGCCTGGTGCCGATTGTGGAGCCCAAGCCCCCCCAAAACGCAGCCCAAACCCACAAACAAAAACGCTGAACAAACCCCCCCTTTCAAAGGCCAACGGCCTGGTGCCGATTGTGGAGCCCGAGGTGACCCTGGGCCCTGGCACCTACACCATCGAGGAGAACGCCTACTGGAGCGAGAAGATCAACAGCCACGTCATGCGGTGGGCGGTTTTGTAGGGCGGTTTTGGGGCGGTCTTCGGGACGGTTTTGGGCGGTTTTGGGGCGGGCTGGGGACGGTTTGGGGGCGGTGTTGGCGCTCCTCTGGCACTTGGAAGGCTCTTTGTGTTTGATTTCCACCTTTCCCCACAACTGCCCCCAAAACTGCCCGTAACCGCCCCCAAACCGCCCCAAAACCGCCCGTAACCGCCCCCAGGCTGCTCAACGAGTACGGCGTGGTCCTCGATGCCATCCTGCTCAAGCCCAACAGTGAGCGGGAGGGCGGGACCCTAAACCCTGAACCCTAAACTGTGGGAAAGAGCCAAACCCTGGGCCGCCAAAAGCTTTTGGTGCTTGGCAGCATCGGTACTGAAGCCCTCAGAGGGCTCACCAAACGCCGACCATTGCCCCGCCGCTGCGCAACAAAACCCTATTGTTTTTCCTCACCTCCGCCCCCCTAAACAGTGTGCCTCCCCGGCCTGGACGCGCCCACCGCCTCCCCCGCCGATGTCGCCAAGGTGCGGCGGCAGCTGCGCATTCCGGCAGCTTCCTCCCCTCCGGTCAAAACGCGCGGTTGACCGGGGCCTCAACTGCGCCGCGGCGGACCCCAACCCCCCAGAAAACCACCATCAAAACCCCCCAAAACCGCCGAACGCACCCTTTCCCCCCAAAACAAACGCCCGCAGTACACCGTGCGCACCATGCTGCGCTCCATCCCCCCCGCCGTGCCCGGCATCCACTTCCTTTCCGGCGGCATGAGCGAGGAGGAGTCCACCCTCAACCTGCAGGCGCTGCAGGAGGTGCGCGCGGCCCAACAGCGCGTTCCTTTGCGGAACGGTTTCGGTTGACAAATTTTGTGTTGCTTTGTGCGCTTTCCGCACGCTCAACCTGCAGGCGCTGCAGGAGGTGCGCGCGCGGCTCCAACACGCGTCTGCGAAACGCACGGCTCGACGCCCGCATGCGGCTGCTTTTCTTTTCGCCCGACGCGGCGTCCCAACCCAAAAACGCAAACCGCTCACGACCACTCCAGCCCTTTCCTCACCCTGCCCCCCCCCTTCCCCCCCAAACAACCACCCCAACCCACTCCCCAAACTACTCCCTAACCCACCCGCCTCCCAAAAAAACACCAAACCCAGGCCTGCCCCAACTCCCCCTGGAGCCTCACCTTCTCCTACGGCCGCGCCCTCCAGTCCTCCACCCTCAAGACCTGGGCGGGCAAGAAGGAGAACGCCGACAAGGTGGGGGATGGGGCACTTTTTTTCGTCGCCTCGCTCTTGGGGGGTTTGAGGGGCCGCTTTTGGGGGGGGGCGCTTTGGGGGGGTCGCGCTTTGTGAGCAGGGCCGGCGCACCTGGTCTGGGCGCAACCCGCCACCCCAAAACCCCCCTTCCCCCCCCACTCTCCAACACCCAGCACCCCCCTCAAAAAATCCATCAAACTCGACAGGCCCAGGACATCCTGTTGCAGCTGGCCCGCGCCAACTGCCCCCTCCCCCCCAAAACCCCCCTTCCTCCCCCACTCTCCAACACCCAGCACCCCCCTCAAAAAATCCCTCGACCCCAACAGGCCCAGGACATCCTCGTGCAGGTGGCCCGCGCCAACTGCCCCCTCCCCCCCAAAACC
>BDRX01000011.1:395852-547115 GCA_003203535.1 Raphidocelis subcapitata
GTGGCCCGCGCCAACTGCCCCCTCCCCCCCAAAACCCCCCTTCCTCCCCCACTCTCCAACACCCAGCACCCCCTTCGAAAAATCCCTCGACCCCAACAGGCCCAGGACATCCTCGTGCAGGTGGCCCGCGCCAACTGCCCCCCCCCCCCCGAACCCCCCCTTCCTCCCCCACTCTCCAACACCCAGCACCCCCTTCGAAAAATCCCTCGACCCCAACAGGCCCAGGACATCCTGGTCCAGCTGGCCCGCGCCAACTCCCAGGCGCAGCTCGGCAAGTACAAGGGGCCCCACCCCGTGCCCGGCGGCGGCCGCATCCTGCAGGCTCTCCGCACCGGCGGGCCCGGCAAGTGAGGCCGCCGCGGCTGCGGGGCGCCCGTAGGGGCGGTTTTGAGGGGCGGCAAAGCTCTGGGGCCCGGCAATTCAGGCCGCCGCGGCTGCGGGGCGCCCGTAGGGGCGGTTTTGAGGGGCGGCAAAGCTCTGGGGCCCGGCAATTCAGGCCGCCGCGGCTGCGGGGCGCCCGTAGGGGCGGTTTTGAGGGGCGGCAGAGGGCCGCGGTTGGGGGCCGTTGAAGGGCGGCCAAGGTCTGGGGGACCTTCGGGCCGAGCCGGCGCGGGCGGGGCGGACGCGCGGCGGCGAGGCCGCTGGGTGTAATCGAAACAGCTGGCGGCCGGGTGAAAGCGGCGTTGGGTCGACGGCGCGGCTTCAAGCGCGCCCAGAGCGAGAGCCCGACCCAAGGCGGGATGCTCGCCTTGGCGACGGTCAAATGCGCGGTCAAACCGGGGCCGCGAACACCGCTGTGGTCGCATGGCGATGTTTGACTGCGGCATGCGGCAATGCCGTCTCCAAATTGGGCCTGCAATCCAGGCAGCAGCGGCGGCGGCGGTGGTTGCGGGAAGTTCTTAGTCGGCGCGCGGAGCGCCCGGCACGCGCCGAGCCGCCGGTGCGCTCGACCTGCAATGGACCCAGCCGCCTTACATTCGAGCACCCCCGTGACCGGCTCCGCGATCGCGCCGTGGCCAAACGCCGGGTGGCCGGAGGCGTGACGCGCGAGCTCTCATCAGCTCCGCCAGCCCAAACGGAAACCCAGGGGGCGTGAACGCGCCGTCAAAGCCTTTGTCGACCCGCGTTTGCCCATTACTTCGATCCTACGCACCTGCACGCACGGTCCGCAGGTTTGACAGATCCGCCGGGCTTGGCGCGCGCGCCTGACGAATCCCGCCGCGCGTGCCCCTCTCGTGGTCCCTGCGCGCGATCCCGCAATCCCCCCCCAAACCCACCCACCCACCCCTCCCCATCCCAAAACCCGCGCAGCCCCCACACACCCAACAAGCCAGTCTCCGGCCGCCAAAAAATGGCCGCCCGCCGCCCCTCGCTCGCCCTGCTCTTCGCCGCCGCGGTCCTCCTGGCCGCGGTGGGCGCGGCGGCAGACACCATCGAGGCATGGGCCAAGCTCTGCGCCTCCGGCTCCGCCACGCCCGCCAAGGTGGGGACGCGCGGGCCCTTCCTCTCGCATTTGTGTGTGCCGGGAGCGCCCGCGGCGGTCAGCCGGCCAGCTGCGCGCGCGCGCGCGCGGCCGCGGCCGCGGCCCGCAGGGCGCGCGGCGGGCGCGCGCGCGCTGGCGCGTTTGGGCACCATTGCCGCCCGCGCTGTGGCGCCGGCGGGACCCATGCCCAAGCCAACTCAACCCCTCCCCCCAACTCCAACCCAACCCTAAAAAACAGTTCAAGGGAAAGATCCTCAACGCAGAGGGCAAGGTGGCCGGCAACATCCAGCTGTGCTGGGCGTCACCCGGTGCCGCCAGCGTGACCTTTGATATCTATGCCAAGATGTGAGCGGGGCGGGGACCGAAAGGGGGCGACCCCGCATGCTGAAGCCCATATCGCCCGCCCGGCTGCCGGTGACGGCTGGGGCCGTGCGTTCTTGCGCGCGCGCTCGCAGCTTCAGGCCCCATTCCCCATCGCGCGCCGGCGGCGGCTGCCGGCACGCTGCCGGCGCCTCCCCTGCAAACTCCTCCTCCCCCCAAACCCCCAGAACCAACAACCCCCCGCTTCACCCCCCTCCCCCTTCTCCCCGGCCGCAGCAAGTTGTCCCGCGTGCGCGCGCTCAGCGCCGTCGTCCTCGTGGCCGGCCCCCTCAACACCACCGTCGACCTCGCCGCGACGGTCCCCGCCATCGACGTCACCTCCCTCTCCGCCCAGCTCGAGATCACGGCACCGGGCGACGCCCTGCTGCTCAAGAACGCGCTGTGCTCTGACCTTCTGTCCGTCGGGCTGAGGAGCGGCGGCGCGCTGCAGGCGGCGTCGAGCGTCTCGCTGTCGTCGGGCAGCTGCGCCTGAGCATCGCAGGCAGCTGCGCCTCTGGCGCGGGGCGCGTGCGCGGGGGGCGCGCGCGAGGGCTGCTGGGCTGAGAGGAAAGCCGTCGCGGCGGCTGGGCGGCGGATCCATGTGCCGACGATGACACCGATTTCCTGCTGCCCCCGATGATTTGTGGTTCATATTTCGCCATTTGCAAAAGGCGTGCGCGCGCGCCCCATTTGCGGGCGCGCGGCGCAGCCTGCATTATTGCGGTCTTTGCAGAGCCTCTGAGAGGCGCCCGCCCATCCGGCCGTTCCAACACCAGCGCAGCCATTCGGGCTGTTTTTTTCAGGGGATACGGCATGCCAAACTGCGCCGGCGCTTGCGTTGACCCCTCCAGCCGGCTCATCCTCTTTGCTGCATGCCGCTGCTCTGAAGGCCTCTGCCCCGGCGAGCCTCCATCCGTCCATCTATTGGCACCCTGCTTTAGGCGTTCCCACGGGTTTCTGGAACCCGCCCCAATAACAATAAGACCCTGCAGCCCCCCCCCCCGCCCCGCCCCAGTTCTGTCGCGCCGAACCAAACCCTCAGGACAACGAGCCGCCGCCGCACCTCTGCACGGCGCGAGTGTGCAATGCATCCCCCGGCATTTGACCGGTCAACGCTTGGCGCATGGCGCACGCATGTGCATGGCCGCGCACCAAAACGCATCCACTGGGAGGCTCGGCTGGGTAAATGCGTTAGACCTCAGCGCGCGCTGTAAGATGTAGGCGCAGTGTTGCGACTTTGTCTGGTCCCAGCTCAGAACAGGGTCGACAGGGCGTGGGGGGTCCCCGGTGGGTCAACAGCGGGCATCCAAGAAGGGAGGTCTTTTCTGCGGTTCACCCGAGCCTTGTGGGCGTCCAGGGGCTTGTTTGGGCGGCCAGGCCAAAAGAGAGGGGCACCCACACTCGACGCACCAGCTTGGCCGACGGGACGAGGCCTTCCAACGCGATCGGAAGCAGGCATATTTTGCAGCACGTCGCGATCGAGCCGGTCCACGAGATCAGCAGCCACGCCGGTGCTCGCGTGCGGAGCCAACCGCCCGATCCGGCGCCTCCCGTGCCCCGAACACGCCGAAAAAGCGTTCACATGCCCGTCTGAGCGGCGCTTGATCGGCGGCAGCAGCTAGACGGCAGCGGCACAAGCGCGGCGCAGCGCAGACGCGCCGCTGCGGCGCGCGCGCGCCTGCAGCGGCCCGGCGCACGCCCGGCACCACAGTCCCAGCGCCAGGCGTCGGCGCCAGCAGCTCGGGCGCCCCGCTCGGCGGCAGCAGCAGCAGCGGTCGGCGGCCGCACGCCCCACACCCCGCCGCCGAGCGCGCCGCGGCGGGCGGCGAGCGGCGCAGCGGGCAGCCCCCCGCAGCCGAGCGCGCGCCCTGCAGCAGCGCCGCGCCGCAGCGAGCGGCGGCAATCAGCCAGCAGCAGCGGCGGCGGCGAGCGGCGCCGGCGGCAGCATGTCGCTGTCCGCGCTGTTCCTCCTCGACGCCAAGGGCCGGCCCCTCATTTACCGCGACTACAGGGGCGACGTCTCCACAAAGGCGGCTGAGAGGTTCATAGCCAAGATCGGGGAGCTGGAGGACGCGGGGAGGCTGTCGCCGGTTATACACGACGACGGCGTCACGTGAGCGGGGGGTGGGGCCTTTCAGCTGCCGGTTTTGGGAGGCAGGGGTTACGCCTGGGCCCTGCTTCGCGCCGCGAGCGGGAGAGAGCGCGCCCTGGCCTGCGCTTCAGCTGGCTTGTTTGAGGTGGTGGCCGCCTTTTTGGCGACTGTTTTTTTTGGGGGGGGGGCCAAGCCGCCGCCGGTGATACGCAGCGGCGGCGTCATGTGAGCATGTGTCAGAACCCGCGGTCAGCTCAACCCCCACCCGAAACCGCCGCTCCGCAGTTACATCTACCTGCTCCATGTGAACGTGTACCTGCTGGCGGTGACGCGCGCCAACGTCAACGCGGCGGCCGTGCTGGTGGGCGCGCGCTTTGGCTTGCCTGTTTGCCTTGTTTCTTCCGCGTCGGACTGGCGTGCCTGTTTGCGTTGGATCGTGTTTGGAGCGGGCGTTTCTGTTTGCACGTGTTTGGAGCCGGCTCGGGACGCAGCGGCGCGGCACCGCCTGCTTGGTTGGCGGGGCCGTTGAGTAGCAAACCCAGCCCCTTCTCACAGACCCCAACAACCCCATTGGGCGCCGCCGATCCCCGAAACCACCCAAACGCCCCCCAAACACCCGCCCAAACACCCTCCAAAACCGTTGCTTCGTCGCCTAGGTGTTCCTCCACCGCCTCGTGGCCGTGTTCCGCCACTACTTTGAGGAGCTTGGCCCCCTCTCAACACCCCCTCCCCCTCACACACACTCGAGTGACCCAACCCCCCCAACCCCACCCCCCCCCCAAAAGGTGTTCCTCCACCGCCTGGTGGCCGTGTTCCGCCACTACTTTGAGGAGCTTGAGGAGGAGAGCGTTCGCGACAACTTTGTCACGGTGTACGAGCTGCTGGACGAGGTGGGGGGGGGGTTAGCCATCACGGATGATGCAGCGTGACAAATGCAATGTGCGCCTTGCGGACTACGGCCACCCCTAGTCAGAAGAGGCCAACGCCCTCCAAAATCCTCAACGCCCCCAAACCCACCGCCCAACCCCCCAAACCCACCGCCCAACCCCAAAGTCAAGTCCCCCCCACCCCCCAACCCAAAGGTGATGGACTACGGCTACCCCCAGTTCACAGAGGCCAACATCCTGTCAGAGTACATCAAGACGGACGCCTACAGGATGGAGGTGGGGGGGGGGTGCTTTGGGAGGGGGGGAGGGCGTTGGATGGCTGTTCGTGTGGATCTGACAAAGAGTGTGGGCGGTGGTTCTTTCGGGGTTTTTGCTTTGGGGGGAGTCTGAGACAAGGGCGCCGGCTCCGGCTCCGGAGGCCCCCGTCACGCGCGCTACCAGCCCCCAGTTGATGTTTCGACGTCACCCCAAATCGCGCAACCGCCCCCCCCCCCCAAAATCACGTAATCCCCCCCCCCAGGTGTCCCCCGTGAAGCCCCCCATGGCAGTGACCAATGCGGTGTCGTGGCGCAGCGAGGGCATCCGCCACAAAAAGAACGAGGTGGGGGGGGGGCATCTGGTTTTGGTTGCGGGCGGCTGGTTTTGATTTTCGGAACACATGAAAGAACGAGGTGGGGGGAGCATCTGGTTTTGGTTGCGGCACCCCAGGAAAAGCACCAAAAACTCAAAAACCACCCCACAAAACCCCTCAAACCCCAACCCCCCCCCCCCTTTGAAAGGTGTTCCTGGACGTGGTGGAGTCCGTCAACCTGCTGCTCTCCTCCAAACTCAACGAACCCACCCACAAAACCCCTCAAACCCCAAACCCCCCCTTTTGAAAGGTGTTCCTGGACGTGGTGGAGTCCGTCAACCTGTTGGTCTCCTCCACCGGCGCCGTCGTGAGCAGCGAGGTGGTGGGCACCCTCAAGATGCGCACCTTCTTGACGGGCATGCCCGAGTGCAAGCTCGGGCTCAACGACAAGGTGCGGGTTTGAGCATTTGGCCCCCTTTTTCTGCCTTTTTGGGTGCTCTATATTGAGTCCCTGCAAATACGGCATCTGCGCGTTTTTCAACGCGCGTGTTTGCGGGCTTCTAGTTCTACCCAATACCCCCCCTGCAAACACCCCCAACCAACCTCAAACAACCCCAAACACCCTCCATAACCCCAAACACCCCTCCCCCCCCCCTCCAGGTGCTGTTTGAGGCGCAGGGCCGCTCCAACCGCCAAAAACCTCACACAAACCACCCCAAAACAACACCCCCCCCTTCAGGTGCTGTTTGAGGCGCAGGGCCGCTCCAACCGCCAAAAACCTCACACAAACCACCCCAAAACAACACCCCCCCCTTCAGGTGCTGTTTGAGGCGCAGGGCCGCTCCAACCGCCAAAAGGCGGTGGACCTCGAGGACATCCGCTTCCACCAGTGCGTGCGCCTGGTGAGCAGGGATTTATCACGTTGGTTTCGTTTTTTTGCTTTTTGCTGCTTTGGCTGTTTTGCGGTTCTGCCTTTCCACCAGTGCGTGCGCCTGGTGAGCAGGGCGCGGGCTTTTTTGCAGTGTTTGCTTTCTGCTCCATCTTCCATCCCTGCCCTGAGCTGCGCCTGCGCCTGCGACCGCAAAACAGCCAAAGCAGCAAAAAAAACGAAACCAACAAACAAAACCAACCCATAAAACAGGCCCGCTTTGAGAACGACCGCACCATCAGCTTCATCCCCCCGGACGGCGCCTTTGACCTCATGAGCTACAGGTGGGGGGTTGGGGTGGTTTCGGGGGTTGTATTCCGCAGGGTTTATGGGGTTTGACGAGGTTGGTGAAGGCTTTTGGGGGTGTGTTGGGGGGGATGGGGTTTTTCTCCAGGAATTTGGGGGGTTGAGCTGGTTTGGGAGGGTTGCTGAGGTTTCAAGCCGCGACCTGTGCAAGCGTCCCCCCTCAGCCCGCCCCGCCGCAAACAACCACCGCACCCCGCGCCCCGCACCCCCCCCCCCCAAAAGGCTGAGCCAGAACGTCAAGCCCCTGGTGTGGGTGGAGTGCCTGGTGGAGCGCCCCAGCCGCAGCCGCACGGACTATGTGGTAAAGGCGCGCAGCCAGTTCAAGGAGCGGTGAGGCTTTGGGGGGCGCCTTGTGCTTTTGTGGTTGGGCGCTGGGGGCGGGCGGTTTTGTGTGTGGTTGGTCCCGCGGCCCCACCGGAACAAACCGCGGGCCCAAACCAAATAAAACCGCCGGCCCAAACCAAATAAAACCGAATAAAACCGCCCCCCAGCTCCGCGGCCACCAATGTGGAGATCATCCTGCCGCTGCCGCCGGACGCCATCTCCCCGCAGAGCCGCTGCAGCCAGGTGGGTGCGAGGGGGGGGCCGCGGCACCTGCGTGCGGACGCGCGGGGCGCAGATGCAATGCGTGGCAGTGGGGGGCCGCCCGCAGCCCCAAACAAAAAACAAAACAAAACTAAACTAATCTAAACTAAACTAACAAACCAAAACAAAACAAAACAAAACAAAACAAAACAAAACAAAACAAAACAAAACAAAACAAAACAAAACAAAACCCAAACCCCAGGGGTCTGCCACCTACGTCCCGGAAAAGTCCGCAATGGTTTGGAGCCTCAAGTCCTTCCCCGGCGGCAAGGAGTTCCTGCTGCGCGTCAACTTCAACACGCCCAGCGTGGAGGCGGAGGAGGAGGTGGGAGGGAGGAGGGGGTTGTGGAAAGGGGCGAGGGGCGAGGGGCGAGGGGCGGGCGGCTCCGGGTTTGGGGGGAGGGGCGGGATTGGGCCGTGCGTGTGCGCGCGCGCGATTGGGGGTCTCCCGAAACCTGCACTGCCTTGAAAAACGGCCCCAAAACTCGGAATTGGGGGGGTCAAAACCCGTACGCCTGGAAAATCAACAACAAATGCCACGCGCCCGAATAGCACACGCAGATCCCTGCCACGCCCAAACGCACCCCCCCCCAACGCACCCCCCCCCCCAAACCCAAACACCCCTCCAGGTCCACGGCAAGATGCCGCCCATCAAGGTCAAGTTCGAGATACCCTACTTCACAGTCAGCGGCCTGCAGGTGGGGGGCCGCCCTTTCCGTGGTTGTGTTTGCGGGCTTGTGGTGTTACACCAGGGGCAGGATAGCTAGGGAAGGGGGTGGTTTTCATTCCATTTGGCGGGTTTTGGCGGGTTTCTTTTTGGGGTGTTGGGGTTGCAGTTCAAATTGCAGCCAAAAGCGGCTTGAAGGCGCCGGGACTGAACAGCCGTGAACAGCCGTGCATGTAGGCGCCGCTTGGCCGCTACCGCCGCTGGCAACCCCCCGCCACTGCCCCTGACGTTCCCCGCCACCCGCGCGTTCAAACGGCTCGAAAACCTGCGCAGGTGCGCTATTTGAAGGTGATAGAGAAGAGCGGCTACCAGGCGCTGCCGTGGGTGCGCTACATCACGACCGCGGGGCCCAGCTACGAGATCCGCATGATGTGATCTGGCGCGCACGAACTTTACGCTCGCATGCATGCGCCCGCACATTCGCGCGCCCGCACATGGGCCCGTGCGCTCGCTGCATGCTGCACGCATTTGGGGCTGGTGGTGCATGGCGTGGCGCCCGCCGCCGGCGCGCGCTGGCGAGAGTGCTGGCTCCAGCGTGGGTCACAGCGCAAGCCGCTTGCATGTAAATGAGAACCGTGAGGCGGGCAAAGATGGCCGGGCGAGATTGCTGGGCAAGGTTGCAGCGGACTGCGCAGCGCGCCGCAGCGCGCGAGGCGCGCCGCCGTCGACCGGGCAGGCGGCCACACTGTATTCAGCAGCGAGCGTGCCCCTTCGTGCGTGCCTACACCGTTTTTTCTAGCTAACAGCGCTCAGTTGTTGCGCGCGCGAGCCAGATCGCAAGAACGCGCTGACCCCACGATCGCTCTAGCCCGCCAGCAGACCCGTCGAACGCATCACTGGAATCGCCATGGGACCTCGGGAGCGGCCGCCCGAGGGCGGGGGAAGCGGCGGCCGGCCCGCGGCGCCGGACCCGCAGCAGCAGCGCGGCGGCGGCACCTGGCGCCTGGCGCCCTCAGACCTACGGATCGCCCCGGACCCCGCAGCCCTCGCGAACCTGCAGGTAAATGCGGCCAATGCGTTGTGACGGCGGGCGCACGGCTTGCCCCGCTCTGGAAGCGGCTTGCCGTGAGCAGCAGCGGCGGCGTTGTCGCCTGTGCACGTGCTGGGGCAGCACGTGCCGGCGGCCCCGCGCTGCTGTCGGCCATACCCCTCCCCTGCCACCCCAAACCGCAGCCCGAATCGCTGCGCGTGCACCTGCCGCGCGACGCCGCGGGCGACAGCATGCCGGCGCTCTCGTCGCGCGCGGTGCACCGCTTCTGCTGCGAGCTGCCGCCCGCCGGCGCCGCCGCGGGCCCGCCGCCCGCGGCGCCGCGGCCGGCGCAGCGGCCGCGGCAGCAGCCGGCCGGCGCCGCCGGCGGCGGCGGCGGGCAGTCGCGCGAATTCGCCACAGACTCTGTGCTGTTTGCTGGCGGGCCCGTTTGGGCGGCGGACTGGTGCCCCTTCCCCGCGGACCGCCCCCGGCCGGGCCCATCGGATGCCTGCGAGCTGCTGGCACTGGGCACCCACCCCAAGGGCCTGCCCCGCACTCGCATCGCCTCGCTGCAGCGCGGGCCTGGCGCGCTGCAGCTGTGGGCCGTCCCGCACAGCGCCCCGGCGGCGGCCGGCGCGGGCGCGGGGGCGGCGGCGGGGGCGGGCGCGGGCGCAGGGGCGGGGGCCGCGTCGGCGCCGCGCTGCCTCGCGCTGCTGCAGCACGGCGGGCGGCTGGCCTGGGACCTTAAATGGTGCCCCGACCCTTCGGCCCTCGTGGCGGGCGGCGGCGGCGCGCTGGCAGACGCCAAGCTGGCGGCCCCGCCCGACGGCGGCGGCGGCGGCCGCGGCGGCGGCGGGCAGCTGCCGCTGCAGGGCGTGCTGGCGGCGGTGCTCGGCGACGGCAGCGTGCAGGTGTATGCCGTGCCAGCAATGCACCACCTCGCAGCGCTGCGCCCGCCCAACCAGCAGCAGCAGCAGCGGCGGCAAGCAGGCGACGCCGGCGCCGACGATGACGCGGCGCGCGCCGCGGCGGCCGCGGCGGCGGCGGGCTGCGCGGTGCTGGACCTGCCCCCTGTGGCGTCCCTCAGCCCCGACGCAGCGGCGGGCTCGCTGGCGTCGTGCTGCGCGTGGGTGCCGGCGGCGCCGCACGACCTGCTGCTTGTAGGGGGGTGGGACGGCCACGTGGAGGTGTGGCGGCTGCCGACGGCGCCGGGTGGGCGGGGCTGTTTTGTTCGTGGGTGCGGGCGGGGCTTATTCCTTGCCATCTGAAAAGCTGGGGACCCGCCGGTTCGGTTAGCTCTGGCTGCGCCAAGCCCGAGCCCGGTGCGCCGCCGCTGGTTCATTCACAGCAAACGGCATTGCACTACGCAGACGGGTTTGCACCTCCCCTCAATCTGCAACCCCCCCTTCTGCCCCGCAGGCGGCGCGCCCTGCCTCGTGCTGCGGCTTCGGGCGGAGCACTGCGCTCTGCGCTGCGTCGCCTGGCAGCCAGACCCCCCCGAGTCTGCCGCCCCCCGCGGTGGCGCGTCCGCTGCTCCTGCTGCGGCGGTGGCAGCCCCGAGCGGCGGCGGCAACGCAGCAGCAGGCGGCGCCGCGAGCGGCGGCGGCGCCGCGGCGGCGGCCTCGACCGTCGCCGGCGGCCGCTGCTTCCTGACCGCCTCCCAGTTCGGCGATCTGAGGATCTGGGACCCCCGGGACCCCTTCTCCCCCGTCGCGTCGCGCTCCTTCTACACAATCCCCATAACATCCTGCGTCTGGGCGGGCAACCCGGGTGCGATCGTTATCACCCAGGCGGACGGCGGCCCAAAGGTTGTGTTTGCGAGCGTCACCGGGATCGGCAGCATGGTCAAGACCGGGATCAAGACATCGGCCATGTTCCTGGAAGGTGGGCGGGCGCGCGCCCCCTGGCCCCTTTTTGTTGTACCCATTGTGACCGCCCCCCTCCGCCGGGGGCGTTGCGACTGCCGCTCACAGCGCCTCTCTCGCCGCCCGCCTCGGGCTCCGCTGGCCCTCCCCAAACGCAGCACGCCGCACCCGCGCGCCCGACTCACAAACCATCCCTCACCCTGCCCCCCACCCCACCCCACCCCTCACCCCACCCCCGCACCCCGCACCCCTCCCCGCACGGCGCGGCCCCGCAGGCCCCGACCCTGCGCCTGTCTGGTCCGTTACGATGCACCCCGCCGCGCGCGTGGCCGCCTACTGCGGCGACTCTGGGGTGCTCGG
Source organism: Raphidocelis subcapitata (assembly GCA_003203535.1). Classification (NCBI taxonomy): domain Eukaryota; kingdom Viridiplantae; phylum Chlorophyta; class Chlorophyceae; order Sphaeropleales; family Selenastraceae; genus Raphidocelis; species Raphidocelis subcapitata. Next base: position 406,987 of record BDRX01000011.1, read on the forward strand.
CCTGGTGCCGATCGAGCCCCCCGTCTCCAGCCGCCGCCACCAGAAGCCGGCGGCGGCGGTTTCGGCGGTTGCGGTCGACGGCGGGGACGCGTGGCTGCTCGACTACCGCCAGCTCAGCACGACCAATGCGGGGCTGTACGAGGGAGGCGCCCACCACCGCCCCGCCGCCCCCGCGGCCGAGGCGGCCGAGGCGGCGCGGCGCGGCACGCTGCTGGACCCGCGGCAGGCGCTGTTTGCGGCGGCGTTCAGCCCCAACGCCGTCGGCGGCGCGGCGTTCCTGGCGGCGGGCGGCGCGGCGGGGCTGGTGAGGGTGCACCGGCTGCAGGTGGTTCTGCAGGGCAGCTCGGAGGACGTGCTTGTGGAGTGATCCGGAGCCGCGCATGGGATCTGCATGCTGATCGGTGCATGCATGCGCACGCTGGATTGGCGGGCGTGTTACGCACACAGAGTTGGCTGATGCGCCTGGACCAGGGGTGTGGTCAGCCCGGGCAAACGGGGCGCGACGGCCAAGCCCGCCAGGATGGCGCCCGGCTGGCGTCAAAACAGATGCCATGCTATCCAATAGTTTCGGCCATAACGAAGGACGTGAAACGGGCGGCGAAAGCAGGTGGTCGCCGCGGTCAAAACCGCGCGCGCGCCTAAACACCAGCGGAACGACGCCATGCTGTCCGCACCCGCCTCTAGGTCGAGAGCAGGATCCCCAGACCCACAGGCGGCGGCGGCGCTGCAGGCGTCTGCCGCCGCAGCGGTCGCAGCGCGCATCTCGCTGCCACGCGCGCGGTCGCCCGCCACGCCGGCGCCGCCACCGCGCCGCCCGTCGCCGCTCGAGTCCCAAGCGCAGCAGCATCAGCAGCAGCAGCAACGTCAGCAGCGCGGCGGCTCACCGCTGCAGGCGATCACGCAGCAGCAGCTGCCGGCAACAGTCCGAGACGCACTCCTGTGCCTCGCCCAGGAAGGGGGCACCCCAGCCGGCGGCTGCGCGGCGGCGACTGGGGCGGACGACGAGCGGCGGCAAGGAACTGGGCAGCAGCAGCAGCAGCACGTTTTCTACCTGCTTCCCGCCCCGGACTGGCACCCAGCGATCAACCCGTACGCGTTGGAGCTTTCAGACCGGGCGGCGGCCGTCTCGGCGCCGCACTTTTTCACCCTGACAGCGGCAGGCATCGTCGAGGTGCGGCGCACCAGTGCTGGAAACTGCCTTTTGTTGCAGACGCAGGCGGCCTTTCAGGCCTCATCTCACACATTTAACGGCGCACCAACGGTCCCCCGCCCTCGCTTCACCAAACCCCTGGGAGTTTCAAAACCGCCCCCCGCAGGCGCGCGCCGGCTGCACGCCCGAGCACACGCCCCTGGGCGAGTGGCTGCGCGGCGCCAGCCTTCACACCACGCTCAGGGGCCTCGCAGCTTTCAAGCAGCTGTGGGCGGGCGACACCCTGCAACGGTGCGGGGCTTGGGACGCGTCGGATCAATCAACCCGAAACGGCGTGCATGCATGGCTTGTTGCAGGTGTGCATGCGCCTGCCGCGCTTGCTCCCACCTGCGCCAGAAGCCCAGTAGTGCCTCGGTCGCCTGCCCCCCCTCCGCAGCTGGCGCGCCGCCGCGCGCCGCGCCCGCTTCGAGCGCGTGCGCGCCTCGGTTGCGCGCCGGCTGCTGCTGCTGCGGCCGGGGTTCCGCGGCGCAGTCAGCGAGGCGCGGGCGCGGCTGGCCGAGGTGGCGGCGGCGGGGGCGCTGGGGCCGCTGCCGGACGAGGGGACCTATTTGCTCGAGGCGGTGGCGGCCGCGCAGTCGGAGCACCACAGGTGGGCGGTTTGGACCGCCGATTTGCTCGGGAGTTGGGACTGTTCAAGTTACTAGGGGCGGCGCGTGGCATGACCAAGAGCAGGCTGGCCAGGCAAGCAGGCATGGCATGACGGAAGCACTGGTCAGACGGACTGCCGACTGGATAAAAAAACCGCCCAATCAGGGGCCGCCTCGCGCTGCTGCTCGCGCGCAACGTCGGCGCGATCTGCGCCTCGGCCGCGGCGCTCGCGGCGCGCGCCAAGCGGTCCGAGGCGGGGCTGCGGGAGCAGCTTGCCTCGTACGACCGGGACCCCTCAGCGGGCGCCTCGGCGGGCGTCAGCCCGGTCAAGGCGAGTGGCGGCTATGCCAGTAGTGCACGCGGAGGGCGCTTTCTTTTACGGGCGGCGCTTGTTACCGCAAGGGCGCGAGCGCAGCCATGCTGGCCACCCTTTTCGTTGTTTGCAAACAGATCAAGAGCTTTGGGAAAGCGTGATCAACCCGTCTCATGCGGTCCCGCTCTGCACCCACGCCGCAAAAAAAGAGCAGGTCCAGGCGGAGCGCGACGCGGTCGCCTCGCTGCACGCCGCCGCGCGAGAGGAGTCCGCCATGCTCCCCGCCTTCCTGCGCCTCCTGGACTTCACAGTTCTCCAAAGCGAGCTCGACCTGCTAACCGCCGCTGTCGCGGGCGTGCGCGCGCACCTCGGGCGGCCGGGCGTCGCGGCCGAGGCGGCGGTGGGGTGGGGGGCGGAGGGGCCGGTCTTCGAGCCGCCGCAGGACGAGTTTTTGAAGGTGCGTCGTTGCGCTTGCGGGCGACGGCGACGGCGCCCGCTGCTCAACCGCGGGCTGGGCATCCAACTCAACAAGCCCGTCAGATCATCTGAACAGTGCAACACAGCGGCGGCCGCTTAAAGCACTGTTTCAACAGCTTTGTTTGAATAAACCTCTCAACTATCCAACAGGTCATGGGCCGCGGGATTGTGGAGTCTCTGGTGGCTGTGGTGAAGGAGGTCCCCCTGCCCTCCCGCCACCCCGCGCTCGCACCGCTGCTCGCCCCGCCGCCGCCGCCCGCGCGCCCGCCGCCGCGCGCCGCCGCTGCGGCGGCCGCCTCGGGGTCGGCGGGGCACCAGGAGGGCGGCTTTGCTTTTGTGAGCCTCGAAGCGGCGTTCGCGGCGGCGGCGGCGATGCAACAGGCATCATCCGGCGGCGGTGGCGGCATCGACGACGCGGCCAGCAGGCCGAAGCACGCGTCTGCGGCCACCGGCAGGCCCGCAGCCTCTGCCAGCAGCGTCAGCGCGATCGCGGCAGCCGCGGCGGCGGCAGCGGCCGCGCCGATGGCGGGTCACCAGATCACTCTCATGGCTGTCGGGGACGCGGCGCTGGGCACCCAGAGGCGCGGGTGCGACCTGATCGTGATGCGCAGCTACAAGGAAGCTGCCAGATCTGCCGAGGCCCTGCGTGATCTGGCGCCGGCGCTGGCTTTTGGGGCGGCGTGGGACGCGGACGACTACAAATCGCGGCCGCACACCGTCGGCGGGCTGCGGCACGACGCGGCGGTCCTCAGGTGGGGGGTTGCTCGATTGAGTGGTGTTTGCCGGACTGGCCTACGCGCGTACGGGTCCTGAACTGCAATAGCGGGTGGGGCTCCTGCCGCCTGCCTGCAGCAGACTGCCAGCCAGCATGCAGCACAAGCCGTGGACGGGCCGTGCACACCTTGCCGCCGGACCCACAACCGGCATGCTGACAAACGCTCCCACCACTGCTTGCCCAATGATGAACCGCAGCGAGTGGATCGAGTCGCTGCGGCAGCTGCCCTCCAGCCGGGCCGCCGGGTGCCTGGCGCTGCAGGTGGAGCCCTTCAAACAGCGGCACCTGCAGACCCTAAAGGTGCGTTCGGCGACTGCTTGCGGATTCTTAGGATTGGCAACGATGCTGCTGAAACGAAGTTGAGTGCAGCTTTACGTGTGGTAGCTGGCCGCTCAAACGGCCGTCTGCAGCCCCGCGATTTATCACCACACGCCGGCCCCCTCCCCATGCCACAAAACAGGCTGCGCTCACCACAGTGTGTGCGCTGCTTCTCTGCGCCGCCCGCCGCGAGGCCGGCCGCGCGTTGGCAGAGCTCCAGCGAGCCCCCCCCAATGCTGCACTGCCCGAGGCGGCGGCTGGGGCGCCGTCCGAGGCGGCGGGCGCGCGGAAGGCGGCGCTGCAGTCAGCAGATGCGCTGGTTGGGCTGTTGGAGGGCGTGGTGGCATGGGGACACCTCCTGTCGCACAACGACCAGGTTTGTGGTCCAAGGGCCCGAGGGATTGGGTTTTTCTGCCCTAGAGCAGGCCTAGGCCTGCCTTGCTCGCCTTGCCTTCATCTGCTACTGCTGCAATCGCCGCTCAGCCGCCCCTTAACCGCCCCCTCCCAACCGCCGCTGCTGCAAACGCGGCCAGGTACTGCTGGATGACCTGCGGGAGGCGATCAGGCGCCAGCAGCGGCCGGCCCCCGCACGGCAGCGCGCCAGCGGTGCCGGCGGCAGCGGTGGCTGGGGCGGTGCCGCGCGCCCGTGATTGCTTGCTGCCAGCTAGCCCCTGTGCAAATCTGAAATAAGTCAGTGCTTTCAGCTGAGTAGGCAAACTGACACGCGTGGGTGTAAGTAGAAACGAACATTTACAGTGGAGTGCAATTCAACAAGCTCAAGTCAGCTGGCATTCAGCTGAATGGTGGCTGGCAGCCGCCGCATTCAAATCGCGGAGGAGGCGCGGCGTCTGCAGCAACTGCTCAACCACCGGCGCGTCACAGCGACGGCGGAACTACAGCCGCGCCCCCCGGCGCCGGCTGCGGCTGCGCCGCGGCCGGCGGCGGCCGGGCGAGGTGCCAATCCGAGGCGCGCTGCACCGCGTCGGCCGCGAGCACCGCCGCCGCGTCGTCGCCGGGCAGAGCGAAGATCGAATTGGACAGCGGCAGCCGCCCCGGCCGCGCCTCGCCGCCGCCGCCGCCGCCGCCGCCGCCGCTGCTGCCGGCGGCAGCCCCAGCGCCGGGCGGCGGCGGCGGCGCCTCAAACCCCACCGGCAGAAAGACCTCGGGCATCCCCAGCAGCGACGGCAGGCTGTCGAGCCCCCCGCTGCCACCGCCGCCACCGCCGCCGCCGCTCGATTGGCTGCCGCGATCGCCGGCGGGCTTCACGACCGCTCGGACGCCTTGGGATTCGAAGTACTTGCGCAGTTCGAGGGACAGCCGCGCCCTTAGTCGCTGGGCTTTCAGGTAGGCCAGGGCGGGGGTGACCTGGCCGAGGCGCAGCATGGGGTGCCACCTGCGGATTGGGGGGGTGCACGTTTCATGAGCTTGACACACGATGTAAAGAGCACGTGGGCACGTGTTTCTGGGAGTTTGCAGCAACAGGAAGGTTGTGCATGCTCAGCACGGCATGCAGGAACAATCCTGCTGGCTTTCAAGCACATCCAAGCGCCAGGGCCAAGGCTGCAGGCGGCAGAGAGATGCACTCGCCTGCTGCCGGGCGGCACGAGGCCCGCCCTCCAGAGGCCCTCGAAGCTGAGGGCCACCTCAGCCTCCAGAATGACGGTCAACACGTCCTCCGCCAGGTCAACGCCTGCACGATTGGCGCGTCCGGGTTTAGTAAGTGCGCATGTGGGTGCGAGCGCAGTCCTTGAACAGGCAGGCGCATTACGCACCGGCTCACGCACGCAGGCCACCAATGAGGCCCAGGCAAAGCAGACGGACTCGACGCACCCGGCGGCGCCGGCAGCGGGCCGCGCACGCACGCGCCGGGCGCCGCGCGCCGCAGCGCCTGCAACAGCGCTTCAGATGCACCGTCCAGGTACCCGAGGCAGCCCGAAAGCGGCAACGACGACGCATTGCCGGCCGCGACCGCGGCTGCCTCGGTCGCGTTGCCGGCCGCCGCCTCGGATGAGCTGCTGCTGGCCGCTGCCTCGGACGCCAGCACGGCCCTAAACTCCTCCGCTGTTGTAAAGGGGGGTGCGCCGGAGGCCGCGGGCGGCCGCCACTGCTGGTGCCGCTGCTGCGCCGGCGGTGGCCGCAGCGACGGCGCCCCCAGCGCGCGCGCGATCGCGGCGCAGTCGAGCGCCTGGCGGCAGAACACGCCGGTCTTGTCGAGAGACGGCGCAACCTGTTTGCCGCCGTTTTGCTTTTGCGTTTTGAGCAGTCCGTGGATTCAATGTGGCTTGGGGCATCAGCCGGCGTGTGGTCATTGCCTCATTGGTTAGCGGGCCGCGTTGACACACAGAGTGCAGACCGGCCGTCATTCAGCGCCAAAAGCATGCCCTGCTAGGGAGAAAAAGCCGCCGCTGCCGCAAGCTGCCGCGCTGCGCGCCTGCAGCGCCCCCCGCTGCGGCACCAGGCCGCCTGAGGGGCGGAACGCGGTCGCGCCGGTGGTGACTGCGGGGCAAACGACAGAACCCCAAGTCTCCCTGGTTTGTGGCGGCGAACAAAGCGGGGGGAGGGGCGGGAGTGGGGTGGGTTGAATCAGTGGCGGGGGCAGAATCCGTTCCAAAGCCGCCGGCTCGCTCGGCCCAATGGGGCCTCTCGCTGCAGTCGGTAGTGAAAGCAGGCTGGGCCAAGGCAGGGGCGCGGCGGCGGCCGCCCGCGCCGCCGCTCCGATGCACTCACGTGCCAATTGCAAAGGGCAGCAGGCCTGCGGTGGAGGGCGGAACGAGGGCGTTTCCCAAGCGAGCAACGAGCCCAAGAACAGGTGTCGGTGGAAGCCGATTGGGCTGACCAGCAAACAGTCGGTAGCCGCCCACATCTTCAATCCGTTTTGAACGGCGGGCAAAGCCACAAGGCAGGCTCTACGTGGGGCAGTGCGCACCCGCGACGACGGCCGCCGCGGAGCCCGCGCTGCTGCCGCAGGAGCCGGTCTCCGGGTCCCAGGGGTTGCGGGTCATGCCACCATACCAGGTGTCCCCCCACGCCAGCTCGCCTGCCGGCCGGTTGGCGGGGGGAAGCGTTTTCGGCGTGGTGGGTTTGAAACCGCCGGGCCACACGCCATGACGGTATCAGTGGTGGACGGGGGTTGGGTTTTGAGCAAAGGGCAGCCTGCACAACCCCCATATTGACCCACACAGCCAACTGAACCAAGCTACTGAACCAGGCTGTTTCTGGTGCGAATTGGCTTCCTGCCGCTGGTCTCACCGGTGGCAAGCTTTGCCAGCAGCACGGCGCCGGCGCGGCGCGTCAGCGCCTCGTAGGCCCAGGAGCTCTGCAAAACGGTTTTTGTGAGCCATGCGTTAGTTATTTGCGCTTGCTTAGCGTTGTTTTGATCTCAGAAGCGTTCCGTATGAGGGGTGTTCGGTGGCTGTTGGGTTGGCACGTGGCTGAGTTGCGATGAGGGCGAAACAGCCGCGCGCGGAGGCCTCCTCAGCTAGCCAAAGCAGCATGCGGCGGCGGGGGCGCGCCCCAGCGGACGCGCGCGCGCACCTCGTTGCTCGTTGCGTTGGCACGCGAGGCGATGCCCCAGCTCGTCGCGGTGCCGGGGGCGGAGAAAACGTCCTTCAGGCCGTAGGGGATGCCCTCGAGCAGTGAGCCACCGGTCGGGGGGCGCGGGTCCGCAGGCGGCGCCCGCAGCGAGGCAGCCGCCCGGCCGTCGTAGGGCGGCACCGCAGTGGGGCTGCTGCCGTTGGGGCCCGCGCCGCCGCCGGCGGATCCATTGCCGGCCGCGGCGGCGGCGCCGCTGGCCGGAGACAGGGCGGCGTCGGCCGCGCGCGCCGAGTCGTCGGCGGCGGCGGCGGGGGCGAACGATGCCACGGCGCGCAGCGGGGGGCCGAGCCTGCTTGGGGGGGAGGGCAACAGCCGGTTGAGGTCAAGGGCCCGCGCCTCATCGCGTTTTGTCCGAGGCGGCGCGGCAGACAAAGGAAGCCCCTTTCTTGGGGGGCGGCTGCACGCTCACACTCCCATGCCCGAGCCGCAGTGCGTGCGCGCTCCCCCACGCGCCTGCGCAGCCGCGCCTCAAACAGCCGGCGCAGCCCCTCCGCGGTAGCGGACCCCGCCTGCAGCCTCGCGGCCAGGTCAAAAACGGTGGCGAAAGCCAGGTCCTCTTCTTCTGGCGACGGTGAAAGGTCAGTCGCCGCTCCGCTGCCGCCGCCGCCGCCGCTGCCGCTCCCGCTCCCACCGCCGCCGCTGCCGTTCCCATCGCCACCCCCACTGCCGCCGCCAGCGCCGTCGCTCGCGTTCGCAGCAGGGGCGCCGCCCCCGCGGCTCGCCTCGGCCGGCGCGGCGCCGGCCGCGCCAGAGGCGTTGGCCGGGAGCAGCGCCAGCTGGCGCAGGCTGAGGGACAGCGCGGGGAGGAGCAAGACCGCCGAATCCGAGGCGGCGCCAGCGACGTCCGAGGCAGCGCCCGCAGCGTCCGAGGCGGCGGCGGCAGCGTAGCTGGCAGCGTCGAGGCGATCGAAGCGCGATAGGCTGTCGGCCAGCGCGTCGGCGGGGTAGTAAAAGGATCCCTGCTCGGTTTTGTTGGGTTGGCATCGCCGGAAGGGTGAGCAAGCCGCTGCTGGCGTTGCCGGATTGAACCCCAACAGCCTTGCGCACGCCCCCATCTGAAAAGTGAAAACCCCCAGGCCAGCCTGATGAACTCTCCCCAAGCGCTTCAAACGTTTTGTGTTGGCCACGATCACCCCACCTCGGACTGCGGCCCCGCCTGCAAGCCTCCTCCGGGCGGCGCTGGCTCGTCGCCGTCCGCCGGCAGGCCAAAGGCGCGGCGCAGCGTGGCGTCCGCCTCGGCGCCAATGGCCGGGACCTGTACGAGAGTGCGCGCAGGCACGGGTGGCACGGGCGGGGTGACGAGGGGGCGGCGCACATTGCTTGCTGGAGGCTTTTGTTTTCGCTGCCGCCGGCCTGTGGGAGTGCCTCCCACGCATTGCAGGCAAAGCGCAAGCTGGCCCAATCTGTTACTTAGGCATGCCATGTCTGATTGGTGTTGAAAACCCATATACTCACCCCAGCGACTCCAGTTTCAATAGACCCGAAAACCAAAGCTCACCTCGATGACTCGGTCCAACCCCATCACCACCATCCCCCCAGCGACGACCTCCGGCCCCCAAACCGCCCGCGCGCCCCCAAACGACAGCCCGCCGCCGTCGCCGCCGCCGCCGCCGCCGCCGCCGCCGCCGCCGCCACCGCCAGCGACAGCACCCTCCACCGCCGATGCGGTCGACGCGTTTTGGGCGCCGCCCAAAGCCCCCGCGGCAAAACCGCCGGTGCGGGCGGCGGCGGCATCTGGGGCTGGGCCGCTCAAGCCTTCAAGGCCTGCTGTCGGCTGGCTGCTGACTTGAGCCTTGGGAACCGCCTCCAGATACTCTCCTGCCAGATTCTGAAGCACCAGCGGCAGCCGAGCGGGCGGCGGGCCGCCGCCACCGGCGGGCGGATCGAAGCCAGCAGCCAGCTGTGGTTGCGACTGGGACAGAGCTGGGCGTGCGGGAAGTGGGAGCGGCTCGTGTTGGGTCAGGCAAGGAGTTGCGTGTTCAACGGCAGCAGAAACTCCGGGCGGGTCACTGGATCTTGCATTACTGATGCCGGTGAGCAGGCCAATGCCATCAACGGCCGCTAGTGGCAGCCACACTGGCAGGCCATCAACGCAATCGGCCGCCTCGCAAAAGCCTGGGCCGCAGCGGCGCGCACCGTGGCGCGCAAACAGCTGCCACAGCTTTGACGGGTTCCTTCCTGCAGCCGCCAGCACGACCCGCGCCTCCGCCGCAGCCGCAGCCGCCTCGGCGCTGACGTTGCCGGCGCCGCCGCCGCCGTCGGGAGGGGCCGCCGCGGCCGTGCCCTCCATCCGCGCGCGCAAGAGGGAGGCCAGGGCATCGGGCGGCAGCCCGCCCCGGCCGCAGGCCGTGAGGGCGTCCGAGGCGCAGCCGCCGGCCGAGGCGGAGAGCAGGTGGGCCGCGAGGGCGGCGTCGCTGGGAAGCAGCAGGCCGAGCGGCGGGGCGGCGAGGCGGCTGGGCGCGGCAGTGGCCGCCAGGCGCGCGGCGCCGGCCTGAGTGGGCGAGGGCGATGGGGTTGTTTCGGGTTGCAGAAGCACTGTCAGCTCAGCGCTTGTGCTCGCCTTTTTCGCAGGCAGGCGTTCGTCGCCTGATGCGCCAAAGCATTCAGTTTGTGAAAGCCGAAAAAGGCGAAGACATCCTCTCACGTAATCTGGCCGCTCCGCTGCCACCCTCTCCAGTGCCGCTTTCCAGCACTCAACGGGCGGCGGCGGCTGCAGCCTCGACAGCGCCCCAGCGCCAGTGGCGTTGCCGCCGCCCGGCGCGCTGCCGTTGACCGCGCCGCACGCGCCGCCCGCCCCGGCGCCGCCGCCGTCGGCCACGCCGCCGCTGCCGCCCGCGTCCCAGCCCGCCGCCTGGCGCAGCATAGCGCCGAGGGCGTCGGCCTGCATGGAGGCCTGGGATTCGGCCGCCGAAGGGGGCGTCCAGCCGCTGCTGGTGCCGGGGTGGCCTCGGCCCACGGCGGACCGCGGCGCGGCCGTTGAGTCAGCGGCGGGCGGGGGCGGGCGTGCTGCAGCGCCCGCGGCTGGGCCAGCGGCGACATCTGCGGCGATTTGGGGGCTATTCATCGCCAACAGAAGCAGGGCCACCGCGAACAAGAGGCTGCGGGGGGCCGACATGCTCGGCCCGCGTGTGCCGGCCTCTCCGCGACCGGGGACCGCGTTAAAAGTCCAGCATAACCTCCCCCGCGGTTTGTGGGGCAGTGACATGACGACCCTGCCGGCCGCGTGCCGGCGGCAGCTGCGCCCGCCTCCGGCTCCGCAGTCCGCAGACCGCGGACGGTCAAACTGCTCGCGTGCCGCGGAAAGGTGCCGCTGGGTCTCGGCGTGCTCCGCCCACCCACATCCGTTGCCGCCCCCCGAGCCGGCGCGCCGGCCCTCGCCGCCTGGCGAGCCTCGAGGGCGAGCCCATCATTGTGCACGAGCGCAGCTGCGGTTTCCCCGCTTCAACCCGCCGGCCGGCGCCGCAGGGGTGTGGCCGCCCATTGCAGGCCGACTTGACCCCCGCGCTGCTGAGACCGCCGCGGCGTACGGCGGTGCTGCGCCGCGCCGCGCCGCGCCCGCTCCTTGACCGGTCAGCGCCGCGGCCCGGTGGAGGCGGGCGCGGCACGGCTCGCGCTGAGCGTGCCACACTGTAACCTTTGCGTCGGCGAAGACGGTCGCGGGCGCACCCTGCAGCGGGCAGCGAGCTCGAGCGCGAAGCGCGAACCGAAGCGTCCCGAGCCACCATCCGGCGGTCGCGGCCCCCTCCTGCCGGGCGTGGAGGAAAGCTGGCACATCTTACATCTCGCGACTTGCACCGACGGGCTAGATGCGCCTGCCGTGACGACGGGCCCACTCACCGCGACCAATCCCTGGCGCCTGAGGCAGCCGCGCGCATCTGAAACGGTCGCCCAGCGATCCATGCAGGCGATGCAGCAGCTGCGCGCCCGCGGGCCCCTCGGCCTCGCGGGCCGGGGACGGTGCAGCAGCACAAGCAGCAGCTGGGCAGCAGTGCCACCGCGGCAATGCGGCCTGCCCCGCCGCCTCACGGCCCCTCTACGCGCACTACCGGCCTCGGAGCTCGCGGACGCGCTCGCGGCGCAGCACGCGCACGTCCAGGCGCTGCTGGATCTCGCCGCCGCCGCCGCGCCCGCCGCCGGCGTGCCCGCCCCCGACTCGAGCTGGTTTGCGCCGCTGAGCAACGGGCTGGAGGCGATCCTCAAGCAGATCCAGGGCGGGCTGGACCGGCTGCACGTGCCCTACTCCTACGGTTACTCCATCATCCTGCTGACCGTGCTGGTCAAGGTCCTGACCTTCCCTTTGACCAAGAAGCAGGCGAGCACCGTACCAGCGCGCCGCTTTTGACCCTCCCGCTGGCCCTCAGCAACGGGAGCGTTCCCGCAATAGCCTCGGCCGCGCCGCCGCCAGCGGCCGCTGCTGGATGCGAGGCCCGCAGCTGGGGGGCCGCTTGGTGGCAGCACGGGCGCGCGCGCGCGCGCACGCCCGCGAGCACCGCTGCACTCGGCCCACCAAACCCCGCCGCGTTCGGCGCCGCCGCCCTCACCCCCCTCAATCCCCCCTCCCCTTCCCCCCCAGGTCGAGTCCGCCATGGCCGTCCAGTCCCTCAAGCCTCGCATCGACATGATCAAGGCGCGCTACGGCGGCGACGACAAGCGCGTGCAGGCGGAGACAAAGGTGCGGGCGCCTGGGCGTTTGGGGGGAGGGGCGCCGCATGCGCGCATGGCACTAATGCGATGCGCACGCGCGTGTGTGGCTTTTGGCATGTGCGCCTTGTGGCCTGCCTTGTGTTAGGGGGCGCTGTCCGCCTGTGCGTGCGGGGCGAAGCCACCCACCGCTGCGGCGCCACCCTCCTGCGAACCAAGCGCGAACGAACCCCTCCAACCCCCCACCCCAACCCCACCCCCCAGGTGCTGTATGAGAAGGCGGAGGTCAACCCCTACGCCGGCTGCCTGCCTTCCATTGCGACCATCCCCGTCTTCATCGGGCTGTACCGCTCGCTGACTCAGGTGGGGGGGGGGGGGGGGGGGGCGGTACACTGCGACGCGCGCCGTGTGCCACTGGCCTGGCCCGGCTTTAGTCGCGTGCTTGCTTTGGTCACGCCCGCGGGCTCGGGCCCGCTGCCGTGAATTGCCGCTTGGGTCGTTTTGCCCGGCTCCCCACTTCTCCGGGTTCCAGTCAGTTTCTCAGTTTGGGCCCGACGGACCCCGCTCTGAGCGGTTCAGGGTTTAGGGTTTGAGCGTTTTCGCCCCCGGCCCCCCAAATCCGACGCAACCAGGTGGCCCAGGAGGGGCTGCTGGACGCCGAGGGCTTCTACTGGCTGCCAAACCTGGCCGGCCCCACCTCCATCGCCACCCGCGGCACGGAGTGGCTCTTCCCGCTGGTCGACGGCGCGCCGCCGGTCGGCTGGGACGAGGCGTCGCGCTACCTGGTGCTTCCGGTGCTGCTGGTGGTGGCGCAGTGGATCAGCAGCAGCATCATCACGCCGCCGGTGTGTGTGTGGGCCGGAGAGGGGCGCGCTTTTGCGCCGCGGAGTCGGGACTGGGGAATGGCAATGGCGTGTGTGCACCCCAAACACAGCAGCAGTGCGCGGAACGCATCAGAGTCGTGCAAAGCCCCAAGCCGCTCGAGCCCCCATTAGCGCGAAAGCCAAGGCCGCGCCCAACCCCCTGAAACCCTGTCTCAACGATTTCAAAAAAACCCCAAACGGCGCCGCCGCAGATCGACCCCAAAGCGGAGGGCGCCAACACGCAGCGCGCCATCACGGTGGCGCTGCCCGTGATGGTCGGCTACTTTGCCCTCTGCGTGCCCTCTGGGCTGAGCCTCTATTACTTTGCAAACACAATCGTCACGGGCGCCATGCAGGTGGGGGTCGCGGGCCCGGCTGATGGATGTGGCCGCCTCTCATTCCGCCTGCAGTGGCGCTTTGGGGAGATGTGAGGCGCCGCTTTCACTGGCTGCAGTGCGTGGGGGGCTGGGCGTGGGGGGCTGGAGACGCCACGCGATGTGTGATGGTTTCTAATCCCCGGCCTTGATCCTTGCGCCCCCCCCCCTTCCCAAAGGTTTACCTGCGAAAGCTCGGCGGCGCGACGGTCAAAGTCAAAGACCTGGGGCCGGTGACCAAGGTCGGCTCCGCGCGCCGCCTCGGACCGGCCGCCTCGGACGAGGGGCTCTGGGAGTACGAGGCGCCCGCCGACGCGGCCGCCGCGGCCGCGGGGGGCGCCGCCGCGGCGGCGGCGGCCGGCGGCGAGGCGGGGGCGGGGGGCGCCGCGGCGGCCGCGGCGGAGGGGCGCGTGTTTTACGCGCGGCGGCAGAAGCGGGCGGCGGCGGTGGCGGCGGCGGCGACTGCGGCGGCTGGGGGGACGAGCAGCGGCGGCGCGGCGACGAGCTGAGTGCCTGCGGCGCCCTTTGTGTCGCCCGTTTTTGCCCGTGGAGGTTTCAACTGTTCAATGCCTGTTGCTGCTGTTCCAAAGCAATGTAAAACTCTGCTGCGGTGTCCTCACGACGGCGCTGCCGGTCAGCATAGCCGGCTGCGCGGCCTGCAAAGCCTCCAAAAAGCAAGGTGTTACAGGCAATTTCCCACAATGCGCGCGTCGCGGCGCGAATTAAAGGGGCGGGTTCCAGGCGCTCGCTCTGCATGCCCCCCGGCGTTCCTCACTCGGCAACGGATTCCAAAGCCCAGACCAATTCCGCTCATCGGGCCCGCAGGTGGGCCCCCGTGCTGCTGCGGCTTCGACCAAAGCGCCGGCCGGGCCCGCAGTCAAACACAGTCAAACACCCGATCATTCCCCAGATCATCAGATCGTCAGGATGAACGTGTCCGAGTAGCTCTCCACAAACGCGCGCCACCCGCCGTGGATCAGGAGCTCGAGCATGCCGCTGCCGCCGCGCAGCGCCGCGCCGACCGCGGCGTTGCGCGGCGACGGCAGCGCGCCGCCGGCGGCGGGCTGCACCGCCTCCCACTCGTTTTTGGCGACGTCGTAGGCAAACGCGTCTCCGAGCATCTCCAGCCCGCCGCTCGCGCCGTAAAAAGCGCCGCCGACGACCAGCAGCTTGGAGGGGCCGACCGCGGCCGCGATGTGGCTGCAGCGGACGTGGGGTTGGGGGCCCGCGGGGGTGAGGCGGCGCCAGGAAAGGCTTGCCAGGTCGAGCCTCCAGAGGTCGCCCACCTGCCGGGCGGTTTGGAGGGAGGCGGAGGCGGCGGTTGCGTCGGCTGCTGCGCTCCGGGGCAACGTTTGGCGCGGGCGCGCGCGTGCGCTTCTCCTCGCCAGCTGTTTTCAGGCGATGCATTGTCCTCAACACACCGCAGCGGCCGCCCCTGCTCATGCAGTGCGCCCCCACCCATCACCCCACCCGTCGCCGCGCGCACCATGGGCCCGCTCTGCGGCGCGCCCCCGAACAGCAGCAGCCCGTCGCACACTCGCGTCAGCGAGTGCAGGCCGCGCGCGGAGGGCGCGCCCGCCTCGGGGTCTGGCGTCACCGCCAGCCGCCGCAGCGCCGGCCGCGGCGCGGCGGTGTCGAGCAGCAGGATGTGATCTGAGCAGCGGTGGGTGTGGATGTAGATGTTGTTGCCGACGGCCTCGGCCTGGAAGCGGCTGATGCCGCCGCCGAAGAGCTCAGAGCCCTCCAGGTCAACCTTTGACCAGGACCAGTCAGCGGTGTCCAGCTTCCACACATCGTCCAGGAAGGCAGAGGGGCCCTGGGTTGGGGGCGGGAGGGGGTGGGGGCCGGTTGCGGCGGCGCCGGGCGCAGTTGCCTTGGCTGGGCGCTGCGGGCGGCGGGCGGGGCGGGTGCCAGCGCCGAGGCGGGCGCGTTGTGGGTCCGCATTTGCTACTGCGGAGCCGCTGCCCCACCCCCCCTGCGGCTGGCGCACCTGCTGCGAGGGGTCCCAGCCGCCGATGAGCCACACGTTGCTGCCAACCAGCACCGCCTGCGATGCGATGCGCGGCTGCAGAGCAGGGCGGCGGCGGCGATGGGGGGCGGGTGAGGCAAGGCGCCTCAAAGGCTTGCGCGTGCCGAGGAGTGCCATGCAATCGCGCAGGCTCGCGAAATCCATGCATGCGCCGCGTGCGGCGCCGCGCGCGCAGCACTCGGTTCCGGCGCTCCGCATGCGCGCCGCATGCGCGCCGCTGCACCCCATGCATGCGAGCGCACCCCGCCGCCGCTCACCCCCGGGACCGGGCCCTCCGCAAACTGGACCAGCTTCCACCCGCCGCCGCGCTCGTAGGTCCACGCCTCGTTGGTGCCGGAGCGCTTCTTGTCCGGCGTCTCCACGTAGCCGCCGATCATGATGGCCGCGGCGGCATGGCCTTCCGGCAGCGGCGCGGCGCACGCGCCGGAGCGGGGGAGGAGGGGCTCCCCCTTGGCGACCTCCTGCGGCCGCGGGAGGGCGCATGGGGGGGCGGGGCGGCGGTGCGCTTGAACCGGGTCGCATGCGCCCGCGGGAAGCCCGCTGCATGCAAGGCTCGGGGGCGCTGGCGCTGCGGCGAGCGCCGCACACGCCCCCCTCGGCGCCGCTGCAGGCCAGGCCTGCAGGCACCCGCGGTCGCGTTCAATGCGCGCGTGCTCACCTCGATGTTGACGGTGACTGTCATGGGAGCTGCGTGGGGTGCGATCGAAAAGAATGGGCGACGTCCGGGGGCAAGGCTTTTGAGGGCGCCGGGCCGCACGAGAACCTTCCCAAGACGCATGGTTATCGGCCCCTCAGGTTCCGCTCTGCGAATGCCCGCTGCGCACCGTCCGCAGCGCATCCGCATGCGCGCGTGTCGGCAACTGTTCAGGCGGCGCAGCAGACTGGCACTCGAGGTACTGCCTCGGGGGCAAGTGCGGTTGCGGAGGGGCCCGCCCAGCCCTGGCCATCACAGCTCCGCGAGTTGCCCTGGTTGCCAATTCAGAGCTCGCGCTCCTTGCCCAATGACAGCTCACTGGGCTCCGACCCTGCGGCGTCACCAATGGCACGCGGCACATGCTGGAGCCGCTGGCACGCCGGCGCGCCGCCGCGCACCGCCACCGGCCCACCGCGCCCAGGTCCCCCTAGCCACCGCACAGGCGCAGCCGCCGCTCCCTGCAGAGGCACCGCTGCCTCGTGTTGCTGGTCCCTCGCATCGCGGGGATTACATCTGATAAATCTGAACGCCGACAAAAACGCAGGCGGGGGGCAAAAAGCCAAAACGGTGCGCCGAGAAACGGCGGTGCGCGCGCGGGCATTCGCACAGCCGAGCCCGCGGGTGGGGTTGGTGTTCAAAGGGCTATGCCTCACGCCAGCGGCTCGCGAAGAGGCCGCGGGGCGATCTAATGTCGCGTCATGATCTGCAGACGCATGCCTTGCCCTGCCTCGGCACAAATCCGAACGAGCGGCCGCGGGCCGCGCGCCACGCCGCGTTGGCGCGCGCGGACGCGTTGGAACGGGCCGCGCCGCACCGGGGCGGCGGCGGGCGGGCAATGGATGGGCGCGGGGCGGCGGAGGCGATCGGCGGCGAAAAACCGCCAAAACATGTCTGTTCGACTGCCTGTCTGCGCTATGGGGATGGGTGGGCCTGAGCCAGCGGCAGTGCACGCGTCTATCCATGGCGCAAAAGTGCGCAGCGGCCCCCCCTGTCGGGGAGTGCGCCGAGCCCAACCCCACCGGGTTCTTCTAAGAGCAGAGGCACACAAAGTACTGTGGGGCGCGCACACCCGCAAGGGCGCGGCGGCCTCAGAGCTGCAGTTCGAAGCATCACAAATCGCGCGCGGGGCACTACCAACGGCAAGGAAGCGGGAGCGCGGGGGGCGTGCGCATGGGGACGGATGCCTTGCAGGAGAAGGAAAGGTGCCGGCGGGGCCGCGCGTGCAGACAGCCGCCCCGCCGGCACTGGAAAAACGCAGTGCGTTGAGGGTTGCAGCGCCTGGTCGGCTGCCGCCATAGGGAACAGCGAAAGCGGGCCCACGGGGGGGACCCAGCCCGGGGAGGGTGGGCGCAGCGCCGCGCCGCACGGCCTGGCATGCATTGCGGGCCGCCGCGGGTGGCACGAGTGGGCGGGCACACGAGGGCTTTAGGGTGTGTCAGTGATCCGCATAGGGGGGCCGCTGCCTCAAACACGGGCGCGGCACCGCGAAGAAAGCGGGGGCGCGGGCGCGGCGCCAGACGCCCCTCCAAAACCAACTCGCAAAAGCAATGAGGCGTTATGACAGGGCAGGAAGGAGCAGCGCCGCCGCTAAAACCTAAAACCCTAACAGCAGGCCCCAGGGAGTGCGGCGCGCATTAGCAGCGGCATCTGCGGTTGGCGATCGCCGCCGGCCGCAACGGCCATGCATGACGGCACGGGGCAGCGGTGTGCGCCTCGAGCGCGGGCGCCCGCTTTGGCCGGACGCGCGCCGCGCGGCAAGTGCGATTGCCTGTTCATCAAGTGGAGTCAGTAATCCGGCCGGTCAAGTGGGTCAATGTGTCATGCGCGGGATGTCAGGGTTGCGGTCTTCGGGGGGGTGAGGCCATGTCCAAAGGCTTGAAAATCCGCACCCGCATCAATCGTCGGTCGAGTCATGAGTTATGTGTCAGCGGCGCGCCGGCGCAGCGCGGAAAGGCAGGGCGCTCCGCTCGCGCCAGAGCACGCCGCCAAGGCATGCGCCGGCTGCGCGGTGATTGGGATGTGTCGGTTATTGGATTCGGTATGAGTGTGTGTGTGTGTGTTGGTGGGTGGGTGGGTGGGTGGGGGCGGCAAAGGAGGGCACCTGCGCGCGGGGTTGAAACAAGAAAGGGGTGTTGGCTTGCAGGGCGCAGCGCGGCCGGGCTCCCCGCGGCGCGCCAAGGGCCGCGCGGGGGGACCCCAGCGCGCGCCTGCCGCGCGCGCAGAACAGGCGGCGCGACGGCTGGTTTGGCCGGCCGGGGAGGCTGCAAACCCGTCTTGGGGGTCCGCACCGGCGCGGCCCGCCTGAACGAGATGGGAAACGGGGAGAAGGCGGTAAGCAAAAGGCCTGAAAACTGTCTATGCTCCTACTAACTTGCCCCCGACTGCAATGGGATGGGGGAGGAAGCCGGGCAAAGCTGGTCAAACAGTTGAACTAACAAACTAAGCCAGGCCATGGACGGGATAGAGGCTGCGAAAGCATCTGCCGAATGTGGTGTTGAGGCGCGCGCCGTGTGTCCAGTGCACAGCGCGCCAAACGTTTTCAGGCCTGGGCTGGTGCGCCGACGCTATGTTTAAGGCAGCAGCGCGCACAAAGCTGCGGCCCCCGCGCGCCGCGCGATGCGGGGCGCGGCGCCGGGGCCCCTGCAAAGCTGCGAAAGCGTCTCTCACTCTCCCGCGGCGGCTCACTACCGGTGCCGCAGTCTCTTTTGCGCCTGCGTTGCGCGGTGCCGCCCGCGCCTGCAACTAGGGAGCGGTGCAGGGCGGCAGGCGCGCGGGAACGAAAACAAGTGTACCAACACAGGGGCGCGCCAACCACTGGCCCGCGCTTGGCACGGTTTGCGCGGTGCGCAGGGCGGCCGCGGCCCGTGCGGGGCCGCGGCGGCGGGGGCGGCTTGAGGGGCGAGCAAATGTGAGGGGAAGGGGCGCACATGATGGGAAGGCACCCAAAGGCGTGCAGCAGAGACGTGCCGTGCACCAGGGTGGACCAAACACAGGCCTGCTGGTTGGCCGGGAGCCCGAACGGGCAGAGCGGCGATGCAGCGCGGCCAGCAGCGCTCGGCCACGCCTGGCGCCGCGCCGCGCCGCGCCGCGCCGCGCCGCGTGCTGCAATTTGCCTCGCCGCGCGGCCCTCAAGGGCGCGACAGGAGCGCCTCCTGCGGCTGCGGCTGCGGTGCCGCCGCGAGCGCGTGCGAGTGCGCGTGCTCCCCATTCGGCGGCGAGCCCTCGCCAACCGCGCCGCCGTCGCCGGCGCCGCCGGCGCCGTCGCCGTCGCCGCTGATGCCGAGCCACTCCCCCCGCCCAAACTTGTCGCGGATGAATGCTAGGGGGTGGTACGCGGGCACCTCGT
Organism: Raphidocelis subcapitata; assembly: GCA_003203535.1. Taxonomy (NCBI): domain Eukaryota; kingdom Viridiplantae; phylum Chlorophyta; class Chlorophyceae; order Sphaeropleales; family Selenastraceae; genus Raphidocelis; species Raphidocelis subcapitata. Next base: position 426,209 of record BDRX01000011.1, read on the forward strand.
CGGCGAGGGCGGCGCACTGGCGGAGGTGCAGCAGCTGCGCCGCGCAGGGCTCCAGGTCGGCGAGCGTGTAGCCTGGGGTTTGGGTTTGGGGGGGAAAGGGGGCGGGGTGTTTGGGTGAAAACGACGAAGGTAACTAGGTAAGCGGCTGGGCTGGGGCTGGGAGGACAGGCGCGCAGCGCGCCCGCCGTCGCCTGCGCGCTTCCAAGGCTGGAGATGCGCACACGCCGCAGGCACCGGCGCGCAGGGCAGTGCCGCAACAGGGGGCCCCGCGCACCCGTGAGCCGCCCGATCTCCCCCGCCACGCCGCCGCCGCCGCCGCCGCCGCCGCCGCCGTGCTTCGCCGCGCCGGCCGCGAGCGCCGCCGCCGCCACGAGGCTGGGCGGGTGCGGCAGCGTGCCGTAGTCGAGCAGCGCCAGCTCAGCCAGGTACGCCGCCGCCGCGACCGCGCGCGGCGGCGCGCGCCCGGCCAGCGCCTGCGCCAGCAGGTGCAGGAAGGTGAAGGCCGTGGGGGGCCGGAGGCGCCAGCCGACCTGGTCCAGCAGCAGCCGCTCCATGCGCAGTAGGTCGTCGCGCTGCAGGCGGGGGCCGGTTTTGGGGGGGGGGTGGCGTTTTGGGCGGCCGGCGCGGCTGTTCGTTCTTCCGGGCCTGGAAACGGGCAGAGGGGCGCGCCGAAGCGCGGCGCGTGGCCACCGCGGCAATCGGAGCAAAGCAGAGCAAAGCGGCGGCGCGGGAGGAGGGGGGGGCGCACTCACGTTGAACGCGGCGGCGGCGATGTCGGTGAACTCGTCCACGGTGGGGTGGGTGACCTGTCGAGGGGGGAGGGAGGAGGGGCGGAAGCGGACGTGGGGCCGCGGGGGACGGCGAGCGCGGCGGCGGCGCGAGGAGGGGCGGCGGCGGCTCGGGGCGTGGAGGGGGGAGGGTGCGCCGCGGGTGGTCGGGGGCGGCGGCAGGGGCGGGGGCGTGGCGCACCTCGTCCTGTTTGGAGGCCACCATCAGGCAGGCCACTGCCAGCAGCTGCAGCACGTTGCGCGGCACGCCCTGTCGAGGGGTGGCGGTTTGGCAAGGCGGGGCGTTGCGGACCAACCCCTTTCACTGGAGCAGGCGGCGGGTTGGCGGGCGATTGCTGGGGGCCGCCTCTTTCACTGGTGCAGCGGTCCAGGAGCCCAGCAGCGGGCCCGCCGTGCGGCGCTGCAATCAAATGGCCGGCGGAGGCATGCAAAACGGCCTGGGGGCGCCCGCGCTCCGCGGCGCAGCTGCCCGCGGCAGCAGCTGCCCGCGGCAGCAGCCGCCCGCGGCAGCAGCCGGCCCGCGGCCTCGCGCACCGTGGGTGAGCAGGCCTGGAATCGGTCCAGCAGCCCGACCGCGAGGAACAGCGTCTCCTGCTGCAGCCCAAACTCCGCCGCGGCCTCGCACATCCAGCTCGCCACGATGGAGCGCATCTGCGGCGTGACGAGCGCGCCCGCGCCGGCGGCGGCGGCCTTGGGGCGGGAGAGGTAGCCGGCCGGCGGGGGCTGCTCGGACTCGCGCAGCATCTCGCGGCTGCGGGGGGCGGCGCAAACGGGGGAGGGGCATTCAACAACTGCGGGGGGGAGGAGGGTCAACAACCGCCTGGCCAAAGAGACATGGTGAACCCCGCAGAGCGCGGCCCAATGACCCACCGGATCATATCACGGAGCTCTGCGGCCGCCGTCGCCTGCCATCCGCAGCGGTCAGGCTGCGGGCTGTCCTGGTCGCGCCGTGCGGCGGCGGCGCCGCGCCGGCAGTCCACAGCAGCCTGCAGCGGCGGCCGCTCCCGGGCGGCGGGCTGGTCGAGCCCGCCGAAATGGAAGTCCTGTGAACGGTTCCACGGTGCCGAGCGGGTCCGCGAGGGCGGGGGGCGGTCGGAGGCAGGGCACGGCCGGCTCTTTGTCCTGGACCCAGGACCGCCCCGGCTCCTCGAGCCACGCGCCCCCTACACCGCCGGCTCGAAAAGATTGCAGCGATCCCCTGAGCCGGTAACACCCGGGGCCCACCTGATCAGACGGCTCGGACGAGCTGCGCGACGAGCAGGGCGCCCGATCTACGCTGGAGGCGCCGCTCGCCTTGCTGGCGGGCGAAGACAAGCTTCGATCGCAGCTCTTGACGACGTCCGCCAGGTGCAGGCCGCACACGGCCATCCTGCGATCACCACGACGGCCCGCCTATCCAGTGCGTTGTGACGCGCCCTCTAGAGAGAAACAGCTGAAGTCGTACCTTCCTTAAAACTCCGCCACAACGCCTGGTATGCGCGCGGAGGCGTGTTGTTGAAGCCGCGCGTGCGACGCGGTGACCCCTGTTTGAAGCCCTACAGCGCTGTTCTGGAGCAGCGACGATGCCCGGTAATGCCGTGGCGGTGCTCCAGGCGCATCCTCACCCCGATATCATGCAGGATCGCGCTGGTCCAGGCCGCCGCCCGCAGTCAAATCCGAAGTGACGCTCGAGTGTGTGGCGCCGATGAGGCCCGCAGAGACTGAGAACCCGGCGTGGCGGGTGGAATGCGTCGCTGTGGTGTTCCTCTGCCAATATCCCGCCGCCCTTCTGGCGCCCACCCCTCAACCTGCCCCTTGGTCGTGTGAAAGGAGAGTTGCCTCATTACGGTACATCAAAATTCAACAAACAAAGCGCGCGCACGGCAGGGGACGTGCGCGCCGACAGCGAATGTCAAAGGGCAGCACGGGAGAGAGAGCTCAAGGGGCAAGGCAATGGGCATCGTGGGCAGGCTCCACGTCGGACAGACCAAGAAGCATCATCGCATCATTCATCACCGGCGGCGGCAAACGATCAGGCTTAAGACACAGCGGGTGGCCCGCTCCGGCCGGCTCGTCGGGGCCCGGCCCCGCGCAACTGAACTCTCTCCGGTCGGCGCGAGCGCACGGCCGTCAACACGGCCCAGTCGACACGTGCGCGCCCGCGCCGAGGCACCATCGCAAATGGGAAACACTGACCCAGGGACTGCTGGGTTTGCTGGGGGCATAGAGGGCGCGCCTTTCGTCACCTCAAGGCGGGCCAGTGCAGGCATAAGGGCAGGGGGTGCGCTTACGGTGTTGACACGGCGTGTGTTCGACACAAGGTCAAGTTTGGGGACTTCGACTGGTGACACTTTTCAACAGCAAAGGGGTAACGTGTCAGATTTCGAGTGCGCTTTGCGAGTGTGGTTCGCAAAATTCTGTCGCCGGCGCGGTGTTGTGGTGCCGGCATCCATCCCAGGCTCTTTGCGCTTTTCCAACGTGTTGTGCGGTGGGGTGTGGTGTGGTGGGGTGTGGTGTGGGCCATCACATGCTTTCTCAAACGCCTTGTCACGCTGAACCAACCCCCCGCGCGCACGAATGCGGGGAGGTGGGGGTGGGGGTGGCGCGCGCCGGGCCGCAGGCGCGCGCTTTCACGCGCGCCGCGCGAATATGGCGCAGAGCGGCTGCCGGCGCGGCCGCGCCTCGACTTGGATAACCCTGCGGCTCGGTAAGCGCGAAGGAACAGCACGCACGCTGGCCCAAAAGCCGCCTCCCCCGCCGGCCGCGAAGGGCCGGCTTCAGGGCGGGGTTTGATTCCTGGAACTGACAGATGGGGGCCACTCAGCGTGGGCGCACGGCCAGCGCCCCAGGATCCAATCAGAGAGGGGCAACCAGGCCCGCGGCGGCGCCGCAAGCCGCGCGCAAACGCGGATGCCAAAGCCAGCGCGGCGGCAAGCACGAAAGCAGACACAAATGGGGCGGCGCCGCGAGGCCGGTGGCCAGGCCCGCAGGTTCGCTGTGGCAGAAAGGGAGGGGTAGGGATAGGGGCAGGGACTGCCAGTGAGTGGCCTCCCGAGTTTTATCACAGTGGTTGCGACGGGGGTCAGGGTGGCCGCCTTGGGCTCTCCGGAAAGACACATTGCATCCATTGTGGGGATTGTAGGTTGGGGGTCGCTATGCAAGAAGAGATGGGAGGGGGAACTAAAATGGGAGCCCGAAGCGCGGGCTCCGCGGCCTGCCGGCGCGCTCGCTCGCTCGCTCGAGGGGCGGGGGCCGCCACCGCCGCCGCCGCCGCCGCAGGCGCTGGCGCAGCGCCGGCACGGCGGCGCCCCGCCCGCGGGACGTCGGCAACACACGCGGGGGCGACGCAAAGCGCGGCGCAAGGGGCCGCGCCAGCGGTTTGTTGAAAGGGAGGGGGTGGCCGCCGGCGCCCCCCAATTCCCGCGCCCCGAATTCGGGAGGCTGCGGTGGGGGCCCGTGTGCGCCCGTGGGAAGCGCGCCGGGGCGCGCCGCCGGTGGCGTCGGCCTTTTTGGTGGTGCTGAGACAACGTGCCCGGGAAGAAATGGCGTGGCTGTTGGTACGGTAAGCGGGAACCATATTGCTTAAACGGCACTGATAAGGGCTGATGGCTGGCGGCCCCGCCAGGCCGCGGGGGCGGCCTGCGAATGGGGCGGACAGATCAGCCAGGCTGGCTGGCACGCAGGCACCGGGCAGCTTTTGACGCCGCCGCTGCCTGCGGCCGCGGCCCCTCCCTCAGGCGTCGTCCTGCCGGGAGCCCGGTCGCGAGCCGCCGTGGCCAAGAGAAAGGCCGGCAAGCATCGCATCCAGCGATGCGGCCGCGCCGCCGCCGCCGCTGGCGTCGGAGCGCCGCGCGCGCGCCTCGGGCGGCGGCGTGGCCGCCTGTTGCGGGTCGAGTAGGAGGGCGCCGAGCCCTGCAAGGGGGCTGCGTGCGCCGCCAGCCCCGCCGCCGCCGGCGCCTTCCGCGCCGAGCAGCGCGGCGGCCAGCTGCTGCTGGCTAAGGCTGAGCAGCCCCTGCCAATCGGCAGCGGGCGATGCCGCCAGCTGGCCACCAGCGCCGCCGGGCGGCCGCAGGTGCTCCTGCGCGGCCGCCGCTGCCGCCCAGGCCTGCTGATGCGCCGCCTGTTTCTGGGCCTCGGCCAGGCGCGCAGACCGTGAATAGTCTCCGCTGCCGCCGCCGCCGCCGCCTTCGCCGCCGCCCTCGCTGCTGCACAGCCGGCCCCAGGTTGCCGCCCCCGCGGGCGGCGGCTCCTGCAGCGGCGTCTGCGCCTGGCTTTGAGAGTGCCTCGGCTGGGCGGGCGGGCGGATCATGCCCTGAGCGATCGCGGCGGCGGCGGCGTGCTCCAGTTCTGGCGTGAGCTGCGGCTCCTGCTGCCGCAGCAGCGGTGGCGCCAGCAGCGGTGGCGCCAGCAGCGGGGCCGGCTGCGCGCCGAACATTCCGCCGCTGAGCATGCTCAGAGCCAGCTGCTGCTGCTGCTGCTGTTGCTGCTGGTGCTGCTGCAGCAGCATGAATTGCTGCTGCTGCTGCTGCTGCTGGTGCGCCTGCACCTGCGCCTGCTGCTGCGCCTGCACGAATAGCAGCGCCTGCGCCTGCGCCTGCGCCGCCGCGCCGAGGCCGCCCAGCAGAGCGGCCGGCGCGAATTGCTGCGGCGGCTGCTGCTGCTGCTGCTGCTGCACCGCAGCCAAAGCGAGCGCCCGTTCGGCCTCCGCCATGGCGATGGCCTGCTGGTGCTGCTGCCACTTGAAGGCCGCCTGCTCGGGGTCCCGCAGCTCAGCAGTGCTGCGGGGCGGCGGTGTGCGTTGAATTTATGAGGGGCGTCCAGGGTTTGGCGAAAGCGCAATCATGCGTGCTGCGCGCGCGGCCGAGTTTTGCAACGTTGATCGGCGCATGGCGCAAGCAACAGCGCCTCACTTGTGGGCGAAGAAGCAGAGGCGCTGCGAGCAGCCCGGCCCGTTGCGGCAGAGCGACGTTCGGTAGCGGGTGGGGTGCAGCCTGCGTTTGGGGCGAGCGGCAGGGGAGCGGCGGGGGGAGCTGGTGGGAGGGGGTGGCAGGGGTCCCGCGCTCGAAATTGGGGTTATTGGGCGGGTAAAAACCGCCAAGACCTAGCACGGGCAACCCAGCTCAAAGAAGTAAGCAGTACTAGGGCCGCACCAGTATTCTGTGGGTTGCACAAGAGTGGTGGAGGAGGAGGAGGAGGAGGAGGGGGCGACGCGGGTGCAGGGGAGGGGCGGTGAGTTTTCGAGGGGGCACGGGGCGTTTGGAGGGGTGCAAGGAACGAGGCAAGCATCGGCCGGCCAAGCCCCGCCGTCTGCGCAGCCCGCGAGCGAGAGGGGCGCAGCACCCTGGTGCCCAGCCGCGCACCGAACAGCTGGTGCGCGAACAGGCAGGCGTCCCCGGCCGGGCAGACATCTCCCTGCGCGCGGTGGGTTTGGGTTGCTTTGGCAAACAGCATGCGCAGGGCGCGCGGGCAGGGGGTGTGCCAAAGCATCTGGCGCCGCCGGCTGCCGAAGCCACCGCGCCGCCCGCAGCGCGGCACGTCCAGTCGCGACCGGGGCGTCATGAGCGCGGCGCACCCGCTTGCTGCTGGGGCAGGCCTTGGATTGGTAGGGATAGATTCGGGGGTCCCTCCGGTGCGCCTTCTCGCCCTTGTGGCTGAAGGGGCAAGCGCTCCAGTCGTGACTAGGTTTGGGGCGGTGCCGTGAGGGGGAGGAAGGGGCGTCAGAGGGCCGGCGGCCGCGTATCCCCGTTGCCAGGCTGGCAGCACTGCCATCCGGCCACTGCAGCGCAAGCGCGCTGGGTGCATCGCATGCGCATGCGCCGCGCATGGCCTGGCCCCACCTGTACCGCTTGTCGCATGGCACGATCTGGGAGAGGAAGGGCGGGGCAGATCCATTGCGGAAACCGGCCAGTCGGGTTGGCCGTAGGCAGTGGGCCGGCGGGACAACAGTCCGCATGTGCCGGCCACCGCAACTCGCAACTCGCAACCGCGGGCCGGCCGCGGGCGGCCCGCTGCCTTTCCTCCTCCCTAAGTAAGCTCTGGCCCCCCATCCAGCCTCACCTTGTAGGAAAATAGCATGAATTCGAGGGTCGACGTGGGCCCTGTCCCGCCGCCGTCGCGGCCGGCCTCGCCGGCGCCCTGCATGGCTGCGCTCACGCCCCGCCGCCTCGGCCCATGCAGCCCTGGGTGCGGGGAGCGACCAAGCAGTGGTTGGTTGATGCGGCGCGGGGTGCGCGGCGTCGTCAGCGCAGCCGCGCAGCGTGCTGCATGCCGCGCGCCACGCGGGCGCAGCCTCGGTCGGCCGACCCGGGCACGGCGCGGCCAGGGGGGCTCCCGCCGGCCCCCTCGCTGGCGGGATTGGGCGTGCAGCCCCAAAGAGCTCCGCGCAAGCGATCCGCGCAGCCAGGGCGCGCCGCGACACGGCAGCAGCACCCGGCAAGGATAATTGCGCTTCCGCCTCCTGCGGCAGCCTGCTAGTGGGTACATTGCGAGTTGCCTTTTGCCACTCACCGGTAATCAGGGTCTGCAACGGGCGCCTGAAGGCGATCGGGGTGACGCCCCCGGGCCCAGGCCGCTCAATCGCGCGGGCGTTTCGGAGAGGCGGACCTATAATATCGCTGTCCTCGAATAGTCTTTCTCGAGTCACCCGGAGCCGCTGCCGGCGACCTCGCCTACTCTCGGCAGTGGGCAAGAATTCCGCGCTGCGTGGGGCGTCTCTCGGCACAAACTCCCCGGCAAGCAACAAACAAACAACCACAAACGGGGAATGTTCACTGATCGCGTCGCTGCCGGCGGCTGCCGGGGGGCACCGGGGGGGCGCAGGGCGTATGACTGTGTACGGTATCAAATCTAGCCGCAATCGCTCCAAACGGCCGGTTTTAGGCTTCCAGGGACGCCAGAGACTTAAGCCGGTACTCTTACATCGCTGCCGGGCACTCCCAGGAATGTTGGGTGCGGGCGCACACAGCGGCGCACACAGCGGCGTGCAGCCGGCGGCCCAGCCAATTAGCTTGGGCCCTCTTTGCGTGGGGCGGGGGATCGCATAATGCGCGCGCGCAAAAGGGCGGGCGCGTGCGTGCGCCGTGTTCGCTGGGCGGCGCTCGGGCGCGCCGGCGGCCGCGTGGCAGCGGCAGGCGTCATCAGGGGCATGTGCGGTCGTCCAAGCGGCGTTTTGCGACGCCTGGCTGAGCAGCACGCAGCGCCGCCGGCGCGTGTATGCTGTGCGCATGTGCGGGGGTGGGGTGTGGCGGGTGGGGGTGCGCGTGCATGCACGGGGCGCATGCGACGCGGGGTGTGGCGGGTGGTAGGGCGGCAGAGGTTGGTGTCTCGCGGCGCCACCCTGCGGCCGCCCCGGTGGCGGTGGCGCGCGGCACCGCGGCTGTGCGCCGCGCCGCACGGCGCGAGTGTGCGAGCTGCGAGTTGGGGCCGTTGCAAGGGATACATACGCGCCGCGCCGCGGGCGTTGCGTTCTTAGAATGTGGCGCGCGCACCACGAGTGGAGGGGGAAGGCGCGCACCGTGGCCGTGCGGCCGGCCTGCGCCCGGCCGCACCAAAAAACCTCAAGAGCAGGCCGCGCGGCGTTTCGTGTGTGGTGGTGTTGAGCAGGGCTGGGGCAACTGAAGCTGCGGAAACAGTTTAAACGCAAACACACAAAACCAAAAATGGAGGGGAACGGGGCAATGCACAGCGCCACCACAAAACGAGGTTCGGGAGCGCCGGTGCGCGAGACGCGCACGCGCACGGGAGCGCTGCAGCGCGCTGCAGCGAGGCGGCGCGCTCATCCCGGCGCGCGTGGCCCGTTGGAGCCAGCCGAAAGGAAAAAAAAGGCTAAGGGGACGCGGCCCGCAACAGAGGCTGCAGCGCCGCGCGACGCCGTTCGCAACTATGAGCAGAGCCGGGGACTGCGGCCAGGCGACAAAGGAAGGGCTGTGCCAAGTGGGCAGGGGCGCGCACGCGCTTGCGTGCGGCACTGTGTTTCATGTTGCGCCGAGCGCGGCCCGCCGGCGGGGTAGGGGGCACCCAGCGCCGCGGCCGAGTGCAACGTGCGGCCGGGGTGCGGCGTGTTGGCCGGAGCGGGGCGGAAGCGCCTGTACTGTGCCAGCAGCGCAGCTCTGGCCTCCATATTCGGCGCCGAGGCGCACAAGTCTCCATGGCCCACCCCGCCCGGTGGATTCGGGGCCGGGGGGCTGGGCCGTGTAGGTGCTGTTCTTGGTGCCGCGGTCGGTCCGGGTGTGTTATTAAGCCCGACAGGCCAAAGCGGCGCCAGGCTAAAGCTATGGAACTGTGAGTGTATGGCCCCAAAACGCCGGGGGGAGTGACCCAGCCTAGGCGCCGCGCGTGGCAAAGGACGGCCGAGGCGGGTCGCGGCCGAGGCTGCAGCGGCCGCCCACAAGAGGCGGCCTCGCGCGAGGCGCCCCATCGCCCCACGAAAGGCGCTGTTAAGAGCGCCCTGAGGCAGGGAAGCAGTGAGGGTGGAGAACTGGCGCGAAACATTGTTCCAAGTGCCGTCAAGCTGCTGGGCGCCCAGCGCGGGCGCGCCGCGGGCAGAGGCACCTCCCACCGGCGCCCCGCGCGGGGCGCAGACGCCGGCGCAAATCCCAAACGAACACTGGCCGGAAATCGGGCAGAGTCGTGCAAAAAAAGAGACAATCTGGGCAGGAATCAAACAGCTGGCGTGCACGGTCTACAGCAGCTGCACTTGAGGCGCGGCGCGCTTGTGGGGCGCCGCGCGGGCGGCGAACACCGCAGGCGGCATTGCTGCAATCGCCCGCTGCCGCCGCCGCGCCGCGGTGAACTGCTCATTCCTGAGTTTCGCCTGAGCCAGCGGGCTGCTCCTGCTCCTGCAGCAGCGCCTTCGCCGACGCCGGCTGCTCCTGCTCCTGCACCTGTTCCTGCTCGGTTGGCGGCAGCTGCTCCTCCTGTGGCGGCTGCTGCTCCTCCGCCCGTGGCGGCAGCTGCTCTTCCTGTGGCAGCAGGGGCTCCTCCTGCGGCAGCAGCGGCTCCTCCTGTGGGCGCTGCGCTTCCTGTGGCAGCGGCTCCTCCTGTTGCAGCTGCTGCTCCTGTGGCTCCTCTGCGCCTTCACTGCCAGCAGGAGCAGCCGCCTCGGACTGCTCTGCTACCTCGTTGCTCGATGGCAGTGGCACCTCGTGGACTGGCGGCTGCTGCGGCCTTTGCTGCTGCTGTTGCTGCGGCTGCTGATGGTGGTGGTGCGATTGCTGCGGCTGCTGCTGCTGCTGCCGCCGCCGCTGGCCGCCGCCTTGCCCCAGATCGAGCCGCCGCAGCGACGCCGCGAGGTCAGCGGCGCCGTCGCCGCCGCGCGACCCACCGCCGCCGCCGCCGCCGCCGTTGCCGCCGCGTCCCTGCGGCGCCCACCCGCGCTGCTGCTTGGGGCCCCAGCCCCCGCCGCCGCCGCCGCCGCCGCCGCCGGGGCCGTAGCCGTCGTACGCGCACGCCTGGTTGGGGCCCTGCGCCTGGCCGCCCTGCTGCTGCATGAGCGCGCCCGGCTGGTGCATGCCGAGGCCCAGCCCCATGAGCGGCTGCATCAGGCCGCCCGGCCCCGCGCCCGGCCCGCCGCCGTACGAGTGCGGCGCGCCGACCGGCGGCGTGAACATGGCCGCAGTGGCGGCCGCCTGCTGCATGAGCATCTGCATCTGCATCTGCTGCAGCTGGTGCGGGTCGGGCGAGCCGTACATGCCCGGCGCGCCGCCAAAGCCGCCGGGCCCGGCCGCGCCGGGCATTAGGCCCATGCCCGCCATCTGCGCGGCCAGGCCCGGGCCCATGAGCTGCGGGGGCGCCGCCACCTGCGGCGGGAAGCCCTGCGCCAGGCGCTGCTGCTGCCACCAGGCGGATATGGTTTGGGGGTCCCGGAACTCTTCGGGGCTGTGGGCGAAGAAGCACAGCGGCCGGACGCAGCTCATGCCTGCGGCGGTTGGCGGTTGGGGGGGGGGGGCGCGGGCGTTCAGTCCTCCGCGCTGGAGGGCGACGAGTTGGGCGGCGCACGGGCAGTCTGGCGCGGCCGCCGGGCCCACGGTGGCCACAGCCGGAAGCCGCAAGCGGCCACGGCAAGACCCCAGATCACATCGCGCTGCTGCGCGTGCCAAAACCACAGCGAAAAAACCACAGAAAACGCGCGCCGCGCACCGTAACGGCACATCTGCGTCCGGTACCTCAGCGGGTGGAGCCAGCTCTCTGCGCGGCGGGGGTACGGAGGGCGGTGTTAAGGGGCGCGCTCGTTGTCTGCGGCCGCCTGTGCGTGGCTGCGCGGCTCCGGCTGGTGGCTGCGGCGCCGAAGGCTGCCGCCGCCGCTGCTGCGAGCTGCCATCGGCTGCTCAAACCGCCGCTCAACCCGCTGCTCCGCCTTGACCCAGAGCCCCGGCCATCTAGGGGTCGGCGCTGCAGCGGAAGCCCGGCCCAGGGCCTCCTGGAGTTGGGTTTGAACCCAACCACCAAAGCCCCTGCGCACCGTACACGTTGTGGGCGTAGGGGCAGGCGTCCCCATAAGCGCAGTCCAGCTTGCGCGCCCGCGTCTGGCAGAGGTCCGGGAGGTAGTCAAACAGGCGGGGGTCGCGGCGGCGGGCCTGCGAGGTTCAACGTTGGTTGGCGCGCGTTCGATGGGTTGGCTGTGCGCTCGGACGGGCGGCGGTTTGGGGTGCCAGGGTTTTTGAGGCCCTGCCCGGCTGCATTCAAAGCATACAAGTCCATGAGCCGCTTAGCAGCTGCGGCTGCACGCCGCGGCACCTGCCAGCCGTGCGCAGGCAAACCCTGCATGGCGGCGCATGCCCGCGCGCGCATTCGTGCGTGCTCGCCGCCGCGCACGCACGCACGCACGCACGCGTGCACCCACGCACCTTTTCGTTCTGGTGGGAAAACGGGCAGGTGGACCAGTCATGCGGCGCGGTCTGGGCGCAGTGGATGACCTGAACGGGTGGAAGAAAAGGGGGCGCGAGGGTTGGCGCGGAGCGGGCGTGTCGGGCGTGCCATAGTAGGGCGGCCGCCGCGCGCCGGCCCGCTGCGGCGCATGCCCGCCTGCGAGCAAACCCCCCCCCACAGCCCTGCGAGGCCCCATGCGGCGGCAAGCGCGGCCCACCTTGAAGCCGAAGACCATGAAAGTCTCCGTCTTCTGGCCGCCACCCCCCACCGCCGCCATCGCAGCCGAACCCAGCGTGGCGTGTGCGCGCGGGGCCCGCGCGTCACCGAGGCGTATGGCGCTCGGCCGGCGACCCGCCGGCTGCGGTGCGGCGGCGGTGTTTAGCGGGCCTGCCGCTGCTCCCTGCTGAAGTTCTGGGCCTAACTGCGCGGCCGCTGCGGCGATCCGTGGCGGGCGCCCTGCGGCGGCGGCGGCGTGGGAGGCGCCAGCACGCCACGTTGGTGGGTCCGCCGCGCGCCTGGTCGCGCCCCACCGGCCAGAGCGCGGCGCCGCGCGGCGCACCTGTTCGATCGGTAATGTATCCCTCGATCTCCTCGGAGCTGGCGAGGTCGATCGAGGTGCCGGCTTCCTTCCGCGGACGCGGTGCGAGGAACAGGACTTTTGGCGTTTGGCGCGGCTTTTTGAATCGTCAACGCAAATTTGATCGACGCGGTCGAACCGATTGTGGGAAGTAACGGGGAGAGGCGCGCATAAACGACGCGCGTGCCGTGTGCGCGGTCAGCCCTCCACCCCAGGCCGTTTCGCGCTCACGCGAGCGAGCAGAGAGTTTTACTATCCCCGAAAGAACCCCTGGCACTGGGGTGGAGGCCCGCAGCCGCGCTCGGCCGCCGCCTTTGACCGGCGGCCGCCACCTCAACGCAGCGGCGGCCGCTGCTGCAGTAGACGCGCCGCGCGGCCCGCCCGCACGTGGCGCAGCCCCTCGCTCTCCGCGGCGGCATCGTCCCCTTCCTCGCGGTCATCTGCAGCCATGGCCACGATGCGTGCGACCAGGTGCCTGCAGGAGAGAGCGGGGGCGTGCGGTCAAGTCACCGCGCACGCGCCCTGTGCCAAACATCTCCCACGGCGTGCGCGCTTCCCCCGCGACCCACCCGCTCGCCCCCCCCGCTGCCGCGGTGGCGTCCCGAGCGAGCAGCGGCAGCGCCGAGCAGTTGCGCGCGAGCACGTGCAGCCGCAGCGTGAGGCGCGCGCCGACGCCCTGCGTGTGCAGACCCTGCTGGCCCAGCTGCGGGGGGTGTGGCGGGGCGCGCATGGCATGGCACACTTTGATGGGTGACGCCCCCGCACCCGCATACCTTATATCTCAAGCACAGGTTTTCGAGCACGACATGCAGCTCTGAGCATCTGCGCCGCCCCAGCCAATGGGATGCGCGCACACGCACCTCAAACCGCTGGTCCAGGTCGGTCAAAAAGGACTCATCCACAAGTTGCGGCGCCACGCCGCCAAACCAGCCTTGTTTTTGCGCAGCACGGTTGGGGGTTGGAATGTTGTCGGATTGCCTTGACAGCCACGCTGGCTGCAGGGCCCCGGCTGCCCTGCAACTGAAGCAGGCCTGGTTGTTGAACCGGCCAGCGCGCGCCCCTCGAGCTGCAAACAGCAGCGCGCGCCCCGCTCACCAAGCATCGCCTGCCCCAGCGACCGCGCCGCCTGCGCGGGCTGCCACACACAGCACGTGACCGCCGCCGGCCCCGGCCCCGCCGGCAGCTGCGCCAGGGCGTAGCCGAAGAAAGCGTCCCGCGCGTACGGCATGCTGCGGCGGTGGAGTTTGAATATCAGGCTCGGCCACCTCTGGCGGCTGCGCGGGGAGAGCACGAATGCGATGGGGTGTTCCCACCAGACCGACGCGGCGGCGGGGCCGTCGCTGCCGAGCGCGGGGCCCGACGCGTGCGTGCGGCCCTGCGCTTGCAAGTTTGGTTGGGGTTGGCAGGTGAGGTCATGGCTTGCGTGGGGGCGGTCAGCGGGCACCGACAGGTTGGTCGCAGCTGCTGTGACCAACCAAGTTGGCTGCACGCTGCCTGGCCAGGTAACTGGTGGCGCACTGGCAGGCGGGTGATGACTGATGCGGCGGTGCCGCCAGCATGCGCCTCGCCCCGTCTCCCCGCGCGCCTCCCCGCACGCACCCGCGCCTCGCCGCGGACCAGCGTGAAGTGTTTTGGGTCGTATGCCAGCTCCCAGCTGCATGAGAAGCTTCCCCCGGCCGCGCAGCCGCCGCTGCTGGCTGCCAGCGTCAGCCCCACGATCTCTCCCAGCACGACCAGCTCGGCGTCGTTGGGAGCGAGGGCGGCCGCCTGCTTTTGCGACGCGCGCGCCTGAAGCTGCTGCTGCTGCTGCTGCTGGCCCCGCGTCACGCGCCGCGCCGCGGCGGCGCGGATAGCGTCCTCCACGGTGCTCGCGCGGGAGCGGGGCCGGGAGCCCGGCGGCTGCGCCGAGCCCGCGGCGGCGCGGCTTGCAAACAGCGGGGTCGGCGCGCGCGGCGACGCGCCGCTGCCGCCGCCGTCGGCCGCGTCCGTGGCGTCTTCCACGGGCGCCGGGGGGAGCTCGCCCGCGGCGGGGGCAGCGCCCGCACCGCCCTCGACCCTGGTGGGGCGGCGTGCGGTCTTGCACTCTTGCTTGACCGACAGGAGCGGTGCGCGGCGCGGTCCCCACGCGGCGGTGGGCACCAAGCCCCCCGCACCCGACAGCGCGTGTGCCCACCTCTTCCGCGATGCCTGCATCCTCCGGTTGGGGTGTGCGCAGGGCTCGCGCGGGTCTGCGGAAGCCGCTTGCTGGTCTTTGACCGCCACTTTCCTGAAGTGGAGGCAAAGGAACGCACAGCCGCAAACTTCAATTGAAACGAGCTGATATAAAGCTCCCGCCAGCCCGCGGCCTGCTGATCTGGGCGACCCGAATCGCGATGGCGGACGCGCCCGCCAGCCTCTGCGTCAAGTGGCAGGTGGGGGGCGGGGAACTCCGCCTGGGGCGTGCGTGGGTCGATCGTGGCGAAGCGCGCGGCGTCCGCTCCAGGCGCCGGCCCCGCGCTGCGCGCGCTGCTGTGCTGCGGGCGCTGTCGGCCCGCCCGCCCACACAGCGCCGCAGAGCCGCACGCCCGATCGCATCACCCGCACAGGGCCAGGAGTACGCGGTGCACCTGTCCCCGGATGACACGGTCAGCTCCGTCAAGCACAAGCTGGAGCAGCAGACGCAGGTGCGGGACCTGCCTGCTGCGGCGCACATGCGCGCGGTGCCGCGCCGCGCGCTCCCCAGAGCCGCCGAGACCGCCGAGGCCGCGGCCGGCCGCCGTGCGACGCGCACGCCCCAAACGACCCTCCCACCAGGTCAGCGCCAAGCGGCAGAAGCTGCTCGGCCTCAAGACCAAGGACGGCAAGCTGGCGGGGGATGACGCCAAGGTGGGGGACCTGGCCGTCAAGGCCACCACCAAGATCATGATGATGGGGCAGCGGGAGGAGGTGAGGCGCGGGGGCGGGGGCGCTTGAGCCAGCTATCGGCAGGACCAGGCGCGGACAGCTAGAAAGCACTGCCGCAGGAGCGCGCCGCGTCGGTGGGCCGCGACGAGCTGCGCCCGAGCCCCCGCCCCCACCCCACCAACACACACACTGACACACGCAAACGCACGGCCCAAACCACGCCGCGCAGGCAATCGCGCAGACCGAGGCCGCGGCACTGGCCGCCCCCGAGGTCCAGGACGACTTTGACCTACGGCCGGAAGAGGAGCAGGCGCTGGACGTTAGGGACCAGCCAGAGGTGCGGCGGCGCCTTCATCGGCGCTTTTGGGGGGCTTGCTTGGCCTTGCTTGGCATGTTTGGTGCCAGCATCCCCTTGGCATCGGCTGCTGAAGTCTGAAAGCCGTGCCGTGCATCAGTTTATTTGCTTGCCGGGGCCTTGCCCACGCTGGGCGTGCTCGGCGCCCGCGGCTTGCAGCCGCTGCCAGACAGCGCGCGGCGGCCAGCCGGCCCCCAAAGCCGTGGGCCGTGCGCCAACGCTGACAGCGCTCCCTCTCTCTCTCTCTCTCGCGCGCGCGCGTTCGCGCCCCCAGGTGCTTGAGAAGCTGGAGCGCCGCATCCGCAGCGTTGAGGTGAAGGTCATGAACCCGCCGCGCCCGGGGAAGAAGTGCCTCGTGGTGGGTTCTGGGGCGGGGTGGTTTGGGGTGGGGTGGGGGTGGGGGGCGCATGGGCCGCGGCGGCGCGCCGCCGGCAGCAGGCGGCGCTGCCTCGGTTGCGGGGGACGGTGCGCTGCCACAAGCGGGCCCCGCCTTCGGTTATCCATAACGAATGTGGCAAAGCCCCACAGCCACACCCGGCCCGCATTGGATGGCAGACAAGCCCTCGAACCCCCGCCGCCCCGACCGCAACTGCCCGCCGCCCCGCAACCGCCCGCGCCGCCAGCTGGACATTGACTACACCCTGTTTGACCTGGGCTCCGCCGCGGAGCGCCCCGATGAGCTGGCGCGCCCCTACCTCCACGAATTCCTGCGGGACACGTACCGCTACTATGACATAATCATATGTGAGCCGGGCGGGGCGACTGGGGTTCACGTAACAGGCTGTTGCGGGGGGTGGCGTAACCGCCAATCCTCCCGCGAGTGTGAGCCGAGCAAGGGTGTGCGGCGTTTTTTTGGCGCGCCGGTGCGGCGGCCGCCCGGCCCCGCGCCGCAGCCAAACAGCCGCCCCGAAAACCAAACGCGCCGCGGCGCCAACGCCAGGGAGCGCCACCAACATGAAGTGGGTGGAGGTCAAAATGCGGGAGCTCGGGTGCCTGGGCAGCAGCGAGTTCAAGATCACGTGCATGCTGGACCACGCGGCGATGGTCACCGTGCAGGTGGGTGGGTGGGTGGGCGCTGCGCTGGGGTGTATGAAACGAGCATTCCAAGCTCGCTGCGGCCGTCCACTGCGTTTCTTCATGCTTGCCGTGGGGCCGGCCAGGCGGCGCGACGCGGCCTGCTGAGGATTCAGGGCTGTGGCAGAAAGGCAGCCCGCGGTGGCGCAGCTCGCTCGGCGGCCGTCCCATGGGGGGAGGGCGCAGCAGCGCCGCAGCGCCTCCCTCCGGCCGCAGCAGCCCCATCCATCCCGACCTCGCGCGACCCCTCCCGCCCCCGCAGACTGAGAAGTACGGTGTTTTCGACTGCAAGCCGCTGGGCTTCATTTGGGCAAAGTTTCCAGAGTTTTACAACGCGGACAACACTGTCATGCTGGACGACCTTAGGTGGGCGCGTGGCGGCTGTGTTTGAATGCGAGTTTAGGGTTGGGGTTGTGGGTTGGCCTTGCAGTTGTGGGTTGGCGCTGGGGTAGCGTTGGCTTGTGGTTGTGTTTCGTTTCGATTCGTTCTGCGCGCTTTCTCCTACCCTTCACACACAGACGGGCACGACTGATGCAAAGCGCCGCCCACTCCACCCGCAGGCGCAATTACGTAATGAACAAGCAGAACGGCCTCGTCATCCGCCCCTTCAAGCGCGCCCACATGAACAGGGGCAAGGCGAGCGGGGGGGAGGGGAGGGGTGGCTTTGGGGGGATTCCGTTTTGTGTTTCCGTGCTGTGTTTTCTTTTCACAGTTGGCGCAGGTGCATTCGAAGGCGCGCGGGCTGAGCCCAGGAGAGAAAAGCCGGCTGGCTATCGGCAGGGCAGTCCTTACGCGCACGGGGCACAGCGCACTCAGGTCCAACCAGCCCCGAAACCCGCAAACCGGCAAACCCCAAACCCTAAACCGTGAACCCTAAACCCCCCGCAGGACAAGGAGCTGCTTTACCTGAGTCACTACCTCTGCCTGATCGGCGAGCTGCCCAGCCTGGCGGAACTCAACCACAGAAAGTGGGAGGCTTACCTGTCGAGGCACGGCGCAAGGCTGGTCGGCGGCGGCGGCGGCGATGGCAGCGGCGGCAGCGACGGCGGCGGCGGCGGTGGTGTTGGAAACGGCGGCGTCGGCGGCAGCGGGGACGGCAGCGGCAGCGGCAGCGGGGACGGTGGCGGCAGCGGCGCTTGAGGGAGGGAGTGCGGGGTGCATTTGGCATTCCGTGTGATCAAGGTGGGCTCTCGTCCTACGGAGGGCGCCCCCCTTTTGTGTGCCCCCCCAACCTTTTTGCCGCCCAGCGGCGCCGAGAGGCGCTGCCCGGGCCCCTCCTGCTTACACGTGTGTTATGGCCCATTCAGGCTCATCGTGACGAATCCCGGTGGGGCGGGGGCAGCCTGGTGGAGGGAGGGGACTCGCAGGCCTGATGAAGGGCACCTCACGGGCAGGACGGCGACGCCAAGCTGTGGCGGGCGGGGATCGACGCGAGCTGCGGTTTAAGATGTTTATGCGTTATTCTTAGAGACCTGGGCGCGTCCCGCGGCATTCGCGGGGTCCAGCCGTGCGCGAAGATAGCCACCCGGCCCCCGCCTTTCCACCCACGCCGCGCCCACATCGCCACTTTGTTCGGTTCGCTCGGCCCTTAAACATTCAAATATAACCTTTAAGAAGACTTGAAGCGCGCTCTATACCGAACCTCGCACCAGGGCTGTCGCGCGCAGGCAGGCAGCCTCTGCGGCAGAAGAGCTGCCCCCGCTCGCCGGTCGCGGGCGCGATTAAGCCTTCTTCGGCCAAAAATACAGTAGCGCGCTAGCCTCGGGCGAAGCAGACCGCGCGCAGGCAGCAGAGATGGCGGGCGCAGATGCGCGGAGCGGCCTCAAGCAGGCCTACAACGCGCTGATGAAGAACGCCGGCGCGCTTTTGGCAGCTCCTGTTGTCGCCAGCCTCGCGGTGAGGCGGGCGCGCGGGCGTGCGGGGCCCCTGCGGGCGCGGGGCGCGCGGCAGCGGGCCTGCGCCTACGGGGGGTGCAGCTGCTCTCGGCGCGCCGGCCGTCGATCGACCGTCCAGCGCTCCCGCCCGCCAGCGGCCTTTGATTTGCTCCCAGATTATCATGTTCAAGCCTCAGCTTCACACCTGGCCAGTGTGCGCCCCCAGTCGAAAGCCCACCCCAGAACCCTGCCCCCCTACCCCAGCACCCAACACCCCAACACCCGGCCACCCCTCCCACCCCGCCCGCCGCCCGACCGAACCACACCAACCAACCACCCCCTCCCCCTCCCTCGCGCCCCCTCCCAAACAGCTGCGCCTCAAGGCAATGTGGGAGAGCGGCGAGCTGCAGCTGCTGCTCGGGCAGCTGCTCAACTCGGAGGTCGACGTGGCCAAGGTCGGTGCGGGGCTGACTCAACCCCAGCGCGCGCCGTTGCTTCAAGCGCCGCTTGAGCCCTTGGGGGAGCTCTTTTTGCGTGCCCTTTTGGCCCCAACGCTCCTTCTTTGCTTGGACTGCGCGGTTTCAGGGCCGTGCCAGGTGCTGGCCATCTGTGCGCCCGCCGCCCCCGCCGCCCGCCCCGACACCCTTCCCCCCCATATCAAACCCACCCCTCCCCGACAAACCCCCCCGCTCCTCCCCTCCCAAACCCACAGGTCGCGGTGATCCTGTCCGCCGGCCTGCTGCTGTGGACGCTGTACCGCCTCGCCTTCCCCTCAGACCGCCCCGTCTACCTGGTCGACTTCAGCGTGCACAAGGGCCTCGAGGAGTGGAAGTTCCCCAAGGTGGGCGGCCCCAGCTTTAGAGTTTGGTTTACTCAGCCCGCCTTCGAAGCTTTGGGGTTTGGGGGCCGGGGGCCCTGCCAGTTCGGGTTTGGGGGGATCGAGCGGGCCGGCTTGGCCTCGGCGGGGCTTGCGACTCGGCGGCGGTGCGGCCAGGGGTGGTGCGGCCCGCCAGCCGCCCGGACGGGCCCCTCCGCCGCCTCCGGTTTACATGAGGCCCCGACGCCGTCACGCCTGAATGCCTCGCCGACAGCAAACAGCAACTCAACAAGCAACAAAACCAACAATCCCCAAACTGCAGGAGTGGTTCCTGCCCCAGTCCGCCGCAAAGGGCAAGTTCACCGCCGACGACCTGGACTTCCAGGAGAAGATCCTCATGCGGTGGGTTAACATTTTGAGTTGGTTACCATCCGAAGTTGGGGCGCGTGTGGTTTTGGGGGCCGCCAACCCTCTTTGCGGGGCCCCCTTACCAGACTGGCGGCAGGCCGCAGCCGAGCCCCGGCCTTGGCAAGGCCCCTCTGACGACTGACAATGACACCTTGCCACGCCGTCACACGACGCAGCTCCGGCCTCGGCGATGAGACGTACGTGCCCCCGTGGCTCTACTCCAAGCCCCCCCACTATGACATGACCCACGCACGCAAGGAGTTCGAGGTGCGCGCGAGCGCGCCTCGGACGCCGCTTTGCCGCCGCCTCGGACGCCGACTGGCGGCGTCTTCCTGCCACTTCCTCTCCCTGCGACGGCGGCTTCCTTGGCCCCGTTGCAGTCAAGAAGACATGCGCACCTAGAACCACCACCACACCTCTCAAAACCGCCCTAAACGCCACCAAAACCGCCCAAACCTCCCCAGATCACCTGCTACAGCGCCGTGAAGGAGCTGCTCAACAAGACCGGCGTGACCCCCAAGCAGATCGGCGTGGTCATCACCAACTGCAGCCTGTTCAACCCCACGCCCAGCCTGGGCGCGACGCTGATGAACCACTTTGGCATGGGCTCCTCCACCATCAACTACAACCTCGGCGGCATGGGCTGCTCGGGTGGGTGGTTTGGGGGTGTGCTTCTTTCTGGTCCAGCAGGGGCTTGAGCGGGTGGCTTGGGGGGGGTGTTTGCTCTGCAGCGGCGACAGCCGTGCTCCCCCGAATCACATGACAAGCTCAGCGGCCGACAAAACCCCGCCCTCAACCCCTCACGCTACCCCCCAGCCGGCGTGATTGCCGTCGACCTGGCCCGCCAGATGCTGCAGCTCTACCCCAACACATATGCGCTTGTGGTGTCGCACGAGAACCTCACCTCCAACTGGTGCGCGTTTGACCGGCCTTTCTACAGGCTTTGACCGGGAGCCTCGACGCTGCCTCCTCGCAACCCGTAGCGGGCGCTCCGCAGCTGCAGCGACGCGGCGGCAGAAGGCCCGGGCCTCGCTCTGTGGGACGCTAGACCCTGCACAATACGACCGCCCCCAGACCGCCCGAGGAAAACCCCCGAACCCCCCAAACCCCCCAAAACCCCCCAAACCCCCAAAGGTACCCCGGCAGCGACCGCTCCATGCTGGTCCCGAACTGCATCTTCCGCGCCAACGGCGCCGCGGTGCTGCTCTCCAACAAGCCCACCGAGAGCTGGTGGGGGGGGGGTGATGTGTGGTGCTTGCATTAGCGGCATTGTGCGGTGCTTGCATTCGCGGCAGTTGACCTCAGCAGGCTCTGCGGAATGGGACCGCAGGATGATTTGCGGCGGCGGGCATTGCTGGCCTGCGAACCCTTGGCAGCACTGAAGCTTTGCTGCGCCTCGACAACCCGAGGGTCGGCCGTTTGAACCGCCGCCGCCGCGCCCTACCCTCCTTTCCCTCCCCCCCGCAAAAGGCGCTCCAAGTACGAGCTGCAGACTGTGGTGCGCACCAACCTGGCGGCCGACGACGAGGCCTTCAAGTGCGTCTACCAGATGGAGGACGACAGCGGTGGGTGCATTGATGCGCACCTGAATTTTGCTAGTGTTAGGGGGGTGGTTCCTCCTCTTGTGGTTAATCAGGTCTCTGATGCACACACTGGCTGCGCACTTTGTTCAGGGTGGTCGCATTGCAGCTTCGGCTCTTTGTTTGCTTTGCTGCCGACGGCCCGCCGCCGCCGGCAAACCCCAGCCCCTAAAACCTCAAAACCGCAACCCCCCGAAACCCAAAAACCGCGCAGGCGTGCGCGGCGTGCGGCTGGCCAAGGAGCTGATGTCTGTTGCCGGCCGCGCCCTCAAGGCCAACATGACCACCCTCGGGCCCCGCGTGCTGCCCGTCTCCGAGCAGGTGGGCAGATTTGGGCGGTTTCGGGCGGTTTTGGCGATTTCGGGTTTTGGGCGGTTTTACCGGGTTATATTTCAGCTTTTGCATTCTCTTCGCCGCAATTTGCACCCACAATCCATAGAAATACCCCCGCACCCTCATAAATCGCCGACAAAACCTGAACACCACCGCAACCCCCCAAAACACCCTCCCCACAACAGCTCATCTTCGCCGGCAACATGATTGCCCGCAAGCTGTTCGGCCCCAAGAAGTTCCCGCCCTACGTGCCCGACTTTTCCCTCGCCTTCAACCACATCTGCATCCACACCGGTGAGCCTGCGCGGCCGCGCGCCGGCCGGCCGCGGCGCGGCTTCGGGAGCGCTGTTTGGCAGGGGCGCGCCTCGTGATTGATCTTCTTTTGTCATTCTTTTTGCTTTCGGACTTGCCCGGCTGTTCATTTGCATTCCGCCCAGGAGACCAAACCAACCAAACCAAAGGCAAACCCAAACCCCCCAAACCCCCAACCCCGAATTCCCAAAACCTAAACCCAAAAACAAACTAAACGCATCCAAAAAAAGGTGGGCGCGCCGTGCTGGACACGATGGAGAAGCAGATGCAGCTCAGCAAGGAGGTCATGGAGCCATCGCGCGCGGGGCTGTACAGGTGGGGTCCCGCGTTTCTTCATCCCGCGCGCTTTGCAATTGGGGCCGCCGCGCTGCGCCGTATCGTCGCTCACGGGCCGCTCCGATGCAATACAAAAACCGCCCGTGCAACACCGGCCCGCACCAAAACCGCGCCACGATTTCATGTGTGCACACACCAAGCGCACCGCGCCTCCCTTCACGCCGTTGCTTCCCAAAATCACCCTCTCATTTTTCGAACAAAACCCCATTTTCCCCCAGGTACGGCAACGTGTCCTCCACCAGCGTTTGGTACGTGCTCGCCTTTGTGGAGTCCCACCGCGGCGTGCGGCGCGGCGACAAGGTGCGGGCTCTGCGCTGGCTTTTTCTCAAGTTCCGGCTTTTTGAGTCCCTCGCGATTTGCTTTTTGCGGTGCATTTTGCGTGCCGCACGCTCCTCGCGTTTTGGGGGTGTTGCTGCGCTTGTTTCGGCGTCCTCTGCCTTTCAGCTTTCCGCCAGCTGTTTTAAAACAGTCCCCGCTGACTTTAAGCAATCCCCCCCAAAACAATCTCCAAAACCCCCGCAGGTGTGGCAGCTCGGCTTCGGCAGCGGCTTCAAGTGCAACAGCGCCGTCTGGGTGGCGCGGCGGCGGATCGCCACCATGCACCCCGCATGGGAGGGCTTCAACCTGCAGGTGGGTTTTTGGTTCATACTTGAAACTGTTTCTAACAACGGCTTTTTAGCAGTCTTTTTTAACGACCGAGTCAGAAGGGCTAGCCCTGCCGGCGAACACAGCTGGACTGCGACCGCTTTTCGGGGCCATGCCCTTGCAAAGCCGCGGCCAAACCCCAACCTACACCCGCCCTCTCCAAAACATCGCGCCCAAACCCCACAACCTAAACCCCCCTCTCCAAAACAAACGTGCCCAAACCCCCCCCCAGGCCATGCGCGATGAGTTTGACGAGGCCGACAGGGAGAAGGCGGCCTACCTGGCCGCCAAGGCCGCCGGCACCGCCAAGGCCAAGTAAGCGCGCCCCGCCTCGGTCCGAGGCGCGCGCGCGCACGCGCACGTGTCGCCTCGGGCGCGCGGGCAGTCCGGAACGAGCGGCCCGCGGGCGAGTGCCGGCGGGCGGGCGGGCGGCGCGTCGGACGGCGCCGTGAGGGAGACGCGGGCGCCGTCCGAGGCAGGGCGCGCACGCGCGGCAGTGCTTCAAGGGACGGGCCTCGCATTCTCGAGGCGTCCGAGGCAGCTGGCGCGCGCGTCGCAGCGGGCATGGCAGCAGGGCCGCCGGCGAGGCCGGCTCAACCAGCGAAGGGACCCCGGGCCGCGCCCCTGGAACGACGCGGCGCCGGCGGCGGGCCAAGCCCCGCCAGCCGGCGCCGGGGGTGGGCGCGGCCCGGGCGGAACGGCTGGCGGCAGGCGAGCGGGCGGCGCTGCCAAATGGGGGCCCGTGGGCGCGGGTCTGGGCACTCCCCCATCTTGTTTGATAAAGTTTGAGGAATCCGTATCAACCCATTATTCTCAGTTGCGGGCGCGCCGCAGCCCCCTCGAAGCCCTGTGTTTGGGGGGGCGAGGCCCTTGAACCGCCCCACCCCAATAAAAGCAACCCCCCGGCACAATCAACACCGCTTCCTTGTAGATCACTGCTGGGCTCAAGCTTATTAGAAGATCAAGGGGCGCCGCAAATAATGACCGATCAACAACCCCCACCCACCAAGCAGCAGCAATATACGAACACACAGTCACACACGCGCACGCCCGCCGGTGCGCGCGCATGCCGGCGCGTACCCGCGGCAACGCCCAGATCGCTTGGGGCATCTGGCTTATTTCATCCCCCCAAGACGGCGAGCGTCACCGGTGTGTAAGCGTCACCGGTGTGTAAGCGTCACCGGTGTGTAACCCGTCCGGCCTTTGCTTTTGCGCGCGCGCCCTCAGGCAGCTGTGTGGAACGATGCAGAATGGCGCAGCCGTTTCGGCCGTCTTTGCCAACCACTTATATGGAGGGGGGAATTGGATGGTTGGGGGGGAGGGGCGGCGGGCGGGCGCCCGGTGGTCTTCTGGCGGATTGAGTGGGGCGGGAGGCTTTGGCTTTTGGGGGAAGGAAAAAAGGATGGCAGCAAGCACATGGACACAGAACCGGCGGGGCGGCAGGCCCGGTCAACCGAAACAGGGGCTGGGGAGTGGGGAGGCAGGGCTGGGCCGTCGAAAGGGGACGGGAGCAAGCCGATCGATTGGGTCGAATTGATTGGGTCCAATTGATTGGGGCCCGGCGCGGGGGCGGCCAGGGAAAACGCTAGAGCCCCAGCTGTTACGCCGGCGCCGCGAGCGGGGACTGTGAAGGTGGCAGCCCGCGCGGGCGCCGCCCGGGGCCCGCCCCGGCCGCGGCCGCGGCCGCGTCGAGCGCGCGCGCGCCATGGGTGGCGCCGAGCGCCGCCAGCAGCCAAAAGGCGCCGGCCGCAAGCAGCAGGGCTCGGTCCGGCTGCCCCAGCGGGGCGCGCAGCAGCAAAAACGCCAGCAGCGCTCCCCGCGCGGCGGCGAGGGCGCAGGCAAAGGAGCGGTGCAGGCGCCGCGCTGTGGAGGGGGCCCGCGGCCGCTGGTTCAGCTGCTGCTGCTGCTGCTGCTGCTGCTGCTGCTGGGGCTGGGGCCCACGTTCCGCGACCGCTGCCGCGCAGCGCGAAGCGGTTTCGGCCGGCACGCTGATGACCAAAGCGGCCACCGCCAGCCACGCCTCGGGCTGGCCCCAGAGCCTAAACAGCAGCGCGCCCGCCGCCGCGCCAAGCGCGCCGGCGAGCAGCACCGCCCACAGCCCGCGCCGGCCCGGGCCCGGCAGCCGCGCCGCGCGCGGCACGGCGGGGCGGGCGGGCCACGCGGCGGCGGGCGCGGCGGCGAGGGCGGCGGCGGCGGTGAGGGCGTCCTCGCAGGCGTCGTGCAGCTGCATCCACGGCAGCGCCGCCGCGGCCGCCGCCGCGAGCAGCGCCGCGGTGAGCAGCTGGCCGCGGGAGACGCGGGGCCGGCGGGCGGCGGCGGCGGCGGGGGCGGCGGCCGCGGCCGGGGCGGCCGACGCATGAGCGCCGATGCCACTCGCGCCTTCCCCGTCAGGGCCCTCATCGCTGCTGCTGCTGCTGCTGCTGCTGCTGCTTGGTGCGCACTCGACCGCTGCTGCCACCGCCGCCGCCGCAGCCGCCGCCGCTGCTGCTGCGCTGCTGCTGGGGGTGGCAGCGCCGCCACCACGCAGCGCGGCGGCAGCAGCAACAGCGGCGCGCCGCACCGGCCGGGGGCGACGGCCAAGGCGGGGGCCGAGCGCCTGCCCGCGCGATAGGGGGGCGATCGCTGCTCTCATACCGAATCGAAGGGGACGGGCGGGGGGATGGATGCTTGCTGGGCCAGGTGATAATCGAGGTTCACACGGCACAGGGCTCTGCGGCTTGCATGCGGCACCTCGTAAGCTCCTGGAGACAACAATGCACCACGTACAAGGCCCGGGGAGCCCCCCAAAAAACTCTGCCGGGACAGCGAGCGGGCGCCTCCTCCTCGCCTCCCTGTGCCCGAGCCGTGCAGCGCGCATTCTTCCGTTTTCGATGTTTGCGTTTCGCGCAAGCTTTTGCCAGACCGGGAGAGACAGCGAGGAACACAGCGTCCGCGTGAGGCCTGCGAAGTCCTGAACGCCAGCCCGCCACGCACCCGCAGCAGCCGAGCCCCCCCGCAAACCGCCATGCGCCGCGCCCCGGGCGCGCGGGCGCGGCGGCTCGCGCTCGCGCTGGCCGGCGCGGCGCTGGCGGCGGCGCTGGCGGCGGCGCCGCGCGCTGCGCTGGCGCAGCCCGTGCTCGGGGACGTTGAGCTTTACGTGAGTGTGAAGCCGCACCCCTGCCGCCGTTGCTTGGGCTCCCGTTTGGCGCGCCTGCCGCCTCGCGCGGGGCCGCCGCGGGGCCGTCGCAGGGGCCTGCGCGCTCGCCGAGCCGTCCCGCCCGCCGCGCGCGCGCTCGGCCGCCGCCGTGGCGCACGGCCGACCCCTGGGGTGGCCGCCGCCCTCGCCGCTCGCGCCGCGCCACCCCTTTCCTTGCGCTCTGCCCTCCCGCCCGCCTGGCGGGGCCCCACTCTGCCCCCTCACGCCCTTCTCGCCACCTCGACCCCCTCCCCCCCATGCGCCCCCTCCATGCGCCCCCTCCATGCGCCCCCCCCATGCGCCCCCTCCATGCGCCGCCCCCCCGCGCAGACCGATGACTTCGCATTCGACCCCTTCCCCGACCTGCCGGCCGATTTTGGGCCGGAGATTCCTGAAGAGGGCATCGACGGATACCTTTTGGTGGGACGGGGGGCAGCTCAAGACATGCTTTGAAACCGCCGGGCGGCGGTTTTGGGGGCGGGTTGTGTCGGCCCTGCCCGCAGAAGGGCGGCGGCAGCGGCGGCGGCAGCTGTGCCTGTTGGTGCGTGCCGGCCGCGGTTTGTCGGCAAGCAAGCAAGGCAAGGCAAGGCACAGCAAAGCAAAGCGAACGCAAACACAAACACAAACCACAAACACAACCACAAACAACAACCACAAACACAAACAAAACGCAGATGGCCGATCCCGAGGACGCCTGCAGCGACTTCACCTTTTCCGAGTTTGGGGAGCGTTGGGTGGCGCTCATCGCGCGCGCGCAGCGCCCGCACCCCTCAAACTGCACGTTTGACGTCAAGGTGTGGGGCGCCGCGGGGGCCGCAAGTTCGCGTCTGCCTTTTGCCCCCGCTTTCGCCTGCGTTTTTCTCGGGCCGTTGATGCTGTTTATCTATCGGCCGCCGCGGCGGCTGCTCAAAGCAACGCTGCCGCAAAACACCCGCGTCCAAGCCGCCCCCACTTTTTTTAACGATCAACGCGCACACCCGCCGGCAAGCGAACCGCCGGCCGCCGGCCCGCCAAACCGAACGGCCCCCCAAAAGCCCCCCCAAAAAAACCCCACCCCCCCCCAAAAAACCCCCAAAACCCCAAACCAAAACAGGTCCGAAACGCGGAGCGCGCGGGCGCGTCTGCCGCCATCGTCTTTGACGACGCCTTCGAGGCGCTCATAATTATGTCAAAGCCCCCCGGCAACCCGGAGCCGGGCATCCCGGGGGTGTTTGTCTCGGCCAAGGCGGGGCTGGTGATGAGGAAGCTGCTGGTGCCGGGGCAGACGCGCGTGCGGCTGACGCCGGTGAGGGGCGGGCGGTTTTTTGGGGGGCGGTTGGGGGGCGGTTGGGGGGCGGTTTGGGGGGCGGTTTGGGGGCGGTTTGGGGGCGGTTTGGGGGCGGTTTTGGGGCCGTTTTGGGGCGGTTTAGGGGGGGGTGTCGCGGTTTAGGCCTCACCGAAGCGGCCGTTTTGACACGTTTGGGGGCGGTGAGGGGGCGTTGAGAGGCGGTTTTCGGGGCGGGCTTCGGCCCGGGCGTCCCCGGTGGCGTCCGCGCTCCCAGCAAAACCGCCCGAAGCAAAACCAAACCCCCGCGAACCGCAATAAACAAAACCTCCCCCGAGCAGTTTTCGGCGATTGCCTGGATGTCCATGGTTATGTCAGCTTTCCTGGGCTTCTTGGCGCTGACTGTGGTGCTCGCCACCTTTTACGGTGAGCCATGTTTGATATTTCTGTTTGTTCCTCGCCGGTTGTTTGTTATTGTTGTTTATTATTTATTTTTTTGCGGGATTTTTAAGGGTTGTTCCGTTTATTCGGCTCCCGCGTTTAATGGTTTGATTGGCTGCCGACGCGGTCGGCGCCGGTCAACTGCCGCCGCCGGCAAGCAAACTGTAACGCAAGGGCCGGCCCTCCGGCCCTGCCCGCGGGGCAACCCCGCCCGCACGGTCGGCTCCTCCCCGCAGGCCCAACCCCTCCGGCCCTTCCTGCTGCCGACCTGAACCCCTCCCCCGCCCGCCCCACCCCCCAACCCGCGCCCCCCTTAGTCATGCGCTCGTGGTCCGCCTGGCTCGGCCGCACCCGCAGCCGCCCCGGCGCGCCGGGGGAGCTGACTTACATGCTGCTCCACGGCCCCGACGCGGCGGGAATGAGCAGCGCGGCCATCCACGCGCTCCCCACCCGCATACACCCATCCCGCGGCCGCCGCCGCCGCGCCGGCGCCGGCGCCGGCGGCGGCGGGGAGCGCGGGGAGGGGGGCGCGGGGCTGCGGGAGCGGCTGCTGTCGGAAAGCGGCAGCGGCGGCGGCGGCGGCGGCGGCGGCGGGGGCCCGGCGGATTTGGAGGTGGCCCAGTCTTTTTCGAGTCTGGAGGGGGCGGGCGCCGACGGCGGCGCCGGCGGCGGCGGCGCCCTCAGCCGCTGCTCTTCCTGCGGCGCGCTGTCGGATGCGGCCGGCGGCGGCGGCGGCGCGCCGAGCAGCGGCAGCGGCAGCGACTGCGAGGGCGGCAGCGGCTGCAGCAGCAGCGGCGGCGGCTCGCCGACGGCGGCGGCGGCGGCGGCCGCGGGCGGCGTCGGCGGCGGCGCGTCGCTGGGCGCGAGGGGCGGGGCCACGCGGCGGACGTGTGTCATCTGCCTCGAGCACTACAGGCGAGGGCCTTTTTGGGGGGGCCGCTCGGGGCGGTTTCATCTGCCGGGGCCGGGGCGGTTTTTGTCTGCCGGGGCCGCGGCGGCTTTTTGGGTCGCAGCGCGCAATGAGCCGCTCTCGACGCGGCGGCGCGCCGCCATTTATGTCATGTTTGAGACCCAGACCCCCGGACTTTGAACCATTCGAATTCTGACCCGCGCCAAAACCCCGCGCCAAAACCGCACCGACAGGGGCGGCGAGGTGGTGTGCGTGCTGCCCTGCTCCCACCGCTTCCACTCGAAATGCATTTCCAGCTGGCTGGCGGTGCGGCGCTTCTGCCCGGTGAGGCGCGCGCGCGGCGGGAGGGGGTGGGGCTTGCCTCGAATCCGTTTGGGGGGGGGCGCGCTGCGCTGGGGTGGAAGCTGGACCGTTTAGGGCGGGCGCGCGCGCGCCGCGCTGGGGTGGAAGCCGAAACATCAACTACCAGAGGGTCCCTTAGCAGACCCGAGGCATGAACCTGTAGCAGACTGCATGCTGTGGCAGCGGTGTTTATCAGCATGGGCTGACACAGGGCTCAAAACGGTGCGTGCACACCCGCAATCGACTGTGCTGCTCCCTCCCTCCTCCAGGTCTGCAAGCGGGACGCGTCCGAGCCACCTGCCCCCGCGCCCGGCTCGCCCGCCGGCGCCGGCGCCGGCACCGACGGCGCTGTCGCCGGCGCCGGCACCGACGGCGCTGTCGCCGCCGCCGGCCGCGACGGCTGGCAGGGCTGGCTGCTCGGCCTGCGCACGCGGCTGCGGCGGCCGGCGCGCGGCGGCGCCGGCGCCGGCGGCGCCGCAGAGGTGGGGCTGTCAGCCGCAGCCGCCGCACAGGCCGCGGGCGGGGGCGCGGCCGCGGCGGCGGCGGCGGCGCCGCCGCCGGCGGCGGCGGCGGCGGCGGCGCAAGCGGACATCGAGACCGGCGCCGGCCCGCCGGGCGCCGACGCGCCGCTTTCGACCGCGGCCGCCGCGGGCAGCTTGCCGGGGCGGGCGCGGCGGCTGGCGCAGGCGCCAGCGCGCGGCGGCGGCGGATCGCCCTAAGGTGTGCCGCGGCGGCTGTGGGCCCTCCCCTCCCTGCCACAAGCAAGTCCTCGCGGGCCTCGCAGGCGGCTCATAAAACAGCGAGTCCCAGCCCGCACGCGCACTCGGCGCGCGCGCCGCCCCGCGCCCAAATGCAACCATTTGGGGCTTGGTGCGTGCCCGCGCGCCGTTTTGCCGCGCCTCGGCACCCCTCTGTCGCCATGCAGGCGTTCTCTTTGTGGCATCTCCCATCATCTCCCAACGACCTGGATGTCAGGTCCACCTCATCAGACGACGCGCGCAGCCGTTGTTAGTTGCAGCCGGCCGTGGCAGTTGCGGCGGCGGCGGCGGAAGCTGCCTTCGTCAAGCGATGGCGCGGCCTGGTCGGCCCCGCCGGCACGCACTGTCTCGTCTGTACCTTTTTTGACACACCTTCTTTGCTGTGGGGCGCACAGTGTGGGTCGCCAAATGTAAAACAGTCGGCGAAATAAGCTTTGAGATTAGCTTGAGGTCTCGCAGCACGGCCAGAGGGCGGTTTGAAGGGACTCCGGCTCACCTTTTCCCCTGCAGCGCCGGTGGCCAACGCCTGGGTGGGTTCCAGCGCTGGCGGACGGCGGCCGCTGCGGAGCGCCGCAGCGGCTTTTTGGGTTTTCGTTGCCGGCCGTAAGTTATAGACATTTGTTGCCTAGGCTACCTTCCGCGTGCGGCGTGGCAAAGGCGGGGCTGACACGGCACTGCCGCGTGGCACGCGGGGTGTGTGGCCCATGCATGGCCGGAAAAGGGGTGTCACAGCACATGGGAGGTGATGCGCCCGCCGGGGCCGGGGCCTGCGGCGGCGTTGCAGGCTACCGCTTCTTCAGCCTTGCTTGTGCAGACGGCGCGGCGCACGGAGCCGCGGGGGTGGGTGCAGTGCACCGCGCGGAGCTGCGGTGCGGGTGACTCGGTCATGCGGCTGGTTACTACATCAGCCAGGACCTCCGTCCGCGCAGCCCCGTCCGTCCATCACTTTTTTCGCCTCCGGCATCCTCATTCCACCGCACGGATTAGCAGGCCTCCTGACACCAACCACCGGCCACGTCTCGCCGTGCCCAGCCGTCCAACGGTGAGCGCCAGACGCCGCCCGGTGCCTCCCTAACGCCCTAAAGCGCGCCAACATGCCGTTCGGGCTCGCCGCCTGGGCGCGGAACGAGTCGTGATGGCGGCGGCACGCCGACGGGCTGACGCACTTGTTGGCGGCCACGTGCTCAGCCCCCTGCCTGCATGAGCCCACAGAAGGCCAGCCGCACGGCGGCCTTGGCGTGATGCATGCATGCAGCTAAAAATGCTCAATCCGCGCCCCCAGGGCCCCCAACGCTCACGGTCATCCTTGCTGCTTGCCTCGACCCGCGCCCGCTCACCCCCGCCTCCACTTCCCTCCCTCGCCCCAACTTCCCTCCCTCCTCCCAACTTCCCTCCCTCCCAGCCGCTGCAGCCATGCATCGCCGCCCCAACGCCGCCGTGCTCGCGGCGCTCCTCGCGGCCCTCGCGCTCTCCGCCGTGCCGAGCGCCGCCGCAGCGTGCGGCCAGGGGACTTGACTCTCTGACGGCGTCTGGTGGGTGGCCACCCCTCGCCGTCACCGCCCGCCGCCTTGCTTCGCTACCTTGGCCCGCAGGGCCAGTTGGCGCGTGGCCTGAGACTCAAAAAGACCCGCCTCACTCACCCCCTGTCTCACCTCTGCTCAACCCTCCCCCCCCCCTCAAACCGGCCGCAGCGTGAGGCCCTGCCCCACTGGCACCTACCCCTTCCCCACTGCTCTGACCACCACCACACCCTGGCCTGCCGACGCCGAGTGCAAGCCCTGCCCCCCCTTTTGCAACACCTGCACCTCCGCGACCTACTGGTGGGGTTTCATTCAGTTTGGGGGATTGGCCCCCTAAACGGCTTTGCGGGCCTTCGGTATCTTTGGCGCATTCAAACTCGCACTGCAACTCGTTGCCACCGCCCCCGCCCCCACCAACCTTCTCTCGTCCACCTGCCCACACACGCACTGCCCGCCTCCCGCCCACCCCCCCCCCTGCAGCACTTCTTGCAAGCGGCCCTACTATCGCACCGATAGCTTCGCCTGCGGTGGGCCTCTTTACGTTGAAGCTTCCAACGTCCGCATTGGCTCCGACGACTGACTGCTCACCCCCACAACACTCGAACCTTTGTTTGCCGGGCTGAGCCCACACCACAGTTCACCCATTGCCGTCATTGTCTCCTGCTTGTGCCCCTCCCACCTCCCGCCAACTTTAAGTGGCGCTCTCAATTCCGCAACACAACTTCCAACCCATACAAACAGTCGCCACCTGCGTCAGCGGCACGTGGGCCTCGCCCCGCTTCATCACCGCTGACGTGTGGCCCTTCAGCGCAAGCTGGTGGGTGCGCGCATGCTTTTAGCCCCACCGTCTGCACGCGCTGCCGCCCAAGCCTCCTCCTGCATGCTCTTCCGGCCATGCGAGGATGCTTGCTTGCACACCGCGGAACGCATGCGGGGCGTTTTGAAACGCTGCTCTCCCCATCAGCACGGCGGGATCTTAATCCAAGCCCTCGCCCCTACCCTCCGCCGCAACCGCGCGCCTGCTGCACCTACTCTCCCCTGCCGTGCCGCCCCGCAGCAAGCCGTGCACCATGGCTGACCCCAACTGCGTAACCTGCAATTCGAAGTGGGAGTGCACCCGCTGGTGAGACGAAGCATGGATTGCACCTGTGTGTTTTTTCCGCACCTGTTCTTGACCTTTGCGCTTTTCGTGTTTTGAAATCAGTTGCCTGCAGAACAGCCACCAACCCGCCCCGCCGGCCAGCCTGCTGAAACGCCCGCAACCGCCAAACAACCCCCATCCACCTACCGCAGCGATCCCAGTTACAGGCTGGACCGCGTCAACACCGCCGCTTGCATTAAGAACGGCGGCGGCAACGTCTAAGGACCAAGCCTTATGCCAACAAAACCTAGCGCGTAAAAAGCACGCCAATTGTTTTTGGCGGCGAATAATGCTCTCGACCTGGTCTCACGCCCTCCCTCCCCGGAGTGATCTGTGGGACTTGATCTTATGAACTGATTTGATTGCACGCCCAAGCGCCTTTGCGAATGCTGATGACAAGGGGCCCTTTGCCCAACGGGTCCCTCTTGAAGGAAAGTTGATGCGGTCCAAGAAAGCCTGATTGCAGGCCAATCCGGTTCAAAAGCCTGAATCCATGCCAATCTGTGCGATTTGCTGCCACCAACCGTTGAAACATGCCTGCCTTGGCCCTCACAACATCTGTGAGCTGACACAACAAAGGAAGCGGCCTGCACCGCCTGAGTATGCCAACCCCTGCCGCGCCACACGGCTGTTTGCTTTGCCGAGGCGTGGCCATTTCTGGCCCACGGTCCCCCCAAGTTAGGGCCCAAAACCCCTCACCGGGGCACCCGCCCGCGGCCGCAACCCCTGCCCCCCCCCCCACGCGCACAACACATGCCACATGCCATAATCGCCCCGCCGCCTCGCTGCCGGGGCGCCGCGCGCGTTTGCTGCAATATAACCACATTAGTCTTCAGCCCGCCGATGTTAAAAACCCCAACTGTGTGCCGGAGAGAAGCAACGGAAAATCGGGGTTTGTCGGCGCCTCGGCGGCCCACAGGAAGAGGGGGCCAACACAGGCATGCAGCGGGGTGTGGCACCCATGCATGGCTGAGGCGCTGCAGCCGCCGGTGCAGAGAGGCAGGGACCGACAAGGCAAGCGGGGTGGAGGGCCCATGCAGGGCCAGGGGGCAGCAGCCGCTGGTGGCAGGGACCGACATGGCAAGCGGGGTGTGAGGCAGGCCCAATCACGGCTGGAGAACCTGCGGCGGCGTTTCAGGCTGTCGCCGCTTCGCCTTGCGTGTGCAGATGGCGCGGCGTACGGAGCCGCGGGGTGGGCGCAGTGCGCTGCGCGGAGCTGCGGTGCAGGCGCGGTGTGGGTGACTCGGTTACAGAGAATTTAGGCTTCCGCCGCGCAGCCCCGTCCGTCCATCACTTTTTTCGCCTAGAATTCTCCGGCATCCTCATTCCACCGCTCGGATTAGCACGCCTCCTGACACCAACCACCGGCCACGTCTCGCCGTGCCCAGCCGTCCAACGGTGAGCGCCAGACGCCGCCCGGTGCCTCCCTAACGCCCTAAAGCGCGCCAACATGCCGTTCGGGCTCGCCGCCTGGGCGCGGAACGAGTCGTGATGGCGGCGGCACGCTGACGGGCTGACACACCTGATTAGATGCAAGGGTCAGCCCCCTGCATGCAATGGCCCACCAGCTGGGAGGCCGCCCTGCGGCCTTCCATCGTGCATGCATACAGCCAACGATGCTTGATCCACGCCCCCAGGGCCCCCAATGCCCACGGTCCCCCCACCCTCAGCCCGCGCCCGCTCACCCCGGCCACCACTTCCCTCCCTCCCCCAACTTCCCTCCCTCCCAGCCGCTGCAGCCATGCATCGCCACCCCAACGCCGCCGTGCTCGCGGTGCTCCTTGCGGCCCTGGCGCTCTCCGCCGTGCCGAGCGCCGCCGCGGCGTGCGGCCAGGGGACGTGGGCCTTTGAAGGCTCCTGGTGGGTGGCCACCCCTGGCCGTCCCCCGCCCGCCGCCTTGCTTCGCAACCTTGGCCCGCAGGATTGACTTTCAGCGCCTTGGGTTTGGGAGGGACATTGCAGCCCGTTCGGTTTGGGGCCATCACCCGCAAGCTTGGTCAGGCCCTCCACCCTTTGAAACCCCTCCCACTCCCCTTCAAACCCCTCACCTCTGCAAAACCCTCCCCCTCAAACCGACCGCAGCGTGAGGCCCTGCCCCGTCGGCACCTACCCCACGCCCACCGCCCTGACCACCACCACCCCCTGGCCTGCCAACGCCGAGTGCAAGCCCTGCCCCGCCGAGTGTGCCACCTGCACCTCCGCGACCCGCTGGTGAGGTTTCATTAAGTTCGGGGCCCCCTAAACGGCTTACGGCCCTCAGCCAGTGCCTTTTGGTGCAGTCAAACGCTGCCTCTGCACCGCCTCCGCCCCCACCAACCTTTTCTTGTCTACCTGCCACACACGCACTACCCGCCTCCTGCCCACCCTCTCCCCCCGCAGCACTTCGTGCAAGCGACCCTACTACCGCACCGATAGCTTCACCTGCGGTGGGCCTCTTTACGTTGAAGTCCTACGTTGAACTTCCAACCGGCCGCATTATTGGCTCTAATTGCCTGCACTGCTCATTTAAACCACACACCACAGCTTACCCCTTGCCGCCATTGTCTCCTGCTTGTGCCCCTCCCACCTCCCGCCCACCGGCAATCGGCGCACTCAATTCCGCAACACAACGGCCAAACCACCCAAACAGTCGCCACCTGCGTCAGCGGCACGTGGGCCTCCCCCCGCTTCACCACCACCGACCCCTGGCCTTTCAGCGCGAGCTGGTGGGTGTGCGCATGCTTTTCACCGCACCGTTTTGGACGCGCTTCCGCCTGCAGCATGTCCCGCTTGCATGCCCTTCAAGGCATGCGAGGATGCCTGCCTGCGCACCGGCATGCATGCGGGACCGAGCGGCAGGCAATTTTGCTGCTGAAACGCTGCTATCTGGATCGGCGCCGCGGGATCTTGGGTCCAGCCCTCGTCCCTACCGACCCTCCCGCCCCGACCGCGCACCTGCTGCCCCTCAAACCACCGTGCCGCCCCGCAGCAAGCCGTGCACCATGGCTGACCCCTACTGCGAGACCTGCCTTTCGAAGTGGGAGTGCACCCGCTGGTGAGACGGGGCATGGATTGCACCTGTGTTTTTTGCGCACCTGTGTTTTGCGCTTTCCGAGTTTGAAATCAGTTGCCTACAGTATAGCCAACAACCCGCCCCGCCGGCCAGCCTGCTGAAACGCCCGCAACCGCCAAACAACCCCCACTCACCTACCGCAGCGATCCCAGTTACAGGCTGGACCGCGTCAACAAGGCCGCTTGCATTAAGAACGGCGTCGGCCCCCAGCCTTAGCAATGCCGCCAGGAACCACCGCGCAAACGCCGCGCCATAACTACCGTTAGTGCAAATAATGCTCTCGACCTGATCGCATGCCCTCCCTCCCCAGAATGATCTGTGGGGCTCGATCTCATGAACTAATGGATGCACGCCAAGCGCCCTTTGCAACAAGGCCCCTTTCTTCAACGGGTCCCCTTTTTCAGTGAGCTTTATGCAGTTCAAGAAAGCCTGAATCCAGGCCAATCTGTGCCTTTAGCCGCCGCCAACCGTTGAAGCATGCCTGCCTCGGCCCTCACTAATATCCGAGGGACAGCGCGCCCAAGGAAGCGGCCCACGCCGCACGACACACATGAATGTGTTGAACCTTGCCGCGAGCTGTGCCACGCGGCTCTTAGCTTTACCATAACGTTGACTTGCTTTCCTGGCCCCGGCCGGCCCCCCAGATTAGGGCCAGCCCCCCCCCACTCAATGCACCCGCTCGGCATGGCCGCACTACTCGCGGCACACTTGTGGCAGCCCCTGCCTTGGCGCGCAACGCATGCCGCAGGCCAATCGCGCTGCCGCCTCGCTGCCGGGGCGCCGCGCGCGTTTGCCTCAATAACTACATTACTCTTCAGCCCGCGCCGATGTTAAAACCCCAAACTGTGTGCCGTACCAGAGAGAAGCAAGCGGGGGGTTGGGGTTTGTCGGCGCCTCGGCGGCCCACAGGAAGAGGGGACCAACACAGCCATGCATGGGCCCCAGCGGGGTGTGGGTCCCATGCAGGGCCAGCAGGGGGCAGCAGCCGGCCGCCGGTGCAGAGAGGCAGGGACCGACAAGGAAAGCGGGGTGCGTGTGGACACATGCAGGGCCAGCAGGGGGCAGCAGCCGGCCGCCGGTGCAGAGAGGCAGGGACCGACAAGGAAAGCGGGGTGCGTGTGGACACATGCAGGGCCAGCAGGGGGCGGCAGCCGGCCGCCGGTGCAGAGAGGCAGGGACCGACAAGGAAAGCGGGGTGCGTGTGGACACATGCAGGGCCAGGAGGGGGCGGCAGCCGGCCGCGGCAGCATGTAGCAAAGGGTGCAGCCAGCGAGAACTCCGCACATGGAAGTGCAGCTGGCAGGCGCGCTTGGTTGGTGAGGCATATTTGTAGCCTGGCCGAGGCGACGCGCGGTGGGGCTCACAGGCCGGGTAGCTGGCGGGGCGCCGCTGCCCCACACAAAAGATGGATTGCCCGCCTTTGTGCTAAAGCTTGTTATTAAGTTGAACTGTTGAACGGCCCTTCGGGGCCTGGGGTTTTGAGGGTTTCGCCCGGCTTGCGTATAGTCCAGCTAAATCGACATCAAAAGGGCAGAAATACCCGAGCCAGGAGCTTATTCGACGAGTCAAAAAAGTTGGGTCCGGCAAAGTGGTGGAGGGCCGGCGTCTGCTAAAAGGATAAGTGGCAAAGGGCCGCCGTGCGTGTCGGCAGTCCGTGCCTCGCGCTAAGTACAGGGGCAAACGGCCGGCGCTTGTGCCAGCCGCGCCTCCAGTTGCGCCCGGCAAGGTAGTGGCAGAGGGCCGGCGTCCGTGTGTTGCTGAAAGTGGCAAAGGGCCGGCGTGCGTGCGTTAGTAACCGAAGGCAAATTGGCAAACTGAGGGCTGGCGCTTGTGCCAGCCGTGCGCTGGGCAGATTGGTAAAGAGGGGCGTCCGTGCGTTGCTGAAAGTGGCAAAGGGCCGGCGGCGGCGGCGGCCGTGCCAGAGTGGCAGCAATGCTGAAGGGGAGAGATGGGGGCGGCCGCGCCTCCAGGACATTATTGATGCGGCTCCGCTATAGTGTCGGCAAGTGGCGGGGGCGGGGCGCGCGGGCGGCCGCTCCATCAAACCAGGCGCGGCGTCAGCGGCGGCCAAAGCGTCGGGCGGCCGCAGCAGGGCCGGTGCTGGCGTGGCGGCGGCTGCTGTGAATAGAGCGCCCAAAGTTTTCAGGGAACAGGCGCGCGCGGCGCCGCCGGCGGTTTGGAGGTGTCTAGCGGGCGTCGAGGGAAGGCCACAGGCGCGGCGCCGGCGATCCGCCGTCGCCGAGCGGCAAAGCCTCAGGGCACATTGAGCGGCAAGCGCCGCGGCCCCTGGGCCGCCGTGGACCACTTTTGAAGTGGGGGGGATAGGGAACGGCCGCGGCGCCGGCGGCGTCGCGGCCGGCGCGGCAGCAAGTTAGCAGCAGCAGCGGGAAGGCCGGGCGGGCATTCGCTATTCAAGTAGTAGGTGTTCTAGAGCCTTTTAGCCAGACGCCGCGGCAGGAAACAGGTGCGCCTCCGAAGGCGCCGCTTCAAGGAAGCCCGCCGCCCGGCGGCGGAAGTTATAGCAGGCAGCGCCGCCGCCGGGCGGGGGGCACGGCGGGCAGGCGCGGCAGGCGTTGCGGCAGCTGCCGGGGGCGTCCGGGGCGCCGACCCTGGCGGTTGCGTTTTTTGGAGGGGTGCGGCGCCTTTTGTTGATTGTGAACTGATTGGAGGAGCAGGCGCTTGGCAGGCAAGTCCACAAAAAACCCAGAAGCGTGCTAAGAAGCGTGTTTCACCCCCAAAAAACACCCGCTCTCACATGAGGACAGGGTTGGCTTCGCAGCGCCCCACGGCCGCCCACTCCTTGCAGTGCGGTGACGCGTCGATGCAGAGGCCAGGATCCGGGGGGTCCTCTTCCGCCGCCTCAAAGGCATCGGCTGCAAGCGTTTGGGGGGTGGTGGTTTCGGAGTTTGGGTTGCTTTGGGGGGCGGTTCTGGTCGATGCTTCGGGGGCCGACGGGAACTGAAGGGTGTGGGGTGTGTCGGTTTTGACAAACCCAGGCCCCCAAAGCGCGCTGCCCCCGCCCGCAAAAGCGCCAACGGCGTCCGTTGCGGGCGCCGCAAGCAAAGAATGCGCCCTGGCCTGCAAGCAAAACCCACGCTTGAAGGGCCGGGCGCGGATCCAGATGGTGGCCACCCACTTGACCCCGGCCAGCACGGGGCAGCCGGCGTGCAGCGAGGCGGGGTCTTCTGTCGTCCCGTCCGGTTGGACAGACCAGAAGAGAAGCGCGTCCCCCTGCGCACGGCGGCCATTGGTTGGGCGTTGCTTCAGTTCGCACGTGCTTCGGCAGCTTTTGCGGGGCGTCTGCCAACGGCGGCCGCAGCCGCGGGGTAAAGCCCTCAACTGCAGGGCAGCGGCGCGAACCTTTTTGGGTTTGAAGGCCACGCCGCCGCGCGTGCAGTTTGAGGCGGGGCCCATGGCGGCGGGCAGTCCGGGGTCGGCCCAACTGCCCGAGCCTCGGAACGCGGTCTCCCCGCCCTCCTCAACATCTGCTTTTCGGCGGTTTCGGTTTTGGGGCGTTGATCCGCTTCAGCTTTCAGTTTGCATCCATGCGGCTTGGTTTGGCTCCCTGGATCTGTCAGGCATGTTAGGGCTCAAGGAACGCAGCCCCCCCAAGCCCAAAACATGCAGCAGCCCGGTCAAACACTGCGGTCAAACCTACAGAGAGGTCAGGCCCTGGAAACCACAGCAGCGCGGTCAAACACTCCAGTAAAACGCGCCTGGAAAGCACAGCAGTACGGTCAAACACTCCAGTCAAAACGCGCCTGAGAGGTACAGCAGTACGGTCGCCAGCCTCGGGCCCCAGACGTCGTCATCGAGTGTGTCCATGTGGGCCTCGTAGAATTGGTCGGGGCCGTACCGCAGGACCTGGCGGTACAGGCAGTACGAGAGGTGGGGTGTGGGGTTACCGTACCGCAAAGCCTGGCGGTACAGGCAGTGCGATGGGCGGGGCGGGGGGTTTCCCTGCCGCAAAAGCTGGTGCCAGGCGTGCCAACAATGCGGCGCACAGTTCGCCAGCTGCCCGGCAGGCGCGATGCGCAGCCGCGGTGTGTGAAGTGTGAACACGGACGCATGGTGCTGTGCGGGGCGGTCCGGCGCCGGTGTCAGTGCCGTGCATTTGTGCCGCGCCGTTCAATCGTCGTGCGTGCATCCCTGCCCGCTGTGCCGCATGCGATCACGCAATCGCGCAGAGATCGATGCGCGCGCGGCGCGCCTGCATGTCTTCCGCGTGTGTCTCAGGGATGCGCACCCAGTCCGCCACGCGCGCGCCGACGCGCGCAATCACGTAATCGCACCGCCGGCTGGATGGGGTTTAGTCGTCGGCGGCCGGACGGACGGGAGGGGCGGCGGCGGCGCAAGGGGTTGGCGCTTGCGCGGGGGGCCGCTGTGAGGGGGGCCGGGCAAGTGGCCAACAGGCCCAGGGCAACCGTAGCGCAGCAGGCCGGATGGCAGGCTTTTCTTTCTTTGGCGAGCAGCAGGCAGCAGGTTTCCCTCCTGAGGGAAGCCAGATCGGGGAGGCAGCCCGAAGTGAATGCGGCTGCAGGGTAAGAGCCCCCCCCCGGCCCACCTAATGAAGGCGCCAAAGCTGGTGCGGTAGTCATCCATCTGATTGCCGCCGTCATAAAACACCATCGACCTCTTCATCTGGGGTTCCCATTTTGTTTGATTTGGAGGGGTTGGCATCGATGCAGAGCCCTCAAATGCGGCCGCGGCCGCAGGCGAGGCATCACTCGGTGCGGGCGCTCGCATCGATTGAGGTCGGGTGCGCGCGCCGGCAACCGCAACGCCCTCGGGGACCGGGCTCAAGAAGCCCCTGAAATCGCCCCCAAACCACCCGAAAACCGCCCACCTGCGGCGCCGCCAGCCGCTTGATGTGCTCGCACTCCTCATCGCTCAGAAAGCCGTGGAACGCAAACGCGCGCGGCGCCCACGACAGCGTGCGCACCCTGCGAGCCGCCGGGCCGGGTCGGGTTGGTTGCGCGCGGCGCCCGGCTGTCGGCCGCGGCGCGCGGGGCGTGCGGCGGTCCGGCGGCGGCGGCGGCGGGTCGCGGCCCCCGCAGCCCGCCGGCGCCCGGCGGCTGGTTCTGCCCCCTGCCGAGCCCCACTACTCACCATGTCCGGCTGGGGGGATCTGCAGCTGGACGGTCGTGCAGCTGGGAACAGGAGGCGGCGGAGGCGCGGTTGCAGTAGTGCTGAGCGCCGCGGCGAGAACTTCTCGCGTTGACCGCAGGCCGCACCGCAGGGCGTGCCGCGCGGTGGTGGGCGTCGGCGGACGGTCCCCTGACCCGATCGCACCTGATGCCCCCCGCTCGCGTCGCCCAGCCAGCCCACAAAGGCGTCCTCGCCGGGCGGAGCGCGTCCCAGCGCGCCGGCCAGCAGGCACAGGGCGGCCAGCGCAGCCAATGGCTTTTCTAACATGTCACCTCCCTTCCGCGCATGTCAGATCCGCGGCCTGGCCGCGCCAGGGGCGGCGATCGAGGTCTGTCGCGGGCGGGGGGGACCTATGTCGGGATCTGCTAGTATTAAAAACTAAACACTGACCCATTGCCCACTTTGATCGGGCGTGGGTGCTCGATGGAGGTTCGGCCCGCCTGTGGCACTGGCACCCACCAGCAGCACTGCACCACTCTCGATCAGGGGGCTCGCCACTGGCCCAATTATACTCGTCGCCCCCGCCATTGTCTAATACGACGCGGCAGGGCCCGGCCTCTGCTCCGGCCAAGCGCAGCAACGGTGCACGAGCTGCCATCGCCCGGGCGCGGCTCCCCCCTGCCCTGCTGGGCGCGAAACGAACCCATTTTAGCCCCTCGCATCGGAGGGCCCCTGGGATACCGCGGGCACCGCGGTATCACCCGCAGCAGCAGGCGCGACTGCAGGAGCCGGCAGGCAATGAGGCATCCCGCCCGCGCGCGGGCCGCGCTGGCCCTGCTGGCGCTGCTGGCGGCCCTCTTCGGCCCCGCGGCAGCCCAGTCGGACGGGCTGCAGGTCATGCAGATCGCGCCGACGCAGACGCTGCCGCTGTCGGCAGCGCCAGGCTGCGGCGGCGACGTGCTCGCGCCCACCATGGACACCTGCATGCTGGAGGACACCATCAAGCGCGGCGCGGTGCACGAGTACACGTTTGTCGTGCCGCAGCGCACCACGGCCAAGCCGTTTAGCGTGCTGGTCACCGCCAAGTCCGTGGGAGGGCACGTCGACATGTGAGCCGACGCCCGCGCGCGGCGCGCGGCGCGCGACGCGCGCGCACCGCAGCGCAGCCCGAGCTGCGGCCCGCGCGCGCCGGCCTGCTGCGTTGCCCGCGCCCTGCGCCAGCCCTTTGCTTTCGTACCTTTGAAGGCGGCCGCGCGCCGGGGCCTCGCTCGGCGGCGACGCGGCCGTTGAGCGGCAGCAGCCGCCTGAACCAAACCAACAAAAACGCCCCTCAGGTTTGTCGTCGGCCCCACCGCCCTTTACTCATCCAAGCTGCTGTTCCACCTGGTGGGGGAGACCACCGGGCACACCGCCATGGCGGAGAGCTACGTCCGGATCCGTGGCTTTGACCTGAAGCCTGGGACGTGGCGCATCCGGGTGCGTGCGCTCGACTCATTGCGTCCGCGCGCGCGCGCCCGCGCACGCACCGAACAACGCGGCCGCCCCTGCCTGAGCCGCCGCGGCGGCGGGCGGCGCGGGCGGCGGCGGGGCCGTAGCAGCGTCCAACTGGCGGCGGCGGCGGCGGCCCGCAACCAGCCTGCTACCAGCCTTCAAAACCGCCCCCCCCCCCCCAAAAACCCAACCCGACAACCGCCCGCAGCTCTACGCCAGATCAACGGACCGCAAGGCCGTCATGTATACCCTGCGGGTGCAGACGCCGCTCACCGCGACGCGCCTGGTGGCGCAGGAGAAGACCGCGCTGGCGCAGCTCGTGGCAGAGTGCTGCGACGTCTCGGCGGCGATCGACCTCGGCGCCAGCAACGTGGACCTCTGCGCGCGCATGTGGGTGCAATTAGAGAGGGGAAAGCCGGGGCGGAGCGCCCACGCTTTCCAGCTGCCGTGCATGCGTTGCAGGCTGTGCGCGGACGCGGCTGGTCAGCTGACTTGACCGGTTTTTCCTTGTGGCACGCCGCCTTGTTTGCGCCGCGTGGCATTCGGTTGTTGTTGCGGTTGGCACCGTTGCGTCGGCGCGTCGGCTTGAGCCTCCGGGCTCATGCCACTCTTCGGCCGCTGCATCCCCCGACCGCTGCCGCCGCCCGTTGTTCTTCGCCCACCGTGCCAGCCGCCGACGCATTGAACTGCGCCCGCCGGCCGCCCCTCCCAACCCAAACCGCGCAGCCTGCCGCTGGCGACGGAGCCAAAGACCAACTCAACCACGGACCTCTGCCAGGTGAGGGTGGGGGCAGGTTTGGGGTGGGGTGGGTGCAGGTTGGGTGCAGGTTGAGGTTGGGGTGGGGCATGTTGGCAGCAATGCAATGGCTTGCCAGTGGATTGGGGCAGGTTGTAGGGGGAGGTTTTTTTGGGAGGGCAGGTTTTGGGCAGGTTGGGGGCAGGTTTGGGGTGGGGGTTGTTGGCAGCAATTCAATGGCGTGATTGCTCCAGACCACAAAATCATCAACACACAAACACACAGAAACATAAACACCCCCCCCCCCAAACAACCCCAGGTCGGGCCGTTCATGTGCACCGACGAGGGCCGGCTGCAAAAGCTGATGCTCGGCGGCGCGGGGCTGTCGTGCTCGGGGTTCCCCCTGTCGCTCAGCAGATTCGAGGTGGGGGGCGGGTGGGGGTGGGGGGCGGGTGGGGCGCAGGGCGGGTGGAGGGGCGCGAATGGGAGGGAAGTCAGACGCAGCGGGGGCCGAGTGGTGGACGTGTGAGAGGCGGTCATTGACGGGAGGGCGAACCCAAACCCAAAGCCAAACCAAAGCCCAATACAGACCAAACCATAAACACAAACACAAACCACGCTGCGCCGATATCGATATCCCCCCCCCCCAAAAAAACAATCATCGAAATCGGCCAGGCCCTGAGGACGCTGGAGCTGGAGGTTGCGCGGTTCAGGGACACCATGAACAGCGCAGCCACGGTGGGGGGGGTGTTGGGGCGGTTGGAGCGGTTGGAGCGGTTGGGGCGGTTGGGGAGCAGTTGGAGCAATTGAGACGGTGTTCACGGGCGTGCTTTCAATGGTTGACCGCACAACGAACACAGAGAATACTATATGTGGTAGACCTTGTTGAAAGGGGATTGGGGCAGGCTTGGGGCGGGCAGGGCCCCAAATTTGGCCCCCGCCATCCAAAGGGGTGCAACAACGCGGCAGGGCCAAATCGCCGCTGGCCCTCAAGGCGCCACCCCCTGCTCTCCCGGCCCCCGAGCGGCTATGAAAGCCGTGCAAACAAAACCGAAACCCCGAAAACGCAGGTGCTCGGCCCCCTGACTGCCCTGGAGCGCCTTTACCTAAGGGACACAGACCTGAGGGGCACCATCCCCTGCAGCCTGGTCAAGGGCAAGCGCAATCTTCAGATATTGGATCTGAGTGACACCGCCGTCACCGGCTCCCTGCCCAGCTGCCTGATGCAGGCGGGTGCTTTTTTCCCGCTTTGCTTTTCTGTTTTTCCGCGGCGCGCGGCGCGGGGGGTTGAGGGGTGGGGTGTGGGCTTCAATCAGGCTCGGTGGCGGTGCACGCGGCGGGAGGGGCAGGGGCGTGTGTGGGGGCAGCGGGTAGTTGGATGGGTTTGGCAGCGGCGCGCGCAAACGCGGCGTCTGCCTGTTCAGTCAGCACTGTCCAAAAACAGCGGCGGCAAGCAGACATTGCTTGCCATTGCCCAAACGGCGCTCCGCCGTTTGATCAAAAATAAAAAGCTCCCCCCAGCGCACTGTGGGCCAAAACCGCCCCCAAAAACGCAGCCTTCCCTCCTTCCCCCTTGGGAAAAAACTCCCCCCCCCAAAACAAACCCTCGCCCCCCCCCCCAAAAAAAACAAAATAACATCCCGCCGGCAGGTGCCCGCCCTCGAGGAG
Source organism: Raphidocelis subcapitata (assembly GCA_003203535.1). Lineage (NCBI taxonomy): Eukaryota > Viridiplantae > Chlorophyta > Chlorophyceae > Sphaeropleales > Selenastraceae > Raphidocelis > Raphidocelis subcapitata. Next base: position 470,622 of record BDRX01000011.1, read on the forward strand.
CTTTACCTAACCCGCACCGGCCTGACCGGCCGCCTTCCCGACGTGGTGTCAAAAGACTCCCAGCTGCGGGTGCTTTACGCCTGGAACACCGACCTTGACACCAAGCAGCGGTGGACGGCGGGCGGCTTCTCGGGTGCGCGGCCTTTTTTTGGGGGGGGGGGGGTGGCTTTGGGTCGGGCGGTCTGGGGCACGGGGTGTTTGGGAGTCAGCAAAGGCGTGCTGGTGTTGTTGGGGTGTCGGTTTCCCTCCTGCGCTGCCCCGTGCCTGCGGGTGGTTTCGATCCCCGAGGCGAAGTGGACCGACGCACCAATCAGCCAACGCGGCCGATCGGACGACGCCACGCTCCGCAAACGCGCCGCGAAACGGACCGCCGCCCGCCCCATCCAGGCCCGATCCCCAAGTCCCTCGCCAACGCGGGGCGCCTGCTGGACCTTGTGCTCCCGAACCACCGGCTGACCGGCACGCTGCCCGCGCTGGCGGACTCTGTCTATTGGCTAGACCTCAAGGGCAACGCGATCGCCGGGGTACCAGGTGCGGGGCTGTTTCTTTCCTGCAATGGCAGCTGCGGCGGGTTGTGTCTGTTGGGGCCTTTGGTTTTGCGGCTCTCAGCCGGTCTATTGGCTAGACCTCAAGGGCGACGCGATCGCTGGGGTGCCGGGTGCGCGGCGGTTCTTTCCGTGTGTGTTCTTTTGTGCACCGTCAAAGCTGTGGCGGCGGCGTTCCTACCCGAGTGTTTGGTGGCGGCTGCGGTTCTCAGCCGGCGCACCCGTTGAAGCCAGCCGCAAAACATCGAAACCCAACTCTCAACACCGCTTATAACAAACCCTCCTCACCCCCTCACCCCCAAAACGCAAACGACAGCCAAGCTGCCGCGCGATCTGAGGATTCTGGACCTCTCAGAAAACGGCCTGCCCGGCCCCCTCCCCGACCTGGCCTCCCGAGGCCTCGCGTGGGTCAACTTGACGAGCAACAGGCTCACGGGGACGCTGCCCGTTTCCTGGAACGCGGCGGCGGAGACTCTGATGGTCCTTTCCCTCGGCAACAACAGCATCTCAGGGGGTGGGTGCCCCCGGAACTTCCCCCTACCCGCGCGTTTTGCGCTGCTCCTTGATTCCTTTTGGGCTTTGCGCGGCCCTCTCCGCGCGTCTGCGCCGCTGCTTCCTTCCCCTCCCCGGCTGTTGGCGGCACCAAAGCGCCAGCCCTGGCCCCAAACTCCAAATGCATGAACGCTCAAAAGAACGCCACCCAAAAACATGCAACCCAAGCACGCAACTTCACACGCAACCAAAACACGCAACCCAAACTCGCCGAACCACCCCAGATCTTGATGCCGCCCTGTGGGATCTGGAATTCCTGGAGATGCTTGACCTTTCGGACAACAAGATCAGCGGTGAGGGGGCCAGCCGAGCGGCGGCGGTTTTCAGTCATCCCCGCCGCCGGCCTCGGGGCGGGGCCCTTGGCGGTTGGGGGCGCGTCGGCTGCGGCGAGCCGCCGCTTGCCTCCGCGTGAGGGCTCCGGCTTTGCATTCGCGCACGGCCCATAGCAGCCCACCCCGTTGCGGCCGCCTCGTTTGCGCCCCCGCCAGACCCCTGGCGCGCCGCCCGCCCGCCCAGCACCCTCACCGCGCCGCCCCGCCCGCACCCTCCCACCCCCCCAAAACCCCAGGCGTCATCCCCGGCAGCATGGGCGCCCTTCCCAGCCTGGGCTACCTAAACCTCGCCCGCAACCGCCTCCAGGGCACCCTCCAAGACTTTGCGGTGGCGCTGCCGAGGCAGAGCAGCCGGCGGCGGCTGGCCGAGGCGGGGGCGCGGGGGCGGGCGCTCCTGCAGGACCCGCCGCCGCCGGCCTCGCCGCCGGCGTCGCCGCCCCCGGCCTCGCCCCCTGCCTCGCCGCCGCCGGCGTCGCCACCCGCATCCCCTCCCCCCTCTTCCCCGCCGGCCTCGCCGCCCGCTTCACCGCCGGCCTCGCCGCCGCCGCCGGACTCGCCGCCCCCAGCGTCGCCGCCGCCCGCGTCGCCGCCGCCGGCCGCGTCGGACGGCCAGATGGCCCCGCCCTCCAACTCCACCGTTGACCAGGCCGCCGCCTCGGCGGCCGCCGCCGAGGCGGCCGCGAACGACGCGCTCGCCGCCCCCAACGGCACGGCGCCCGAGGCGGCGGCGCCGGCGCTGGAGGAGGTGTTTGGGGGCTGGGCGTCGGGCAGCAGGATCAGCTACCTTGATGTATCAGGAAACCGACTGGTGGGCTTTGCCTTTTCGACTTCGCGATCTGGTTGCCGTTTCTGTCTTTGCGGCTGGGGCTTGTTTTGCGGGAGGGCTGCTTGTTGCCGTCGGTTTCTGTTTTTGCCTCTGACCTCTGCTTTTTGCGGTTTGGGGGAGGGGGGGTGAGGGACGAGGCTGCAAAGGCCCTTTTTCTAAAAAAGGACCGGCGGCGGTGAAGGATCCGCCCTGCCTGCAAGCAGCGTGCCAGGGCCCTGCCCAACTGCGGGGCGAACGAACGCAAGCAGCGGCAGACCGAAACGGAACCGCTGTGCAACCGGCGAACCGAAAACCGAAACCGCTACGCAACGGTTGCGCAAACCAAAAACCGAAACCGCTACGAAACGGTTGCGCAAACCGAAAACCGCAATCGCAGGAGGGCTCCCTGCCCCCCGACCTGGCGCACCTTGGAGTGTTCCGCCACATCCCCGACGACCCACCGTGAGGCCCTTGAAAAAGCCTTTTCCTTTGCTTGTTTCTCCTGCCACGGAACCAAGTGGTTTGACCTGCTTTGACGGCTGCTTTGACCGCTGGCCGACAAACGCGCTCTTGCGACCGCGCCCAATCAACGAGGAAGCACGCGAGCGCCGATCCCGTGCCGCCGCCACACCAACACCGCACACCCCCCCCCTCTCCCCCACCGCCGCCGCCCCCCCCAGTGAGGCCCAGGCCTTCCACTACCTCTTTTTGAACGACAACGAGCTGTGGACCGAGATCCCTGGGTACATGCTAGAGGCAATTGCCGTGCCGGGTACGCAAACGCACGGGCCCCTTTTTTCTATTTTTTTCTCTTTGTCTCCCTGTTTATCCTCTTCGCCGCCGCCGCCTCGAAACGCCTGCGTTTAGGGGGGCCATTTCAGGGCCCGTGCCGTTTGACAGGCACCTCTTGTACACACTGCGCGCCTTGTTGCGCGCATGCAGCCCACCCCACAACACCACCCATTAAACCCACCGCCCCGCATCGAAACGCCGCCCCCCGCACCCGCAGTCGACAAGAACCCCTGCCGCTGCGAGGCCTTCATCGACCTGTCCAACAACACCCGCTTCTGTCCCACCCGTGCGACACTGGACGGCCTCGCGCCCGGCGTTCTGGATCTGCTGCTTAAAGACGCCCTCATCGACATCTCGTGCCTCAAAACCGACTTTTCTGTGCTGCCGCTTCGGGAGTACCTGTCCCAACCCGACGGATGGACCACGGCCGTCCCGCCGCCGCCGCCGCTAAAGCCTCGAGAGCGGTACGCGCCCGGCGGCGCGGCCGCCGTCTCGGCGGCGGCGGCGCCGGCGGCGGCGCCGGCGGCCGGCGGCGGCGGCGGCGGAGGCAAGGGGCTTACCCCCGGCGGCGCGGCGGGGCTGGCGGTCGGCGTCGCGGCGGCGGGCGGCATCCTGGGGGCGCTCGTTTGGTTCGTCGCCCGCCCCATGTGGCAGGAGCGCCGCGCGACGGGGTTCTTCAAAACGCGGGACCTGGACGGCCACGGCGGCCACGGCGACGGCGGCGGCGGCGGCGGCGTGATCGGCCTCACGCCGCCGCCGCTGCCCGGCCTGCGCGCGCCCGCGCCGGCGATGCAGCACTCTGCCAGCGACCAGGCCATGGCGGCGTTCGAGACGGGGTGGGGGCGCTACGCGAACGGCGGCGGAGGGCTGCGGGACTCGCGGGGCGGCAGCGCGGTCTGATCCCTCGCACCGCGCAGGCGATCCCTTCCTCCCTGTCTCCCTCCCTCTCTCTCTCCCTTTCCCCGTCGCCCCTCCCGGCGGCTTTTTCGAGTTGCCTCCGCCGCCTCGGGCGCCCTGCTTCCTCCATTTTGTTTCCGCTGCAGTTTGACCCCGCGCGCTGGTCAGGACATTGTGTCGGCCGGCGGGGGGCACGGCCGGCCTTGGGGCTCCCCCCTCGGCCGGCCCCGCCCGCCCGGCCCTTTTCTGCTCGAGGGTGTTTTCCGCTCTTCTTCCTCTCTTACTCCCTAATTCCCTCCCCCCCCTCTGTCGGCCCCGCCGCCGCCGCCCGCCCCGCCCCGCCCAGACGGGGCGGAGCGGCAAGGCACGGGGCCCCCTCTCCACACCTTTTGGCGCCGCAAGCAGCTCGCACGCGCCGCGCCCCTTGCTCGGCCGCCAAACGCCGCTTTGGCCGCCGATCAGAACGAAGCTCCCCGCAAGCAAGCAAACCGAATGAACGCGAACGTTTGGCGGTGCCCCTGCTAAGTGCTGCTGTAAAGATCTGGGACCGGGCCGCAGGCTTTGGGCGGATGGTACCTGAAACGCCCCAGCAGCAGCCCAATTGGTATTGGCGGGCCCATTCACGGCGGCGGCGGCGCGCGCGCGGCGGCCGCTGCGGCGATGGGCGCGCGCGCGGCGCGCGCGGCACGGGGCAGGCCGCGGCGGCGGCAGCGGCAGTGGAGCGGGCAGCGGCGCGCGTGCGCGCGCGGCAGTCAAGATTCCGCTACGAGCGGGGTGCAGAAGACGTAAACCCGATCTCTCAATCCCAACGCGACCGTCCGGGGGCCAGGTTTTGCAGTCTCCGTGCAGCAATTGAACAACCCAGCTGGGGGCGCTCAGCGGCTTCTGGGTGTGTCGCCCCCAAATCACATTGCATAGCTGAAATCCCGATAGTCAAGATGGCTCTCGGTTCGCGGGCCGGCCTGCAGCTGCGGCCCCTGCAGGGCCCCGATACGACACGAATCGTGCGCCCCAGGGGGGGCCGTGTCGTCTCTGCATCGGCATCTCAGCAGCACATTGAGGCCGTCGCATCGGAATCGGCCTCGAACGCCCAGCAGCAGCCCGCGTCGTCGCGCCGCGCGCTGCTCGGCGCGGCCGCCTTCGCCGCCGCCGCGCTCGCGCCGCGCGCCGCGCGTGCCGACTCCTACCTCCTGTCCACCGGCGCCAAGGGCCTGCTGGCCGAGGAGGAGGCCAAGCTGCTGCAGCTGAGGCAGGAGCTCGAGGGGGACGTGCGGCGCGAGCTGGAAGCCGACTGGGCGGCGCAGAAGGCAGACGCCGAAACGGTGAGCCGCCTGGGGGGCCGCCCGCCCGCCCGCTCCGCGCCGCGCGTTCGGAGCAGAAGCGTTCGCCGCTCGCGGCGCGCGCCGCCGCGGCGCGCCAAGCCCGCTGTGCAAGGCCTGGCAGAGTTTTTGGGGGCGGCGCGCGAGCATGCGCATGCAGGCGCCGGCCGCCGACACCATGTGGGCGCCGAGGGCGGCGCCCCCATGCAGCACGCGGTTTGGGGCCCGCAACCCCTGCCCCCGCACCGCACGCATGCACGCAGCTGACGCAACCGCGCACGCGCGCGCGCGCGCGCAAGCACCCATAACTATGCCAGCAACTGCAGCAAAACGCAAACACGCCCCCCGCCCCGCAGAGCGGCAAGCTTTGCGTCACCCCATTTGGCATCGACGTGGTCGGCATCACCGAATTCGTTGCGCTGGTGGGGGCGCTGGTCGGCGGCGTCACCGCGCGCCAGCGCAAGGCGGAGCTGGAGAGGCTCAACGAGCAGCTGCGCAAGGTTTGACCGCGCGTTTGACCGCGGCCGTTTGACCGCGGCCGTTTGACCTCAAGCCTTTGGCCGCTTGTTTGACTGCGCTTTTTCCTGCGGCGGCGTGGCATGCGCGCAGCCGCCCTTTCAAAGCCCCGCCCGCCGCCCGCCGCGCCCCCTCCAAAACAAACACCCCAACCGCAGGTCAACATGAGCCTGCGGCAGCAGGCGCGCGCCGGCATGGTGTATGCGCCAGGCCTCACCTACGCGCCCCCCGCCCCCGAGGCCGGGGCCGGCAACGGCAACGGCGCCGCCGCCGCGGCCGCCGCCGCGCAGGAGCTCGCCGCCGCGCCGGCGGCGGCGGCGGTCGCGACGATCGTGGCGCCCCCGCGGCCGCGCGCCGCCGCCGCCGCCGCCGTTGCGCCCGCCGCCGCGCCGGCGAGCGAGCGGACGCTGCTGTCCATGGATGAAGATGAGATGAGCGCCGACCAGATCGCGTGCAGGTGAGAGATCCGGTCAAACCCCCGCGCGGTCCCCCCCCCCGCGGCGGGGCAGGCGCGTTTGAAGGTGCTCAGGCTCCGCCGCCGCCGCCGCCGCCGCCGCCGCCGCCGCCGCCGCCGCCGCCGCCGCCGCCCCCAACCCCCCCCCACCCCCATCCCCAACCCCGCACCCCAACCCCCCAACCCCCCAACCCCCCAACCCCCCAAAAGGTCGGCGTTTTCGGCACCGGCGCCATTGGCGCGGAGGCGGCGCGCATCTTCAAGGTGGGAGGCCCCGCCCGCCACCCCCCCCCCCCCTTTAAACTGCCCAAAATGTTTTGCTTTACTCGTTTTTCTCTGTCAGCCGTTTTGTCGACTCTCCTTTGCCAGCTGCCGCTTTTGTGAGCGTGCCTACATAAACAAACACACAACAAAAACCAACCAAACAAACAAGCATACAAACAAGCAAGCACGTCCCAACCCCGCAGGGCATCGGCATGCGGGTGCTGGCTTACGACGTCAACCCAAACCCCAAGGCGAGCTTTTTTTTTGCCACGGGGCATTTTTGCCGCCAAGGGGGGTTAGGTAAATGGCTGGGGCGGATTCAGAAACAGGCTGGGTTCCCAATGACGACCCTGCCTTTGCTCCTGACCTCCCGGTGCTTGGTCATTGGTCATTGGAAAGCGATTTTAAAGACACAACCCGAAACACATCAGTGAGCGCATTTTGAAAACACAATCCAAAACACGCGTTTGAAAACCGCAATCCGAAACGGGCAGGTCAAGGAAATGGGCATCCCCTACATGCCCTGGGAGGAGATCCTCCCGCAGTGCGACGTGGTCTCGCTGCACATGCCGCTGCTGCCGGCGACGCGGTACTTCATAGACGTGAGCGGTCGCGGGGTCGAATCCCGGCGCCGGCAGTTTTTCTGTTTTTTTCGGGTGGGGGGTGTCCTGCCGACTCCCGCCACGCCCTAAACTCGGTACTTGGCTGCCGTGGAGTGTCAAACCCCAATAAAGCAGTCATGCACTCCTCTGCCTAAAGCCCCAACCCACGACTGCTCGAAATTCAAAAACTCGAAAGACCTGAACCAACGACAAATCAAATCGCCACCAAAACCCAGGCGCGCAAGATCGCCATGATGCGGCCGGGCGTGACGGTGCTCAACGTCTCGAGGGGCGGCCTCATTGACACGAGTGCGCGGCGCCTTTTTGCTCGGCGCCTGCTTTTGTTTTTGCTGTCGCGCGCGGCGGCGGCGGCGCACGGCGGGAAGGGGCTCTACTTTGCACGCCCCTGCATCGCGCTCTCGCCTTTTTGTGATCTGTGCACGTTTTTTTAGCTCCCGTTGGCGCGCCTTTTGCGGCGAGCCGGGAGCCCCAAAACCCCCTCGCTTCACAACCCCAGCCTCCCCCTCCGGGGAAGCCCCCTCCCCCCGGCCTCCCCCCGAAAATGCTTACCGCCGCCCCTCAAAAGAAGCGCACGCACCCCCAAAACGAACGCAGACGCGCTGCTTGAGGGCGTGCGCAGCGGCCACATCGGCGGCGTCGGGCTGGATGTGTACGAACGCGAGGGTGGGTTTGTTTTTGTTGCGTTTGCATTCGACACTGTGGCGGCTTTGTTTTGAGGCTTTTGCCTGTGAGCGCGAGGGCGGGTGGTCCTGTTTGCTTTCATTTGTCGGCCGCGCCAAAGGTGGGTACGGCCCCGTGCCCCCTTTGGCGTTTGCCGAAAGACCTCAAAGCGAGCAATCCCCTCCCCAAAGGCTAAGTTGCATTAGCAACTTGAACCACGAAAGCAACCAAAAACACGAGAAACAAACACAGTTTCCCCTCCCACCGCACCAAAAAAAACATGAAACGCCCAACCCCCCCAGGCTCCCTGTTCTTCCAGGACCTCAACGACCTGCAGCCCCGCGAGCGCATGGTGTTCTGGGACACAAAGTTCCAGGAGCTGGTCGCGCTGCCGCAGGTCGGAACCCGGGCGGGCGCGCGCGGGGAGCGCGGTTTTGGCACAAAATTGGCGGCGGCGGCGGCGGCGGCGGCGGCGGCGGCGGCGGCGGCGGCGGCGGCGGCGGCGGCGCGCGGGCGGCGGCGGCAGCCCCGGGCCGCAGCGGCAGGGGGCGGGGGGCTGAATGTCAGCGCCGCTTTGCCCTGGGGCGGTGGCAGCGTGCCCCGCGGCCCGCGGCGCGGCGGCGCTGGAGCATGCAGCAGGGACCCCAACCGAGTTTTTTAAAACGAAGCTTTGCGACTCAGAAGCAAAGCTTTTGCCGCCCCGCCCCTCTGCAGGTGCTGGTGACGCCTCACACCGCCTTCTTGACCTCCGAGGCGCTGGCCAACATCGCCGGCACCACCATCGAAAACCTGGACCAGGTGCGGGCTAACACGGGCCTATTCTGCTTTGATGCTTCTACCGGGGGGTCGTCGTTTTTGGGAAATGGGGGTTCACTGCCGATTACTTTGGCCGTCGGCGCGGCACAGCAAAGCACGCGCCGCGCGGGTCGGCTTGCCGCGCCGAGCCCGCCTGCCGCGCCGAGGCCCGGCGACGGCGGCAAAGCGCGCAACGGCCTCGACCCTAAAACGCGAAAACCCCAAACCCGCAGCACATCGCCGCCGCGCCTCTGACTAACGAGGTCCTGCCGCCGCGGTCCTGAGGGGCGGCACGCAAAGGAGAGGAGGAGGGCGGCGCGGGCCAGGGGCCAGCAGCCTGCGGACGCGCGAACAACCCGGTGCCAACAACCCGGCGCGGCCCGTGACCGGGCTGCGTTCCAGCTTTTGAGCTGCGGCTCTGCACTGGGGTTTGCGAAGTGAAGGGGGGCACCTTGCGTGCCCCCTCTCAACTTTTGGCCTCGCTCCTCCCCTCTCCCCCCCGCCTCCCGATCCGTCACAACCCCTGCGCGCATTTGCCGGCCCACATGGAGGGCTGCCCTTGCCCCCTTGCTGCACGCTGCCATGCATTCAGTTAGCCTCAAGGGCAGCTTGAGGGGGCTTCGGGGTTTATGTTCTGGTGATGTGCCTGGCCCGTGAACCCAGGCCTATCGATCTTAAAATCGTCGCGCGCCAGCTTGACCATCTTGGCATAAGCAGGTCCCCATCCCACGCACCGCCCCTGGCCCGTCTCCTGATCTGTTCACTCGCGCCGCAAACCCAGTGTCCGCATATGCCTCCGACAAAGGGGTGCGCGCGCGCAAACAAAAAACCATACGCTGACAGCGCACACAGCGCACACTTCCAAGTCGAGTCATCCGCAAAAGCACGCGACCACATGCGCGCCCGCCGCGCCAAGCTTGCGCGCGGGGCGGAGTTGAAAAGGCACCCGCCCCTCTTTGTCTGCGTTCGCGCAGGGAGGAAAAAATCGAGCACGTGCAATACCGAGGATTTGCAGGAGGAGCACACGCATCAAAATTGGGGGGGAGGTTGTCTTGGCAGGGAGGGAGCTAACAGCAGGCACGCAGGAATTTGCGCCCGGCAGCGGCAGCGGAAAAGCTGGCCTGCCCGGCACAGCAGCCCGATATAGCGCGGAATCACCGCATGCCGCTCGCGCCGCTGCGCGCCGCAAGGCCCGCACTGCCAGCCGCCACCGCCGGCGCCGCCGCCGGCAGCAGGCCGTCCGGCCCCGCTGCCAGGCCCTTGCCGGCGCCGCCGCTGGCGCCTCGGCCCCGCCGCTGCCCGCCCAGGAATCCCAGAACCCTCCGGACCGTCCCCGGGCTGGGATCCTGAATCTGAAGCTGCGGCGCCTGCCCCGCGCTGGACGCCGCCGCGGCCGCCGCCGCCGCCAGCTGCACCGCGGCCGCGCCCGGGGCGTTCTCCTTGTCTGCGGCTGCAACGGCCGCCCCGGTGCCGGGGCCCGAGGGGAGCGCGCCGAAGCCGCCGCGCCGCCACTCTATGCCCGCGCCGACGAGGCCCCCAGCGGCCGCCCCGCCGCCGCCTTTGGCGCGCGCTGCCTTGACCGCCGCGCCGCCGCCGAGGTGCGCGGCCTGCTGCGCGTTGGCGAGCGGCGCGGGGGCGCGGGGCAGCATGCCGCGGGGCGGCGCGGCGGGGCCGTCCGAAAGCCCGCCGTGCGCGCCGGCCCCTCCGTTTTCGTCAGCAGCGACGGAGATGGCAATCTCATCATCTTCTGCCACCGTGAACGGCATGGAGGGTGCCGCCGCCTGCATCGGCGCTGCTGGCGGCCCCTGCTTCCCAGGCACCTCGGCTGCCGTCGCTGCCTCGGCCTTCCTGGCCGCGCGCGTCCCCGCAGACGGCGGCGGCAGCGTGACCGCCGCAAGCCGCAGCTGCGGCGGCGCGGTCGCTGCGCCGCCGCTGCCGCCGCCGTCGTCTGCCGCGCGCCGCTGCTTGCGGGACACGGCGGCGGCCGCCGCCGCCCCCTCAGCAGCCGCCTGCATCTGCTGGCGGCGCAGCACCAGCGGGTGGCTTGGCGGCGCCGCGACGGGCGGCAGCTCGCCAGTGCCGCCGGCCGTGACGGCGCGAGCCACCTCCTCAGCCGCCGGCAGGAACCGTTTGTTGTAAAACTGGCGCATGTGGCCGTACACCGGCCGCAGCGGCTGCTGCGTGGCTGCGGGCTGAGTCTGCCGCGGGCCCATGGCGACCGCTGCTGCCGCCTCTGCGCCCGCCACCGGCGCGGCCGTGGGGGCTGGCGGCAGGACCAGGCCCACCTCTGCCCTGTCAAAGGTGCCCGGCTCGGTCCCAGGTAGCGTCAGCAATATGGCCTGGGAGAGGCAGCCGGCGGTTGGCGGTTGGCGGTTTGCATGCGTGAGAGAGATGAACTTTTGATCAGTCCTTGCAAGAGCTCTGGAGAATCAGGAGTCTCACCGGCACCAGCACCGCCAGCTGCGTTTGCAGAAGACAAAGCCACTAAAAGCAAGCCAGCCTGAGCTGTCCCCTGAAGGAGAAGGGTCCCACCTGCTCCACTTCTGAGAACCGCACGTCCCGGCCCCTCAGCTTGGCCACGATGTAAGCAGCGCACCCCACCATCACGGCCGCTGGCTGCGGGAAGGCAGGGGCGGTTATGCGCACGTCAGCATGTGGGCAATCAATTAAAGCGGCGCGGCGGCCCGGGGTTTCGCGCCCCCGCAGTTGACTGCAGGGGGCGCTCAGCGGCTGCCTCGGGCCACGTGAGACGGCAAACGCGCGGGTGATGGAGGCGGTGCGGCGGCAAACAGCAGGGTCCGAGGTGCACGGCCTGACTGCAACCGCGCCCGCGCGCACCTGGCCGTAGAAAAGCCCTGCCTCGCGAAGCAGCAGCTCGTCCAGCAGCCGCGCCACCTGCAGGTCGGGTGGTGTTTTAGAATGGCAGGTTTAATGATGCGTCAAGCACAGTGTCCGTGATTAAAGCTGCTCAGTCGATGACGGCTGAGACCCGCTGAGCTGCAGGCGGTTGTTGGGTAATCTGAAGTCCTGCAGCCCCCAAATTCACCCCACCCACCTCCTGGGGATAGTCCGGCACAACCCCTTGGACCGCCGCCGCTGCCTCCTCGGCTCCCGCTGGCGCCCCCTGACCTGCCCCCTGCTGGAGCGGCGCCGGCGGCGGCGGCAGCACGAGCGCCGCGGCGGCGCGCGCGCCGGCGGCGACGGTGTGAGCGGCGTACGCCGAAAAGAAGTCACAGGCGAGGGTGGGGTCGCCGTCGGCGTAGCAGTAGCCGCCGCCTGCAGACGGTGGGGGAGGCAGGGGGGGCAGTTGGATTGCGACGAGCCGAGCACATTACGTGACACGCTGGATTGAGCGCGCTGCAGCGTCTGAGTAGCCGCCCTCGAAACGGGCGTCGCCACAGCAAGCAGCGCACGCCCCAGAGAAGCTCGAACCCCCTAACCGCACCGTGCAGCGCAATGGTGTGAAAGCAGCTGCCCGTCGCCAGCCCCCCGCCGCCGAGCACGGCAGCCTCGATGTGCCCCAGCAGGGCCTCGACGGCCGCCGGCAGCGGTGCGGCGCCAGCGGCGGCCGCTGCGGCAAAGCAGCCGCGGAAGGACCTAAGGAGCATTGGTATTTTTGTTGGTGAAGCGGTTTCTGTTGGCAGTTGGCACCCGCGGCCACAGCTCACAGGTTGCCGCGCCACCTCACCCCCTATTGCTGCTTGCAAGCTGCACAGCGGCATAACAATTCCAAATAAACCAAACAAAGCGCGCTTGCCTGATCGCCGCCCACAGCGACACCCCCATGGCCTCGCGGCCGAGGCGGCGAGTCATGGCGGGGTAGTGGAGGGAGGGCTCCGCCTGTGCGGGCGGGGGAGGGAGCGTTCAGCGGATCGTTGCAAGCACATGCTATGGTTTTGCAGTGTGGCCGCCATGCGACACGCAACCTGCGAGCCCAGCACTTTGCACAGAACGCACCGGGTGGGCTGCAAAGGCCGTGACCTCCAGCGCGCAGTGCAGCAGGGCGGCGTGGAAATCGCCCTGGGCCAGCAGCTCCTGCTTTTGGCAGCGTGTGCGGCATTATTGGCGTTTTTGGAGTTGGAAAATTTACGCATATATGCACACATGCGCGCGGCACGCAGGCATGGCAGGCTGTGCAGCATTCAAACGGTGCGTTCAAAGGCGGGGGGGCCCCATGCGGCGCGCCTGGGATGCGGGGTCGGGTGAGACGCGCGCGAGGCCCTTGAAGCGCCGCTGCCGCGCCGCCTCTGCGCTGTCTGGGCGGATGGGAAAGCGGCGCGCGAGCTCCCACTCGCAGACCCTTTTTGGGGGAGAGCGGTTGTTGGTAGGTTGCGGGAGTTGAGCTGGAATCCAGCGCTGCCTGGAGGGCTATGTTCCTAAATCTCACGCGCCCTGGAGGGGCGTCAATCACCCTACCCTGACCCCAGGTCCACGACGTTTCCAGCACGGTCTCACCTGTAGTAGAGGTAGGACGCCGCCAGCGCGCAGTCCAGGCGGTCGCCCCCGCCCTCAGGGTCAGACACGAATGACGCCGCCTCGTAATCGGGGAAGCCGCACTTGGCCATGCGGCCCACCAGGTTGAGGATCTCGGGCTGTTTGGTTTTGTCAGGGGTGGTGGCAGGTGCGGAACGCTTTGACCAGGCACTGCGGAGCGCATGCCAGCGGGCTCGCACTGCCCACGCACTGCATGCGTTCAGCAGGCACGAGCATGCATGGGCTGCCGCATGGGCTGCCGCATGAGCTGCCGCAGCCGCCGCATGGCAGCCATGCGCTTTGCGGCCGTCGCGCCATGGCTCACCGTGAGGTCGCGGCCGCGCTCGGGGCCCCGGAAGTACGCAAACAGGCCATCGCGGGAGGTGCAGCGCTGTGTGTTCGGGGCGTGGAGGGAGCACGGCAGTCGGCGGCGCTCGGCTGCTGGTGGTTTGGGAGCCGGGCGTGCAGGCAGTCCGCCAAGCCCCTGCTTGCCAGCAGAGCGCCCCCTCCCGCACCATCTCTCGATAGATGTCCCAGAGCCAGGCCGTCGCAGCAGCGTGGGCGTCGCCCGCCTCGCCTCGCCGCGCTGCCGTGGCGCCGCCGCCGCCCGACAGCTTCTCGGTCTCAGGCTCCATACCCCGGCCAATCAGTTGGGTCGGGATCCAGGCTGGCCTGGGGCCTGGCCCCGCGAGCCGCGCGCGTGATCGGACCGATCCAGGGGCCCCCTCAGGTCCGTCTTTGCAACCGGATACAAGTTATGTGGTTTTTGTAAACGAGGGCGCCTGTACAGCCGCCCTGGTGGGCGCAGCACGCCGGGAGCGGGGCGGGCAGAGCTTCTGTGGACTGCTGAGCCGAGCAAAACTCGCGAGCCCAGCTGCACAGCGCCAATGAGACGCGTTCCTAGGTTTATTTCGGCCCTTTTAAACCCTGTGCGAACGCCGCGTTGGATGGCCGCGTCAGCGATCGCGCCCTGCGGGCGCCTTTCGGCAAGCGCGCACGGCAGAACAGGCGCAAACGGGCCGCTGAGTCCATGCGTCGCGCCGCGGGCGCCGCGCGCCGCGCGCCCGGTCGCGCAGCGCCGGCGCCGGGCGCCATGCGCGCCGCCGCGCGCCGCGCGCCACCCCGAGCAGGCGGCCATCCCGCACACCAGCGTGGAGGTGCGGGCGCCCAGGGAGCGGCCGGACGTCGAGGGCATGGACCCCCGCTACGCCAGGTGCGGGGGACGGCGGCTCGAGCATGGCGCGCATGCAGAGGCTTGCCACAACTGCCGCGCAGCCTTTTGATGCGCACCCGCATGCGTGTGATTGGGCGTGCGCGCGTGTGTATATGCATGCCTTTTTGATATGGACCGCTGTTGTGCACACGCGCGGAGCAGCCCCAAATACCCAGCCCGCCAACCGCGCAACCTGGTCGCACCGAGCCGCGCGCGGCGCGCGCCCCTGAACGCGCGCCCCCGAACACGCTCGCCCCGGAAACCCGACCCGCCGCAGGCTCGACTTCGCGGAGCAGCTCGCATTTGAGGCGCGCCTCGCCTTTGCGCGCAACGTGGCGCGCGGGGAGGCGGGCATGAACCTGGCAGAGGCGGCTCTTCTGGTCGCGGCGGAGGACGACGCAATTGGTGCGCCGCCTTGTCTGCACGGATATGCCGCAGCTTTGAGGGGCGCGTTGCTGGCCCGGTTGGAAGCCTGACCCCAGGCCCCGCACGCCAATGGCAAGAGGCTCGGAAGCGGATCCATGCCCAATCCAGGGCCGCCGTCGGATGGAGTGTGCGCGCCCAGGCCCCGTGCCGGCCCTGCCCGGCCGAGCCCCCTGCATCCCTGATCGCCCCCGGGCCCCCTGCGCAACGTGTGCCCACCCAACCTCCGCAGCCTCCTCCTCCACTGTGGCTTTTCCTGTCGAATCCTACCTGGGCCGCATTGCCCTGCTGGCCGAGGAGGTTGCGTCGCTGCACCGCCGCGCGGCCGCCGCCTCGGCCTCCGCAGCTGGAGCCGCCGACCCAGCCGCTGCGGCCGGCAGCGCTGCCAGCAGCGGCGGCGGGGCCGGCGGTGGGGGCCTGTCGGCGCTGGCGCCGTCGGAGGCGGTGGCCGCCGTCGAGGAGTTTCTGTTCTCGCAGCAGCGCCTGCGGCCCGCGCCCGGCGGGCGCAGCGCGCTGCCGGCGCGGACGCTGCTGGCGCACCCGGGCGTGTATGAGAGCGCGCAGCCGGCGTATTTGAACGAGGTGGGCGTCATGTGTTGGGTTTTGACGTTCAGATTTCAGCAGGACTGCGCCGCCCCACCCAGTCTTGGGGCTCCAAGGCAGCAGCCTCTCCCCCCCCCCCCCACGCGCGGGCCTCGCCCCCCCATACACACGCGCCACGTCCAACCCAACCGGCGCGCCAGGTCCTCGTGCGGCGCGTGGGCCACCCCTCTGCGCTGGCCATCCTCCTGCACGACGTGCTGCAGCGGCTGCTCGTTTCGGGGGACCTCGATTTTGCGTGCCTCGTGTCCCAGCCGCACGGTGGGGTTTGGCCTCACGCCGCGTTCAGGCCCGCATTTTCTGGTTTTCTGGTGAAGCGCGGGCCCAACCGCGGCGTTCACACCCGGAACTCGCGCACCCCGAAACCTCCGCGCAGGCCCCGGCGGCCTGCCGCGCGCGACGCCGCTGCCCAACCTGACGCGCGCGGTCGCGCTCGACCCCTCGCGGCCGGGCGCCGCGCTCAACGCCTGCAGCAGCGAGGTGCGGCGCAGCGCGGTGCCGGTAGTGAACGGAACCGCAGGCGAGGCGAGGCGCGGCCGAGGTCGCGTTGTTGTGCAATCGCCACAAACGCGAGCCCTCCGGACTCTTTACTCACCGCCCCACTCACACACATGTGCATTTGCGCGCACACACCTCCCTCTGCGCCCCCAGGCCCTGGTTGAGTTGCTGCGCCACCTGAAGCGCGCCTACTGGCCCTTCCCCTGGGACACCAGCATAGACGCCGCCAAGTGCAGCCACGGTGGGGGGGGAGGGACGGAACCGTGCTCTTTGCCTGCAGGGCTGCGGCGCTGGGGCGTCACCGCCCTAACCACCCGCTGCTCACCACGCCGACCCAAGGCCGCGCCCAAACTGACACCGCCGCATACGCACACGCCCTGCTGACAGGCGGCTTCCGCGGCGCCGCCAAGTCGGCGCTGGGCGCCGACGACGTCACCGCCGAGGCGCGCGCGATCAGCGCCACCGCGGCGCACCGCCTGCAGCGCGGCATATTCACGAGTCCCGGCGCGGGGGACCTGCGGCGCTGCATCGCGGCGGCGGAGCGGCTGGTGATGCTGCTGCCGGGGGACGCGCGCGAGAGGTGGGCCTTTTTAGGAGGGCGTTTTGACTGGGGCTGGGGGCCGACCCAACCAAGCCCCACCTGGGGCCGAAGGTGTAGTCACACCCGCCCCCGCATCGCGCCGTTTGCCAGTCCACCACCTACCCACTGCCCCAACCCGAACCCGTACCCCCCTTCCAGGCGCGATCTGGGGGCGCTGTACCTGCACGCGGGCCTGTTTGAAGAGGCGGAGGCGGAGCTGTCGGAATACCTGCGCCAGGCCTCCGCGCGCCGCTCGTACGCCGGCGGCGAGGGGGAGGCGGGCGCGTTTGACCCGTTTGACCTGCGGCTGTCTAGGCTGCTGCTGGACTTCGCGGCGTGCGGGGGCGCGCCGGCGGGCGGGGAGGCGGCGGCGGGCGGGGAGGCGGCGGCGGGGGGCGGCGAGCCGGAGGGCCGGCGGCAGACGCTGCTGGCGCCCGGCGCAGGCGGCGCGGCGCCAAAGGCGGCCGTCGGCCCGGACGCGGCGGCGCGGCGCGCGAGCAGCGGCGGCGGCGGCGCGGCGCTGATGAGTGTGGACAAGGTGCTTGCTGCGGCGGGCGCGGCGGAGGGCGGCGGGCCGCGCGCGGCAGGCGGGCTGCTTGGGGCCGCGCGTGGGAAGCTGCCGCTCACTTGGTAACAGGTGCTTGCCAAGCCGCCAAGCTGTAGTTGCAGCCAGCCTGGGAAACCAGAAGGGTTTAAACGATTTAAGTGTGAGGATCAGCTGGGGTGTGTCTGCCGGGGCAGGGCCCTGCAGGGTGGACTGCCGCGGTCAGCGGACTCGCGGCACAGTCGATCGGAAGGTGCACGACG
This sequence comes from Raphidocelis subcapitata, assembly GCA_003203535.1. Taxonomy (NCBI): domain Eukaryota; kingdom Viridiplantae; phylum Chlorophyta; class Chlorophyceae; order Sphaeropleales; family Selenastraceae; genus Raphidocelis; species Raphidocelis subcapitata. Next base: position 487,770 of record BDRX01000011.1, read on the forward strand.
GCAGCTCCGATCGTTCTAAATGCGACCTTGGGTGCAATGCATAGTTCAGAGCCGACAGCCGACAAGCAGCGGGGTGGCCGAAGGTGGGGTTACCAGAGGGCCGGCCACATCGCGCGGGTGGGACGCCCCGGAGCTGATTGCGAAATTAGCACAGCCAGCTCCTGAGTCCGTTTCAGGCCTGTCACCCGTCACACTGATTCGTGCGCGGGCCGCGGCATCTGGTGCCCACCGCGCCAACCTCGAAGCGAGGGCGTAGTCCGAATAGGGAAGGGAATCGCATTTCGCGTCCATGGCGCTGCAGGAGGCGGGTTGAGGGCGTGGCGCTGCGCCATGTCGGGCGCCGGCGGAGCGGCAGCATGCGCCGCGGCGGCGCGCGGCACCGGCGCGGCCACGCCGCCGCGCCCGCCAAGGCCACCGCGGCGGCGGCTGCACCTGCTGCTGGTCCTGCTGGCAGCGGCCGCGGCGGCGATGCCGCGAGCGGAGGCCGCGGCCGCCGGGCCGTCGCCGCCCGCGGGGCCCAAGCCGGTGGACGTCACTTTTGAGGGCACCCCATTCTGGAACTCGCCCATGTTTGTGGACTACCAGTGAGTGCTGCTTGTCGTCAACACTGGTTGGCATTGCTGTTTCACGCTGCGTGCATTTGCAGCAGCAAGAAGCTCCGGCCCGACAAAACTGTGTGAAGGCTCAACACACCCAGCCACCGGCACGCGCGGCATCCACAGCCCCCCTCGCCGATGCCCCCCCCCCTGACGCGCCCGCGTGGCCCCCCCCCCAAACCCCCCATACGCGCAGGTGGACCGTCCCCACCGCTACGGCGTGGCCCTCCAACTTCCCATACACCGCCACCGGCAGCGGCACCAGCTACTTCACAGTCATAGCCAACCGCGCCGCCAAGCTCACCGGCGGCTCGCTGACGGGGGCGCTCCTGATTCAGAGGGCGGGCCCCGAGGCGAGCGGCGGCACGGGCCCGCTGACCGTCAACGTCCCCTCCCTCGAGCTTTTGCAGACGCCGTCCGCAGTGGACGCCGGGGGCGGGCTGCAGACGGCCGCGACCGCGTCGTGCGCGTTTGAGGGCGTGGCAGAGGGCGCGGCGGCGACGCTCGCGACGCCTGGTGCGTCGGTGCGCTGCACCTACAGGTTCGACCCCCCAATCCCCTACGACCCCGGCCGCCCTGCCAAGCTGAGGCTCAAGTCTGTCTCCTTCCAGGGCAGCCTGAAGGAGGCGACCGGCTTCACGCCGTTCGACCTGGCCGCGTTCGACGTGTCGTCCGAGGCGCGCAACTGCGCGCGCGCAACCTCGGGCGTCAAGTTCGAGGGCGTGGGGGGCCGGGCCAGCCCCTTCAACGAGTCGACGGTCAAGTTCCAGAAGGGCAAAGGGGCGCCCATGCCGCCCGAGGAGGGGGCCGAGATCTGCGCAAGCACCGCGTTCAAGTTTGATGCGGTGTTCAAGGCGGTGGAGTGCGGCACTGTGGAGTGGCCGGTGCGCGGGGCGCGGGCCGCGGGGCGCGCGCGTGCGCTGACACTGCACTGCTGCCGGGCCGTGGACTGCGTGTGGGCGTGTGCGTTGAGGGCAGCAGGCTGTGGTCTGCCTTGTGGACTGCGGCTCTGCGCGGCGGGGCCGGCCGAATCGGCGCCTCCTGTTTTGCTTGCAGCCTGTCTTACCAACTTGCCCCAACCTGCCGTCAACCACAGGTGGCTGTCACGTTTCAAGTGACCCCCAACGACGCGACGGCGATTACTCATCGCATCAACCTGGGCGTCACGCCCTCCTGCACGCCCGTCGGCGCGCCGCCGTTCCCGCCGCCGCCGGCGCCGCCGCCGCCGCCACCGCCGCCGCCGCCAAGGCCGCCGCCGCCCAGGCCGCCGCCGCCCAGGCCGCCGCCGCCGAGGCCGCCGCCGCCCAAGCCCAAGCCGCCGCCGCCGCCGCCCAAGCCCAAGCCCGCGCCGGCCCCGCGGCCTGTCCCGCGGCCGGCCCCGCGGCCGGCGCCACGCCCCTACGTGGTGCCTCGCCCTGTCCCGCGCCCCGTGCCGCGCCCGGTGCCGCGCCCCGCGCCGCGCCCCGCGCCCCAGCCGGCCCCCAGGCCGGCCCCCAGGCCGGCCCCCAGGCCCGCCCCGAACTCGAAAGCGCCGGCACCCGGGGGCATGCCCAGCCGGGCGCCGTCGCCCGGGCTCGCGCCGGGCCGCGCCCCGATCCCCGGCGGCAGCGGTTTCGTACCCGGCTTTGGCGGCGGCGGTTACGCGCCCGGCTTTGGCGGCGGTTACGCGCCCGGCTTCGGTGGCAGTGGCGGCGGCGGCGGCGGCGGCGGCGGCGGCGGCGGGTACGCGCCCAATTACGGTGCCGGCGGCGGCGGTTACGCGCCCGGTTACGGTGCCGGCGGCGGCAGCTACGCGCCCGCCCCGGGCTACGCGCCCTCCCCCGGCGGCCGCCCCGTCCTCGCGCCGCCGCTGCCCCCCCCTTTGGCCGTCGAAATCCGCCGGCTGCAGGTCACCTCGGGCGTCGGCGGTTACAAATGGTCCGTCCAGGTGACGGGCCGGGTGACGGGCGGCGGCGCGGCCGGCCTGGACGGTGCGGTGCGGGTCAACTACACCTCCAATGCGACGGTGGCCTACCGCATCAGCTACATCCGGCAGTCCGTCGGCGGCAACGGCAGCGCCGCCGCCGCCGGCGCCTCGCCAGGCCGCGCCACGATCAGCGGCGGCGTGCGCGTGTCCAACCGCGGCGCGGCGGCGCTGTCGATCCCGGCGAGCGGCGTGCAGCTTGTCGCGCAGTACGGCGCCGGCGCCAGCCCCGGCGCGGAGCAGCCGTTTGCGTCCCTCGCCTGCGCCCCCGACGGCGGCATCCCCTCCCTCTTCTTCACGCTGCCGCCCGGCGGCGTTGCCGACTGCCGCTTTGAGGGCCTGCTGATGCCCGCCGGCGCGTCGCTCGTGCTCGCGCGCGCGGACGCCTCAGACCCTTCAATCGCTGCCGCCTCGGACGTGGTGTCCACCCTCAGCGGCACCGAGGCCGGCGGCGGCGCGCTGGCGGGAGAGTGCGCCTGGGTGTACGACTCATTCCTCGCCCCCGCGCCCGCCGGCGCCGCCAACGCCGCCGGCGCCGCCGCGCCCGCCTCGGCGTTTGTCGCGCCGTCCGAAGTCGCGCCGCGCGGCGCGCCGGCTGCGGGGGCGGGGGGGTCTTCCTACAGCGGAAAGCCCCCGGACGCATCCGGCGGCGGCGGCGGCGGCGGCGTCAGCCTCGGGGCGGTCCGGATCTGCGGCAGCGCCGATTTCGATTACTCGGCCACCTTTGGGCCGTTTTCCAACGGGACCTGCGGCACGCTCACGGTGAGCGGCCCGCCGCCGCGCGACGGCGCAGGCCCCGCGGCGAGCGGTTGTGCTCGCGGCCCTTTTTGTGTGCCTGGCACATGTGTCCGGCCTGCTGCTCACCCTCCTGGCCGCCTGGCGAGCTCCTCTAACCGCAAACTTTGCCGCCGCCCAAACCCCTCGCAACCCTATTGCTGCAATCCACACTGCAAAGAAGCAAGCCCTTGATAACCCCCCCCCCCCCCCAAAAAAACCTCCCGACCCCAGGCCGCCCACGTTGCCAAAGCAGTCCCCATCAACACCGATGGAAGTACAGAGTCCGACGAGGACGCGCCCTCCGATCTGAGCGTGATCTCCCTTGCCGTCAGCGGCTGCCCCCTCGCCGCCCCAACCACCGAGCTCCCGGCACCGTCGGCGGGGCTGGTGGGGCGGTACGACTGGACGCTTCGCGCCGCGGCGGCGCCGGGGGTGCTGCTGCTGAGCGTGGCTGAGGGGCAGGCCAGCGGGCGCGTGTCCTTTTTCGTCGAGGTGGGTCCCGGCGAAGCCACCACAAACGCAAACGCATCCGCCCCCTGCCCCGTTTCCGCCTTGAATCGCGCATGCGCCGGCGTGCGTGCCTTCTGCCACCTGCTGCGCTCGCGGCCCGCCGGCACGCGGCGTCCCCCAACCCCTAACCGCTCACGCACGTGGCCGTGCGCGCGCTCTCGCCTCGGATTCCGCGACGCAGGCCACCCGCCGCCTCGGCAACCAGAGCTACGAGCTGGCGGGCTCCGTAATCATCCGGAACCCCACGCCTGCGGCCTGGACTGTGCGGGGTGTGACTGTCGAGGCGGCGCGCGCGGGGGGCGGCACGGCGCTGATGGTGGCGAATGCAAGGTAGGCGCGTCCAAGGGGGGGGTGGCCTGGCGCCGGCGGCCGCTTGGCGGCGGTGGCTGCGGGCGCTGCGGTTCTTCGGCTGTGGCTGCGACTGCGTGGCTGCCTGGGTTGCGCACGCCTCTTGATTCATGCGGCGGGGGCAAAACGGCAGCTGCCGCAGCGGCGGCGGCGGCGCGGAAGCCTCTCGACCAACCGCCACCCCCCTCCCCGCCACCCGCCGCCGCAGCTGCCCGGCGGCCGCCTCGGGCGCCGTCGCCGTGCCGGCATCGTCCTATCTCGCCTGCAACTTTTCTATCCCCATGCCCAGCGCCGAGCCGGGGGTCGTCGCGGCCGTCGCGCGCCTCCTTGCCTCGGACGCTGCCGCCGCAATCGCCGCCCCCGCCGCGCCCCAGCCCTTTTCCTTCGACGCCGCCGCGGCCGCGCCGGCCCGCGCGGTGTCGCGCTGCGCCGCGCTCACGGGCGGCTTCGCGCCGGCCGGGTCGATCGCCGGCGCGGCGGCCGTCGCGGCGCCGGGCGGCGTGGGCGGGGCGGCGCCGCCGGCGGAGGGGCGGGGGATGCTGTTGTGCGAGGACTCCCAGAGGGTCCAGTTCGAGGCCGAATTCGGCGGCTTTGGGAAGCGCTCCTGCAACCTTTACGAGGTGAGCTGGGGGTTACCTGGTTACTGCCCGCAGGCCCTGAACTGCGTTTGGCCGCAGGCCCCAAATGGTGTTTGCGCGCATGCCCCAACCGGGCCTAAGAGCGCTCTGCTCTTGGCTTGAGGGGGCCCGCGCCTCGAGGCCTCCCCCTTCCCTTGCATGTTGTGGAGGCTGCTTCCCTCCTAAACTCCATCCCCAATCCGTGCTAAACGGATTGGAAACGCCCCCCAATCGCGCAGGCGCAGTACACAGCACGGCTTTCCCCGGGCGGCGTCGGCGGCGCCGCCGACGCCTCGGACACCGCGCGCGCCGCCATCGCCGTCACCGGCTGCCCGGCTTCCGATCTGCAGCCCCAGATCACGGTCACCGTGTCACCCGCGATCGAGATCACGTATGACTGGTCGGCTGCCGTTACGCTCGCCGACGGGAGCGGGGCGGTCAGCGTTTACGGCGGCGCCGGCGGCAGCAGCAGCAGCAGCAGCAGCAGCAGCAGCAGCAGCAGCGTGGCCAGCGGCGGCAGCGGGCCAGCACCGCCGCCGGCGGCACCAGCGGCAGCGCCTGCGCCTGCGCCTGCGGGATCCACGGCGCCGCAGACGCAGACGCTTCTGGACGCTTTGATTCGTCAGGAGCAGCAGCAGCCGCAGCAAAAGCCACAGGCCGGCACGGGCGCGCGCACCCTGCTGCAGTCCGGCGGCGCGGCCGCCGCGCCCGCCGCGACGGCGGCGCTCGCACTGCCCGTCTCCCAGGCCGCCGCCGCGGCGGTGCGGGCGGCGTTCACGCGACGCGCGGCGGGGCAGCGGCACTTCCTGCGCGGCGGCGTGCGCGTGTCGGGACCCGGCGCCGGGCGGCCGCTCGGGCTGCCGTCCAATCTGACGGTGCTGGTCTCTTTTGAGGATGGCGCCTCGGTGCGCGCCGCCGTGGAGTGCCCCGCCTCGGCCGCCTCGGCGCCGCTGCCGGTTGCGCCGGGCGGCGTCGACTGCTCTTGGCAGCTGCGCCGCGCGCTGGACGGCCCCCGCGCCGGCTCGGCCGTTGCCGTCGCGGCGTCCGGCGTCGGCGCGGCCGCGCTCAGCGAGCCCGCGGCGTTCTCCTTCGCGTCCGCCGCCGCGCGCCCGCTCGACGGCGGGGGCGGCTGCGCGCTCGTCAGCGCGGGCTGGGCGGTCGAGGGCGGCGGCGGCGGCGGAAGCGGCGCGGCGGCGGGGCCGCAGCCGAAGCTCTACGCAGGACAGCCCGCCCCATCAGAGGCGTCGCAGATCTGCGACAGCAAGGTGTTCGAATGGACCCTGCAGCTCGGGCCGTTCCCCCCCGCGCAGTGCGCGGCCGGGCTGACGCTGGTCGGCTCCGCCGCCGCGGCGCCGACGAGCGGCGCGGCGGCCGCGGCGGCGGGGGCCGCGCGCGTCAGGCTGGTGCTGAACGGCTGCCCCTCGGCAGCACCCGCCTCGTCGGCGCCGCGGGCGGCCGCGCCGCCGCCCGCACCGCCGCCGGCGCCGGCGGGGGCGGGGGTGTTTGCGCCGGCGCCGGCGCCGGCGCCGCCGTTTGCGCCGGCTCCCGCGCCGTCGCTGTCGCCAGGGATGCTGCCGTTTTGGGCGGCCGGCCGGCGCCGCTCCTCCTAGGCTGAGTCACTGCGCCCTCCATTTCGCAATCCGAAACCGGGGGCCCCCGTTGCCGCTGATTTTGAGGCCCGCGCTGGAACGCAGGCCGCAACGCACAGGGTTTGACCGGGTTTGACCAAAACGTCGAGCCTGGATGCCGTCGTGTGTCCATACCTCATTCAAGGAGCCCCGAGGCGCTGAGACTCCTTATCCTCCCACATGCGATGTTTCACCCACCCCCCCTTTCCCGCGCCCCGCGAAACAAAAACCCCGTCCGCGCAAGGCGCCCGCGGCCCCTGTGCCAGCGCTGCGACGCGCTGGGCTGCGGCCGCGGGCCGGCCCCCACCCGTTGTTGGGGGCACCCTGCCGGCCCTGCTGCCTGCCGGCGTTGCAGCCCGTGAGAACGCGCCGACTGCTGCTGCGTTGGATGATAAGCCGGGCATGGGCCAAGCGCCTTTTGGATGGCCTTTGGAACTATACTCTCCCGCCAGCTGTCTGGGTCACTGCCCTCTCTTGCTTCCGCTGCTTTGTGTTGCCGCATACGGTTAGGGCGAGTAACACTTTGGCTGCGGCACGCGCGCGTGTGGCAGCGGGGCGGCGGGGCGGAAGGGCTTAATCACGAGTTGACTGGGTGGGCTATCAACCCACGGCGGGCTGGCACGTGCCATCCGCGGAGAGGATCCAAAGGTGATCGCTGCGGTTTCATTGGGTGGTCGTGGGAGTTGTTCTGGCAAAACACCTGGGCTGGGCACCAAAAGCACGGCCCCCGTCCCACACTGCCGCCCTGCAAACCACCCCTCAGCCGTTACTCTCGCCTGCCTGGCCATTTACGCGCCGCAAACCGTGGCAAGTCCCAATTGTTACACGGCGCCGGGGCGCGGCCGCAGCCGGCCCGGCTCCGGCCTGTGCAGAACAGGTGGCCAAACGGTGGCGGCCCGAAGCTTATGGCGGGCAAGTAATCAGCAGTCGGTGTTCACGGAGTTGCTTGAAAGGTCTTCGGCGGCGCCGCGGCCTTTCGAGCTGTTCCGGGCGTTGCTTTGCGGCTCAACCCCAAACCCCAAAGCGCGTGCCCTGCGGCGGCGCAATGGGTGGGGCGGGCCGCGGGAAAAGCCCAAGCTGGGGCGCCCGCCCGCATTTTAAAGAAAGCTAGTGCATCGAAAGTGTTTGCTCGCAAGGGGCGTGCTCGCTTCAAAGCAGAGGGAAACCAGGCCCCGCCGCAGCGGGCGCGAGCCCGCTTGAGGTGGGGATTGGGGAGGGGATTGGGGGGACAGGGGGTTCACCCGTCTGCGAGGGAAGAGGCCGCGCCGGTCCGGGGCGAGCGGCGCGCAGCCCGCCCCCCCTGCCGCCAGCGGCTGCCCGCCCGTCGGGCCCCCGCCCGCCTCACGCCGCCGTCCTCAGCAGCGGGCCGCGGCTCAAGAAGCCACGGAAACGCCCCGCGCACAGGGTGATGTGCGCGGCTGACGCCGACTCATGAGAACATGGAAATGCCGCAGACGCGCAGCAGCTGGTCTGGTGCCGCATCCTTTGACACAACGGTCAGCTTTTGACCGGAGCAAGCAGCGTGCAATGCGGCCGCTTTGACCATGCTGCCGCGCATGCCGTGCTTCAAATGGATCTCTTTCAGCAGCTGGTTGCCGCAGAAAAGCTCCATGGTGCTGGGGTTTCGGTCCGTAAACTCTGCAAGGGGGTTTATTTGTTTGCATGTTTGTTGGATTGTGTTTGCCTTGATTGGCGTGCTTGTTGATTTGTGTTGCCATTCAATCCTTGCTGCAAGCACCGCCGCCGCAGCGCACCAGCCCCAATGCCTGAGAAAGGGCGCATAAAAGCGAGGGCAGGCAAAGGAAAGAGCGCGGACCGGGGTGAGCAAGCAGCAGCCAGCAAGGAGCCCAACCCAAAGTGAAGCACCCCAGCGCGCCCCCACAGCCGATGCCCGCACCTGCATAGATGGTGGCCTCAAAGAACTCGACCGGGTCAACCGTGGTCAACCTCACGCCTGGCCTGTCCGCCTGCCAGCAGACCTTGTCCTTGCGCCCCGCCTTGGCCACAAACGACCAGCCCTCGCCGTCGGGCGCGAATGCGTTTTCAATGGAGCACGCCGCACCCTCGCCGGCGCACGCGCTGCCGACCTCGTCTGCGTAAAAGCACGTCTCCTTGAACGCCGGGGGATGCGGCGTGGCGGCTCGCCGCGCGGGGTCAAACACCTCGTCCCAGTTGCGCACAAGCTCCGATGCCACAAACTCGCCCAGCAGCCGCTGCCCAAGGTCGCCGAGGTGCTGCCCCGGCGCCTCGTGCACCTGGAACAGCTTGGGCAGGGAGTCCGCAGAGCAGGGGGAGCCGTACCGCGGCACCACGTGCGACACAAAGTCAAACTCGTGCAGGCGGTACACGTAGGCGGCGGTGCGCTGCTCCTCCCGCTGCTCCGGCCACGACACGCGTGCGTCGAGGTCGGTCGCGGATGAGTAACGGATGGCAGGGTAGCACGCCATCTGCCGCACCAGCACGACGGGCGCGTCCGAGCTGCGCAGCATCGACTCGACGAGGCGCGTGACGTTGCCGCCGTTGATGGCAAACTCAAGCAGGAAGACAGTGGGGGTGGGCTGGCCGTTGAGGTAGCGGGAGAAGCACGACGCAAAGTAATCTGGAGGTGATTGGGGTTCGTGGTGGTGGGGGGGTGTAGGGTGTTTGAGTTTTCGGCGTTGCGTGTTGTGGGCCCCGCAGCGGCCTCCACCGCTTGTTGCTGCGTGGGGTGGAGGCGCTCAGCTGCATTGCCAAGGGCATGGTGCGCTGCACGCTTTTTGCAAGGGTTTTTTGCACCCCCATTCGTGTGTGCAAACAGAACGCAGGCAAGCAAAGCAGGACGCACGTCTTGCTGAGGCCACCGCCACACCCTCCCCCGCACGCACGCGTGCGGCCCGCACGCGTTCGCGTGCGCACCCGCCATCGTGCCGCCGCGGCCGCGGTTAACCAGCGTCACGGTTGACCCGGTCAGTCGCTCGAAGGCGCGCCGGAACGACTCAACCCACTTGTTGGCGGGGTCGCTCACGCCGCGGCCAAAGGTGGTGGAGCCACCGAAGACCATGACCGTCACGTTTGGCGGGATGGCGCGGCTGGGGCCCCCAAGCCATGCGGTGGCGGGGGCAGTGGCCGGCGCCGCCGGCCCTGCTGCCGCCGGCCCTGGTAACTCCATCGGATGGCCCCATGACGGCGAGTGGGGCAGCGCGATTATACTCAGCGCCAACAGCAGGACCGCCACGACCAAGGCGCTCCTCGCTGCACGGCCGCCGAAGCCGGCTGATTGCTTTTTCGCTTCATTTTTAGGCTTGTGTAGGCGGGCGAACATCGCCCCGCCCCTGGCCACCGGCCTGCAAGAGATCACTTCGCGCACTCTCCGCCGAATTCAGCCGCGATTGAAGCCGCGAATGAAGCGTGATGACCCGTCGCCTATTGTGGAATCGCCCACTGGAGCGGAGCTGTGCCCAGGCGTGCCCGGTGCCGAGCAGCACGGCGCAAGCACGGCGACAAGCACGGCGCGCGGGGCAAATGAGAAGCCGTGGTTGTGGAATGCAACGAATCAGTGAAAGCGGCACATCGAGTCCGTGTCACCCGGTGCTCCGCCGCTCGAGCGGCGCGCCCCCGGTGCGCCGCGCAGCTGCGGTGCGCGGTCGGCAGGCGGTCGGCACCGCAGGCAGCGCGCAGAACTGCACCCCTTCGGCATGGGTGGCAACAGCTGGTTACACACGATACATATTCCGCGGAAGTCTCAAGTTACACTTGTGGCTGTTACAGTAAGGCGGTGGGGGGCCGCTCCAGTTGAGCGAGGGGCTTGCGGAACAGGGCTTGGTGTAGGGCTTAGGCGGCCGCCGTTGCTCCGCTTCTGCAGCCAAGGAGGGGGGGTTGCAAGGGGCGGCGTCACCGAGGCGGTTTCCAATGCACACTAGTGCAAGCCCGCAGCTAGGCCCCAGGGGTTGAGCATGGGCCTTGGCGGTGAGGGTAGAGACAGGGATGCCGCGGCGCAGCCCGCCAAGCTTTAGTGTGTGCGATCTAAAGGCCTGCCGCAGGCGGCGAGGGCGGCATGAGGTCAGGTGTTCACAGATCAGGTGGCCAAACCGCGGCGCCTGCAACAATGAGGTTGATAATCGGCTCAATTACAAATGCGGTAAAGGCAGGTGCAAAGGGGAAAGGAGTGGTGTTGTTGGCGTTTAGGGGCGGTGCGGGGCACCCCCCAGCCCCTCTGAGGGGGGACCGCGCCACTGCGCAGCGGGCCCGCTCTGCCGGCGTGCAAGCCCCCCGACTGGGCGGGGGCCGCGAGCGAGGCGAGCACCGCGCAGCCGTCCGTCCGCGGCAGCGGGCCGCGGATCAGCTGAACATGGAAATGCCGCAGACGCGCAGCAGCTTGTCCGGTGCCGCTTCCTTGGCCACTATGGTCAGCTTTTGACCGGAGCAGGAGGCGGGCAGTGTGACGGCTAACACCATGCTGCCGCGCAGGTTGAACTTAAGCTCGGCCTCTTTCAGCAGCTGGTTGCCACAGAAAACCTGCACGGTGCTTGGGTTTTGGTCCCGAAACTCTGCAACGGGGTTTATTTGTTTGCATGTTTGTTGGATTGTGTTTGCCTTGAATGGCGTGCTTGTTGATTTGCGTTGCCATTCAATCCTTGCTGCAAGCACCGCCGCCGCAGCGCACCAGCCCCAATGCCTGAGAAAGGGCGCAAAACAGCGAGGGCAGGCAAAGGAAAGAGCGCCGACCGGGGTGAGCAAGCAACAGCCAGCGAAGAACCCAACCCAAAGTGAAGCCGGCCAGCGTGCCCTCACCTGCATAGATGGTGGCCTCAAAGAACTCGACCGGGTCAACCGTGGTCAACCTCACGCCTGGCCTGTCCACCTGCCAGCAGATCTTGTCCTTGCGGTCAGAAGCCTTGGCCACAAACGACCAGCCCTCGCCTTCAGGCGCGAATGCGCTTTCGATGGAGCACGCCGCGCCCTTGCCGGCGCACGAGTTGCCGACCTCGTCTGCGTAAAAGCACGTCTCCTTGAACGCCGGCGGCTGCGGCGTGGCCGCTCGCCGCGTGGGGTCAAACACCGCGTCCCAGTTGCGCGCGAGCTCCGATGCCACAAACTCGCCCAGCAGCTGCTGCCCAAGGTCGCCGAGGTGCTGCCCCGGCGCCTCCTGAACCTGGAACAGCTTGGGCAGGGAGTCCGCAGAGCAGGGGGAGCCGTACTCCGGCACCACGTGCGACACAAAGTCAAACTCGTGCAGGCGGTACACGTAGGCGGCGGTGCGCTGCTCCTCCCGCTGCTCCGGCCACGACACGCGTGCGTCGAGGTTGTTTGCGGATGAGTAGCGGATGGCGGGGTAGCACGCCATCTGTCGCACCAGCACGATAGGCGCGTCCGAGCTGCGCAGCATCGACTCGACGAGGCGCGTGACGTTGCCGCCGTTGATGGCAAACTCAAGCAGGAAGACGGTGGGGGTGGGCTGGCCGTTGAGGTAGCGGGAGAAGCACGACGCAAAGTAATCTGGAGGTGATTGGGTTTTGTTGTGGGGGGGTGTAGGGTGTGTGAGTCGGCTGCATTGCCCAGGACATGGCGTGCTGCACGCTTTTTGCAAGGGACTTTGCGCCACAGCCGCGTGTGCAAACAGAGCGCGGGCACGCAGAGCAGCACTTCTTGCTGAGGCCATCGCCACACCCTCCCCCGCAGGCAAGCGTACGGCGCGTTCGCGTCCGCACCCGCTGTCGTGGCGCCGCGGCCGCGGTTGACCAGCGTCACGTTTGACCCGGTCAGTCGCTCGAAGGCGCGCCGGAACGACTCAACCCACTTGTTGGCGGGGTCGCTCACGCCGCGGCCAAAAGTGGTGGAGCCACCGAAGACCATGACCGTCACGTTTGGCGGGATGGCGCGGCTGGGGGCCCCTAGCCAAGCGGTGGCCGGGGCAGCGGCCGGCGCCGCCGCCCCTGCTGCCGCTGGCGTCGTCAATGCCGACCCCAAAATCTGCTGGCTGTTGCATGCCGGATATAGTGGCGATAGGGGGAGCACGAGGATGCTCAGCCCCAGCAGCAGGGCGAGCAAGCCCACCACTGCGGAGGTGTTCCTCGCAAAGTCGCCGCATAATCCGGGAGGGCGGTCCAGGCTTGCCGGCATCGCCTCGCCCCCGGCCACCGGTCCGCGAGAGATCACTTCGCTCCGCTGAAGCGCCGATTCAGCGCGAAATCAGCCGCGAATGCAGCGTGCTGACCCTTTGCTGCTATTGCGGAACAGCCCACCAGCCCCAGGGGTGCCCGGTGCCAAGCAGCACGGCGCAAGCACGGCGACAAGCACGGCGCGCGGGGCAAATGAGAAGCCGTGGTTGTGGAATGCAACGAATCAGTGAAAGCGGCACATCGAGTCCGTGTCACCCGGTGCTCCTCCGCTTTTTAGCAGCACGCGGCGCAGCTGCGGCGCGCGGTCGGCACCGCAGGCAGCGCGCAGAACTGCACCCCTTCGGCATGGGTGGCAACAGCTGGTTACACACGATACATATTCCGCGGAAGTCTCAAGTTACACTTGTGGGCCTCAACTGCTACGGTAAGGCGGTTTCCAATGTCACAGTTGCACACTAGTGCAAGCTCGCAGCCAGGCGCCAGGGGTTGAGCGCGGGCCTTGGCGGTGAGGGTGGAGACAGGGATGCCGCGGCGCAGCCCGCCAAGCTGTCGCACACACTAGGACTGCCGCAGGCGGCGAGGGCGGCATGAGATCAGATGTGCACAGATCAGGTGGCCAAACCGCGGCGCCTGCGACGATAAGGTTGATAATCGGCTCAAGGCTTATGGATGGGGAATAAAGATTTCGCAGCACCCAGGCGGCGCAAGCGCGCCGCCCTTTTGTGGGCAACTGCGGGTCATAAGCTGTTGCGGCGTGCAACGGGATGACACGATGCGGCTTCACATCAACCCCGAAAACGCATATGCACAGGTAAGCCCCGGCCGGTGCTCAAGGGGGTTGGGGTGTGCACGGCTGTCCACCGCGGGGGCGCCTGAGGGCGCCCGAGGCAATTCCATGCGCTGAAGGCTTGCTCGCGAGGGGCGCGCTCGCTTCAAAACAGAGGGAAACCAGGCCTTGCCGGAGCAGGCCCGGGCCCGCTGGCGGCGGGGGGCTGCGGTGTTGTTGGGGTGTTTGGGGGTGGAGGGCCCGCTTTTGAGAGAGAATGGGCCGCGCCACTGCGCAGCGGGCCCGCTCTGCTGGCGTGCAAGCCCCCGACTGGACGGGGGCCGCGAGCGAGGCGAGCACCGCCCAGCCGTCCGTCCGCGGCAGCGGGCCGCGAATCAGCTGAACATCGAAATGCCGCAGACGCGCAGCAGCTTGTCCGGTGCCGCTTCCTTTGCCACTATGGTCAGCTTTTGACCGGAGCAGGCGGCGGGCAGTGTGACCGCTTTGACCATGCTGCCGCGCATGCCGTGCTTCAGCTGGATCTCTTTCAGCAGCTGGTCGCCGCAGAAAAGCTCCATGGTGCTGGGGTTTTGGTCCGTAAAATCTGCGTGGGTTATGTTTTGTTTGCGTGTGTTGAATTGCGTTTGCTTTGCGTAGCGTGCTTGTTGATTTGTGTTCACAGCAAGGCGCAGCTGCTGCAGATGGCCCCAATGCATAGAGAACAGAGAAAAGCAAATGAGGGCAGGCAAAGTAAACGAGTGCGGACTGGGTTGAGCAAGCAGCAGCCAGCAAAGAAACCAAGCCAAAGTGAAGCAGGCCAGCGCGCCCGCACAGCCGACGCCCTCACCTGCATAGATGGTGGCCTCAAAGAACTCAACCGGGTCAACCGTGGTCAACCTCACGCCTGACTTGTCTGCCTGCCAGCAGATCTTGTCCTTGCGCCCAGCCGCCTTGGCCACAAACGCCCAGCCCTCGCCGTCGGGCGCAAATGCGTTTTCGATGGAGCAGGCCGCGCCCTCGCCGGCGCACGAGTTGCCGGACTCATCCGCGTAAAAGCACGTCTCCTTGAACGCCGGCGGCTGCGGCGTGGCCGCTCGCCGCGTGGGGTCAAACACCGCGTCCCAGTTGCGCACGAGCTCCGATGCCACAAACTCGCCCAGCAGGTGCTGCCCAAGGTCGCCGAGGTGCTGGCCCGGCGCCTCGTGCACCTCAAACAGCTTGGGCAGGGAGTCCGCAGAGCAGGGGGAGCCATACTCCGGCACCACGTGCGACACAAAGTCAAACTCGTGCAGGCGGTACACGTAGGCGGCGGTGCGCTGCTCCTCCCGCTGCTCGGGCCACGACACACGTGCGTCGAGGTCGGTCGCGGATGAGTAGCGGATGGCGGGGTAGCACGCCATCTGCCGCACCAGCACGACGGGCGCGTCCGAGCTGCGCAGCATCGACTCAACGAGGCGCGTGACGTTGCCGCCGTTGATGGCAAACTCAAGCAGGAAGACGGTGGGGGTGGGCTGGCCGTTGAGGTAGCGGGAGAAGCACGACGCAAAGTAATCTGGGGGCGGTTCGGTTTTGTGGTGGTGGCGGGGTGTAGGGAGTGTTAGTCGGCTGCATTGCCCAGGGCATGGCGCGCTGCACGGCTTTTTGCTGGGTGGGAAAGGGGACTTTGCGCCACAGCCGCGTGTGCAAACAGAGCGCGGGCACGCAGAGCAGCACTTCTTGCTGAGGCCACCGCCACACCCTCCCCCGCACGCACGCGTGCGGCGCGTTCGCGTCCGCACCCGCCATCGTGCCGCCGCGGCCGCGGTTGACCAGCGTCACGTTTGACCCGGTCAGTCGCTCGAAGGCGCGCTTGAACTCCTCAACCCATTTTTTGTCGGGGTCGCTCACGCCGCGGCCAAAGGTGGTGGAGCCACCGAAGACCATGACCGTCACGTTCGGCGGGATGGCGCGGCTGGGGGCCCCTAGCCAAGCGGTGGCCGGGGCAGCGGCCGGCGCCGCCGCCCCTGCTGCCGCTGGCGTCGTGACGGCTGGCACGTAAATCTGCTGGCTGTTGCATGCCGGATATAGCGGCGATAGGGGCAGCACGAGGATGCTCAGCCCCAGCAGCAGGGCGACCACCCCCGCCACTGCGGAGCTGTTCCTCGCGAAAGTGCCGCCGTGTGATAGCTTTTTCGCTTCCATTTCCCCTGGTCGGCCAGGCTCGGCGAAGGCCTTTTGGGGCGAGAGGTGCCCGGCGGTGACCAGCACGGCACAAGCACGGCGCTGAGCGTGGGCAAATGAACGGCTAGGGTTTGTGGAATGCAACCAATCGATGAAAGCGGCGCGTCGAGTCCGTGTCACCCGGTGCTCAGCCGGTGTGTGCGCCGGTAGCGCGCGGCGCAGCCGGCGCTGCTGTTCGCCTGTTGCGCGCGCCGGCGTACGCCCCCTAAACCTGGCAGCGCACGGTTTACAACTGCATGGTTTTGTGCAACTCACTCTACCTGCCACGCTTGGGGTCTGCAGGAGTACCGTACCGGTACCCTGACCACAGTTTGACCTGCCTCCCCGCAGGCAGGAGCGCGGGCATGCGCGCACGGCTGTGCGGGCCGCGCCGCGGGCGCGTTCGCGTTCGCGCATGCACACACGCGTGCGTCGGGGTTTTCGGGAGGTGCCGGCCGCAGGAGCGGCGAACGCCCCCACATCCCCCACAGGCAGGCGGGCACGGGGGTGGTCAAACTCGAAAGCGGCGCCGACCGAGCCTGATGCCAGGCCCACGCAGCCGGGCCGCGACCATCTGGCGCATGCAATGAGCAGAGGAATGCGGCGTGCACCAGCGTGGTTGGCGGCTCGACCCGTGCCCAGGTCGGGCCTCCGCGGCGACACCGGCGGGGCCCAGCGCCGTCACCGGCCCCTGGCTGGCAGCGCACACCTCCGTCAGGGCCTGGCCTGGACGAGCGTCTCATTCGGCCTTGATATGGCGGTATAATAGAAGGCCAGGCCCTGCCGTCCAGCCGCGGGCAACAGCCGAGATCTCATTCATCTCAAGCTCCCGATAGTGCGCTGCTCAGCGGGCCGGCCGGATCACCAGCACGGCGAAGGAGCTATCGAACGCCGGCAGCTGCAGCTGGGATGCCGCCCCGCAGCGCAAGCGGCGGCGGCGCCGGCAGCAGCGCGCCGCTCGGCGCCACCACCGCCGCCGCCGCCGCTGACGCCGGCGCCGACGTCGATGGGCCGGCCCCTGCCGCCAGCGCGGCCGCCGCGCCGCCGCCCCAGCGCGGCCTCGCCACCGCGCTCAGGCGCCTGCTGAGCCCGGGCCGCGGCCCCGCCGGCGCCGCCGGAGGGCCGGGGGAAGCTGCCGCGCCGGCGCCGGCGGGCGGCGGGCCTGCCCGGGGCTCGGAGGGGCTGCGGGGCGATGAGGAGCGTGGCGAGGCAGGCGGCTCCAAAACAACAACTGACGGCGTCAGGGGGGAAGAGGTCAAGGGGGATGGGCAGGAAGAGGAGGAGGAGGGCGAAGAGGAGGAGGACGACAGCGCTTATGAAAGGGCGCTCCTCGACGCATCGGCCCTCGCCGCCCGCCGCGCCTCGCTCGGCGCGTTCGCGCTCGGCGCCGCCGACGGCGGCGCCGCGCCCGGCGACGGCGGCGGCGGCGGGGGGCTGCAGCCGCCGCAGCTGTTTGCGATGCAGAACCTTCCCATCATTTCCAGGGCAGACAGCGAGCTGTCGATTCTGACCTCCAACGCAGACCAGGACGAGGTGCGCTTTACCTTGTTTACCTTTTTTGTTTGCGAGGGGCTCCTTGTTTGCGGGGTAGGGGGGTTAGAGATGGCGGATCGAATCGGAGGTGCGCGCGGCTCGTGGCTCGCGACCGCGCCGCGCGGCGCGGCATGGGGTGTTGAGTTGCTGGGGTTTGGGGCGGGGGCCGTCTGCTCGCCGCCAGGAAACAAACATTGGGTAGCGGGGTGCGCCGACCTGGCGGCACCTGGCGGCACCTGGCAGCTTCAACGCCGGGTCAATGCCGGGCCAATGCCAGCTCCGCATTCACCGATTCCAACCGCACCGCCTGGCAGGCGGCGCTGCTGCTGGCGCAACTGACCGAAATGCGGCGGCTGCGGCTGGGGCGGGGCCACTTTGAAGATGCTGCGGAGAGGGTCATGGAAACTGGGGAGACACCCAACAGGTGCGCGCGCGCCCGCACGCATTGTGGTGTGCGTGTATCGTTGCATGCTTTGTTGTTTGCCTGTTCATATGCAGTTTACGTTTACGCGCGCCTATGTGCGGTGTTTGGCGTCCATGCAAAACATGCGCCTCCCCCCCCCCCAAAAAAAATAAGGTGGCTGGTACTGCTGGCCCGCGAGCTGACTCAGCTTGGCATTGAGATTCCGACGGTGGAGGTGCGGTACAGGTGAGCGGGCGCAGCGGCGGTACAAAGCGCAGACCCAACGGCGGTGCGGGAGCAATGGCGGTCGCGGCCGCAGCACGGGCGCGCGCCCGCAGGCGCCGCCGGCGCATGCCGGTGGCTCGCGCCACGGACAGCGCCGTTTGCATCGCTGAAAGCGATCGGAGCTGCAGAGAGCTGTCAGAATGAAGCTGTTGGGATCGCCAGATGTGACTCGGGCCGCCGAAAGCCAAGGTTTGACCGATTGACCAAATTTTGACCAAATTTGACCGAAACGAAACGCCGCAGGGACCTGACCGTCACAGCGCGCGCGACGGTGGGCACGCCGCCAATCCCGACGGTCGCCAGCTCGCTGGTCAACCCCATCAAGGTGGGGAGTTTGACCGGAGTTTGACCAGGGTTTAAGGGGTCAGGGCCAGGGTTTGCCAGCGGGTGCCGTCCGCCGGGCTGCCTGTGCCCCTGCCCGGCCCATGCACACACTGTTTGACGGGCCAGGGACCCTCGCCCTGCGCCCGGAAGCCGTGATAAGCAACTGACAAGCCGTGCCGCCGCCCCGCGACGCACCCCCCGGGCAGCGGCTGCTGGGGCGCGCCCCGCCGCGCGTCGATTTGAAAGTGGTCAACGGCGTCAGCGGCATCCTCCGGCCGGTGGGTTTGACCGCGGGCGGCGTTTGACCGCGCCCTCGCCGGCGTTTGACTCGGGAAAAGGCGCGGCGGCGTTGCACCCAAGGGGGGTTTGACCGCGGTTTTAGGTGCCGCGTCCACAAAGCGCCGCGCCCCGAGCCAAAGAGGGGTCGCAGCCGATCCGCCGCCGCGCCGCCCACCCCCCGACGCCCGCCGCCGCGCCCCGCAGTGCCGGCTGACGCTGCTGCTGTCGCCGCCCGGCGCCGGCAAGAGCGTGTTCCTACGGGCGCTCGCGGGCAGCCTGAGGGGCGTGAGGTCTCTCCAGGTTGGGCCCGCGGCCTTGCGCGCCGCCTTTGCATGCGGACGCGTCTGCTGCCGCCTTGGCTCCTGGCTTGCCTTTGCTTCCGGCCACGTCTGCTGCCGCGTTTTGCGGCCACTTCTGCTGCCGTCTCTGCATGCGGACGCGTCTGCCGCCGCTTTCACGGCCTCGTCTGCTGCCGGCTGACGCCTTTTGCTTGCGGCCCGTCCTGCTGCTGCTTATGCGCCCTCGTCTGCCGCCTGGCTCGCCTGCCCCTGGCCTTAGCCTGAGTGCTCTGATTAGGCTACGACCAGCCACGCAGCACTCAATGACCAAACCCAGGTCTGTGCCCACCAGCCACGACTCACCGCGCCACCCCTCCGCGACTAATCCCAGGTCGAGGGTGACGTAAGCTACAACGGGCTCAGCCCCAGGGACCTCGTGGTGCCGCGCTCAGTGGCCTATGTGGGGCAGGTGGGAGCGGGCTCGGTTGCTTTTTTGCCCGGCAAAGCCTTCCGCTGGCAAGCCAGCCAGCCAAGCAAGCCAGGGAAGCTCTGCCGAAAGCCCCAGGCTTGAAATCTTGAAATCCGCCTCGGCCTGCCCGGTCATTCTATCTGTTGTGGTTGCACCCTGCGCCAAACCCTGTGGCACGCCCCATTGCGCCGATGCGACGCGCGCCCCTGTTTTTGCTCCCGGAATCAAAGTCAGAACGGCGGTCAAACGCCGACGGCCGCAGGTGGACGAGCACACCCCCCAGCTGACCGTTGACCAGACGCTCATGTTTGCTTACCAGTGCGCACTCAAGGACGGCTTCAGGGTGCGGCTTCTGGCTTTGACGCTTTGAAAGCGCCAAACATTTTGGGGGGTTTTGAATTGGGGTTTAGGGTGCGGCCTCGGCGCTTTCAAAGCGGCAAAGGTTTGGGGGTTTTAGAAACTGAGGGCGGGGGTTTCCTGGCCTCCTGCCATGCAGGGAGACCCCGGCCTGAGCAAACCGCGTGTAGCGCCGGCGCTGACAAACAAACCGCGCTTCCCAAAACACACACTCCCGCACATTCCCCCTATGAGCTCTTTGGCGAGCTCCAAAAAGAGGTCTCTGAGCCGCAGGGAATGTGTCACAAACACACACACGCTGGCCCAAACCGCCGACCAATTCAAAACCTCCACGACCGCCGCCCTCAGGTCGTGCCGGCGCTGATGGAGGCGCTCGCGCGCGACGCGGGCCCCGCGCCGCGCCTGAAAAGCCGGCTGCTTGCGGACTCCCAGCAGGACGAGGCGAGCGGGCGCTTCCTTTGGCTTTGCGCTTGGGGCGGCGCCGTCGCCCCGGCCGGGCGGCGCGGCTGCCGCCTTTGGCCGGCGTTGCCTGCGGGCGCTTGTTTGGTGGCGCTTGGCCGGCGCTCTGCGCGCTTCAGGCCACTCCTCGCGCCACCCAGCTCCCACGGAACACCCAACTGCCCCACCCCCCCCCCCCCCCGAAAAACCAAACCCCTTAACTGCAACCAGCCCAGGACCTGCTCGCAAAACCCCAACTGCCCCACCTTCAAAACCCCAACTCCAAACCCATAGGACCTACTCGCTGAGATCAACCGCGCCCTCGGCGTCGGCGGCTCCCCGCAAAACCCCAGCTCCCCCCCCCCAAACCCCATCTGCCTCCAAAAACCTCATCTGCCCCCCAAAACCCCAACCCATAGGACCTACTCGCCGAGATCAACCGCGCCCTCGGCGTCGGCGGCTCGCGGCACGCCCAAAAGGGGCGGGAGCATTTGGGCCACGAGCTGCTGCTGAGGGCGATGGGGCTGCTCGAGGCGCGCGCGACGCCGGTGGGGGGCGCGCTGGTGCGGGGCGTCAGCGGCGGGCAGCGGCGGCGGGTGACGACGGTGCGGGGGTGGCGGGTGGGAGGGGGGCGGCGTTTCGCCCGGCGGGCATCGGGCGTTTGCTTCCGTCGAAGTTTGTTTGTTGGCAGCAGCGGTTGCTTACGGTTGCGATTTTTTGTTGGGGGCAGCGGCCACGACTTGCAAACCCCTAACAGGAGTTTGAAATGGGTTGACCGCTATCAGTGAGAAAACGGCGCCTCGGCCCCCTCTTCCCTCTTCCCTCTTCCCCCAAACAGGCCGAGCTGCTGGCCTCCAACCGGCAGTGCGTCCTGATGGACGAAATCAGCACAGGCGGGTGCCCCGTTTCTTTGCCGCCTCTGTTGGTGTCCTTGTATTGAGGGCGAGGCTGTTTGGTGTCCTTATGTTAAGGGCGAGGCTGTTTGGTGTCCTTTTATTGAGGGCGAGGCTGTGTTTTTTTGGCTGCCTCCATTGTGTGCTTTTGCTGCCAGCAGGTTGGGCATCCTTGGTTCACTGCCGCACCAGAATCGCCCCAATGAATTGCTCAAGCAGGCAGGGGCTGTGCTTGGGTCTGCTGCTGCTGCCCCCAACGGCACGCTCCGTGCGCGCGCCACCTGTCCCCAAAAAAACAGACGACAGGCATCAAAAATGCAGCGGCCGCAACTTACCACACGCTCCCCAGCTGCCCCGCCCCTGGTGCAACGCCACCAGCCCGCAAACGCACGCACGGAAAACCGCAAACCCCAAACACCCCAAACAAACAGGCCTGGACTCTGCCACCCTGTTCTCCATCGTGCGCCACCTGGCGGCGGTCTGCCACAACCTCAAAACCACCTACGTCGTGTCGCTGCTGCAGGTGGGTTTTGGTCGGTTGTTTTTTTCAGTTTCGTGGGGCTTTCTTTGTGTGGCTGGGGGCGTTGCCTTGAAAAGCAGCCCGTGCACAGGGCTTGGGGCGGCGGCCCTGCCTGCGTTGGTGCTTCTTTGCTTGACTGTGCTTTGCTAACACAAAGCCATCAGCTGCCGGCATCGGGGGCCGGCCAACCAAACCAGCAAGCCGGCAACCGGGCATAAAACCGCCCGAAACCCCCGCCGAAACGAACGCCCAGCCCCCTCCCGAGGTGTTTGGGCTGTTTGATGACGTCATGGTCATGTCAGCTGGGCGCCTGCTGTACCACGGGCCCACTGGGGAGGTGCGGTTTCCTTTCCGCGCGTGCCTTGCAACTGCCGGTCCGCTCCTTGAGCTTCCGCAGCTGCTCTTGCGAGGCCTCGAATTGGGCTTGCAGGTCTCAGCCCGGGCGAGGCAATTCGAATTGGGCTTGCAGGTCTCAGCCCGGGCGAGGCAATTCGAATTGGGCTTGCAGGCCTCAGCCCGGGCGAGGCAATTCGAATTGGGCTTGCAGATCTCAGCCCGGGCGAGGCAGGATGGACGTTCCAATGGCCCTCCATCCGCCCCAATGATTCAAACGCCCCCCCCCCCTCAGGTCAAGGCCTTTTTCGAGGGCCTGGGGTTTGGCTGCCCCCACAGAAAGGACCTGGCCTCCTGGCTCATGGAGCTCACCACGCCGCGGGGTGGGCGGGGGTTTCGGGCGGTTTTCGGGCCGTTGCCGGCAGTTTTGGGGGAGGGGTTTGGTTGGGGTTTGAGGAGGATTTTAGTCGCAAGGGAAAGGGATCAATGATCCCTCCCCTTGGAACCGGGCAGCTAGCCCCATCACCCGCCACCACTACCACCACAACCAACGCCAACCCCCGCCACCACACCCACCGCCACCACCCTGCACAGGCCAGCTCCAGTACGCCTCCCCGCGCCTGCTGGCCTCAAAGGGCCTCCCCCCAGACGCCGCCGCCGCCGCCGCCGCCCCCGCTTTGCCCTCGACGGATGCGGAGGCGGGCGGCGCGGCGGCGGCGGCGGCGGCGGACGGCGGCGGAGCAGCGGCGCCGGCGGCGCCGGCGCCGGCGGCGCCGCTGATGCGGCCAGATGAGGTTTCGGCGGCCTTTTGGGCGTCGCCGCAGGTGGGGCGCCGCGCCGTTGTTTTGCCGTCGGCCCCCAATGGCTCGTTGGTTGATCTGCCCTGCTTTGTTTGGTTGGGTTTTGAGTGACGGCGACTAGGTGATCAAAGGTGATCAAGGGATGCCGAGCGCGATTCAATGAAGGCGCCGAGCCTTTGGCCTTTGGCCACCCGCACCGCCCCAAACCGCGCCACCCCAACCTAAATCAAAAACCGTACCGCCCAGGGCGCCTCCATCCGCGCGGACCTGGACGCCGGCTACGTACCGCCCCCGCGGCCCCCCGCCCCCGCTCACTCACCGCAGTACAGCCCCATCCCGGCGCTGACTAAGGAGCGGTGGCCCATGGGCTTCTTTTCGTACCTGCGGGTCGCGGCTTCCCGGCAGCTGCTGCTGCTGCGGATGGACGCGGCGTTGGTCAGGGGGCGAGTCATCCAGGTGGGGGCCGCAATCGTGGAATGGTTTTTGCCTCGATCCGTTCGCGGGCCGGCTCTGAAGATTGCCGCGTTTGGGCGTGATTCAGGCGCGAATGGGAAGGCATTGTGCAATGTAGGACTGTATCGGAAGCAGGATCGATCCCGCTCCGCCCTGAACACGCTCTCCGGCACCCGACCAACAATCCCCACCAGACCTGCATCACCGCCGCCGTCACCGGCAGCCTGTTCCTGCAGACCCCCCAACCAACCTCTCTGCCCCCCAATCAAACTCCCCCCTCCCCTCCCCCACCAGACCTGCATCATCGCCGCCGTCACCGGCAGCCTGTTCCTGCAGACCCCCCACACGCGGCTGGGGGCGAGGTCCTACATGGGGGCGGCTTTCCTGGCGGTGCTGTACCAGGTGCGGGGGTCAAACCCGGTCAAACCCCGGTCAAAATGCGCCTAAACCTTGAGCAGACTGGCTGAACCCCAGTCAAACCGGGTCAGGCCCTGGCTGTTGAAGCCTGGTTGTGGCGGGCTTGGCTTGCTAGGCTCCAGCCTTGCCAACTTCAAAAGCGCGGTTTTGCCATTGCGCAAAGAGCAACAAATGACAAATGACAAACCCATGCCAACAACAACCAACCACCGTTTGCGGCGATTAGGTCATGTCCAACGGCCCCAGCCTTGTCAGCGTGCTGGCCGGCAAGCCGGTGTGGTTCAAACACCGGGACCACATGTTCCTGCCGCCCATGGTGCACGTGAGCGGTTTTGGCGGTTACCAAACTGCCAGGGGGCAGTTTTTTTGGCGGTTTTTGCCTTTCAAGGGGCGTTTTTGCGGTGAACACCGGGACCACATGTTCCCGCCGCCCATGGTGCACGTGAGCGGTTTTGGCGGTTACCAAACTGCCAGGGGGCAGTTTTTTGGCGGTTTTTGCCTTTCAAGGGGCGTTTTTTGCCTGGCAAGGGGAAGTGTTTCCCTTCCAAAGCCTGCACTCAACAGCCCCACTCCCAACCCCCGCCCCCCCCCCCAACCCCACCAACCAGGCCCTGTCCGTGTCCTTTGCCCAGTCCATCCCCTCCCTGCTGGACTCCATTTGCTACACCGCCATAGTCTACTTCCTGGTTGGTGGGTTTTGGTTGGACCAAAGCTGTTCAGGAGGTGTTTTGTAGTTATTCCATCTGCTACACGGCCATAGTCCTGGCCGGTGGGTTTTGGTTGGACCAAAGCTGTTCAAGAGGCGTTTTGTAGTTTTCCCATCTGCGACACGGCCACAGTCCTGGCCGGTGGGTTTTGGTTGGACCTCCCCAATCCGAGCCCCACCAGCAAACGCCATCGCCGAGCCGCGAAACAACCTGCAAAAGCAACGAATGATTCGTTCCGGTTTTAGAAACAAACACCCACCTCGCCCCCCCGACCCCCCCCCAAAAAAGGCTTCTACCCCAGCGCGGCCCATTACTTCACCTTTTTCCTGGTCTGCCTCTGCATGAACCTCTGCATGGGCTCCGTCTACAGGCTGCTGGCCGCGGCGTCGCAGGCGCGCTGTTGTTGTTTGATTGCTGCGTGCGCAGGTTGTTTTTGTGTTTTTTTGCGGGCCAAAGGGGATGCATGGGCTCCGTCTACAGGCTGCTGGCCGCGGCGTCGCAGGCGCGCTTTGTTTAAGCTCTTTTTGTGAAGTTGCATGTTGGTTTTCCAGTGGTTTGGGGGCCCTGCATGGGCTTGGTGCGCAGGCTGCTGGCCGCGGCGTCGCAGGCGCGCTTTGTTTTCGGCTCTTTTTGTTATTTATTTGGCCAGCTGTTTATCTTTTGCTTTGCGCGCAGACTTTTGCGGCCGCTTTTTCCCTCCCCGCGCTGCCGAAATCGCTGCCGCACCGCCCCCCCCCCAAATTCGCAGGACATGGTCACAGCCCAGAGCTTCGGGGGAGTGGTGAGCGGGGGGCCGGCAACGCTTGCGTTTCACAGGGCGGGCGTGCTGCGGGGCGTTTGTGTTGCAGGGCTGCTTGAGCAGCGATTGCGCCGGGCAGCGTTGCACCCGCCAAAACGGCGAAACGGCACAATGCGACAGTCACAAAATGGCAAAATTTCAAACCGTCAAAATCGCCTCCCCCCCTAGATCCGGCTGATCATGGTGCTGACCAGCGGCTTCACCAAAACGGCAAAATCGCAAAAGAAAACAACAAAACCACATAAAAATCGCAAAACCGCGTTTCACCCCCCCCCCAGATCCAGCTGATCATGGTGCTGACCAGTGGCTTCACCAAAACGGCAAAATCGCAAAACCGCGTCTCAACCGCCCCCCCCCCCAGATCCAGCTGATCATGGTGCTGACCAGCGGCTTCACCATCGTGCGCGGCTCCATCCCCCCCTGGTGGATCTGGGCCTATTACCTGAGCCCCTACGCCTACGCGGTGGGCGGGCGCTGGTTTTGGCGGCGCCTTTCGGTTTCTCGCGTGTTGTCTCGTCCGAAAGAAAGCTCTTCACTAATGGGTCTGCAGGTCGTTTTTTGGGTTGGTTGGATGCGCGCGATCCCAATCAGATTGGCACAAGTCAAATCGCCCCCAAAACATTGGCCCCAAAAACTAAAAACGCCAAAACAAACAAGAAAACCAAAACCAAAACGAACACAAACCAAAACAAAAAAAAGGTCAGGGCGCTGGTAATAAACGAGCTCACCTCCCCTGCCTGGTCCGAGCCCGGCGCGGCGCCGGGGGAGACTATTGGCACAGAAATGCTTAAGGCGTTTGAATTCGAAACGGAGGGGTGGGACCCTGTTTTGGGGTTCTTATTTGGGTGCTTTGGCCAGCTCTTTTGTTTTGGGAGGGGAAGGGGGTTGGGGCCGTGTCTGGCGCCGCGAGCGGGCATCGCAACAAGACCCCACAAACCCCCCTCCCTCTCGACTCCCCAGCCCCACCTCCGCCCCACAACAACACAAAGCAGCCAAAACCCGAAAACGAACGCCAAAACAAAAACCGCCCCGGAGCAGTTACTGGATCTGGGTGGGCGTAGCGTATCTGCTCGTAACCACCGCCGTCCTGACCCTTTTCATGGGCTGGGCCCTCGCCGCCGCGCGCCCGCCGCCGCCGGCGCCGTTTGCGCCGCCGGGGGACGAACGGGAGGCTACGGCGCCGCCGCGGGGGCGCGGCGGCTGCGGCGGCTGCGGCGGCGGGGGTGGCGGCTGCGGCGGCTGCGGCGGCGGCGGCTGCGGGGGCGGCTGCGGGGACGGTGGCTGCGACGGGGCCTGCGGCCGCGGCAAGCGGCGGGCGGCGGCGGCGGGAGGCGAAGGGGCGGCGAGGGCCGGGGCCATCGAGCTGCCCGCGGCGGCCGCGCTTACGGCGCTCGCGCCGGCCGCGGCGCCGGCGGCGGCGACCGGGGTGGCGGCGCTACCGCCGCCGCCGGAGGTCACTTTGGTTTGGGAGGTGGGCACGGGGGGGGGGGGGGGGGCGGTTGGCACTGCACGCGGTTCCTGCAAAGGCGCACGCCAGCCAATGTTTGGTTTTGGGGAGCCGCCAAACAGCCGGCTTTGTTAGACGTGCGAGCGCCGAGCAAAAAGCCCCCGCGCAATCCAACGCCCCTCTAAAACAGGGCCTGTCATACTTCGTCCCCAACCCGGCCGCCCGCCCCCCGGGCCTGCTGGCCCGCGCCGCGCGCGCGCTGCGGCGCCCGCTGGCGCGGCGGCGGCCGCGGCACGGCGCCGCCGGCGCCGGCGCCGGCGCCGCCGGCGGGGCTGGACGGCCGGCGGCGTCACCGCCGCCGGAGCGGCTTGAGTTGCTAAAGGGGCTGTCGGGTTACGTAAGGCCCTACGACCTGCTGGCGCTGATGGGTGGGCAACCCATTAGTCAACCGGGCCATTGTCGTGCATTTGTCGCGCCGACGGCTTTTGCTATTGGGGCTACTCACACTTTTCGCACATGTTGCAGCGCGTGTGGATGGGGGGTAAGCTCAAACCTAGCTGGTTCTTTTCGTTTCCCAACAGGCACAGCCGCCACGACAGCAAGTTTGCAGGCCACAACGAAAACAAACCAGCAACCCAAAGCAAACCGAAGGAAAGCGCAAAAACAAATAAAAACGACCCACAGGCGGCAGCGGCGCCGGCAAGACGACGCTGATGGACGTTCTGGCTGGACGGTGGGCGGTTCCTTCTGCTTTCGGTGGTTTCGGGGCGGCTATGCTGTCTGTTTCGGGGGTTTTGAACATCTTATTGGCGCGGAAGCAGTGCCGGGGCTTGTGTTGGGAAGACAGCGCAATCGGCGAGCGAAATGTCGGTCAGCCCCGACAAGAACAAAACACCCCCAAACACCCCCCCCCCCCAAACAATCAAACGGGGGCCCAAACAATGCTTTCTACGCAACCAACAAAACAAAACCGCAGCAAAACCGTCGGCGCGGTGGAGGGGTCTATTCTGGTCAACGGGCGGCCCAAGCAGCAGGCCTCCTGGTCGCGCGTGCTGGGGTGGGGCTTGGGGGAGCCTTTTGGGGGTTTCAGGGTCTTTGGGGGCGCTTACGGGGCCTCCTGGTTGCGAGTGCTGGGTTGGGGCTTGGGGGCGCTTTCGGGGCCTTTTGGGGTCTTTGGGGGTATTTTTGGAGCTTTGGGGGGCCTCGTTTGGGTGTTTGGTTGTGCAGAGGGCGCTGGGCGTTTCACTGGCTTGCGGTTGAAGGTTTTTGAGGGTTGAAGGGTTCAAACCCGAAAAGCAGCGACAAAACACTGCCACCAAAAACCGCCCCCCGGCAGTTACTGCGAGCAAACCGACATCCACAGTCCCGGGGCGACGGTTGAGGAGGCTCTGTGGGTCAGCGCGCGGCTGCGGTTGCCGGGGAGCGTAACCAACAAGCAGGCGCGGCCGCGTTTGGGGGGCTTTTGCTTTCGGGGGTTTGGCTGTGGCGGCGGGGGGGGGGATGCACCATTAACCAACGGGCAGGCCAACACCAACCCCTCCGAAGCGCTGCGGGCCAGGGCTGCGCGCGACGCGCGGTCGCGCCCGCTTACTGCAAGTCAAGCCACACCCTCAAATCCCCCCCAAAACCACCCGAAAACCCCCGGGAACCCATCCACCCCATCAAACAAGCAGGTCCAGTCTGTGGTGGAGGGGGCACTCGCTGAGGTTGACCTCACCCCGCTGCGGCGGTCGCTGCTGGGGCTGCCGGGCGGCAGCGGTGGGGCCCGGGTTTGGGAAAGGGGGTTTTTAAAGGCTTGTTTCCGGGGTTTTAGGGCCGTAGAGGGGTCCGGCCGGGGGGCCCGAACTGCTCCAAAAAAAAGGCAAGGACCGCCCAAACTCCGAAGAGCCCCCCTTTCACACAAACAGGCCTGAGCGTGGAGCAGCGCAAGCGCGTGACCATTGCGGTGGAGCTGGTGGCGCGCCCTGGGGTTGTCATGCTGGACGAACCCACCAGCGGTGGGTTTTGTTTTTTGTTGCCTTTCTTTCTCGACTGTTTTGCTCTCAAAGCCGAACGCCGGTGGCCGCTGGACGAACCCACCGGCGGCGGGGGTTGTTTTTTGTTTCCTGCCCTCGCCAGATGTGTCAAACGGCGCTGCCCGCGCCGCGCGGCGCTCAGCCCCCACCACCACCGCCACAGCCCACCCACCCACACGCCCCCCCCCCAAAACCAAACGCCCCCAGGCCTGGACGCGCGCGCGGCGGTGGTGGTGATGCGCGCCATCAGGGCGGTGGCGGCGGGGGGCCGGGCGGTCATGGTGCGAGGAGGGGGGCGACGGGGGGCCTTGGGAGCCGTTTTGGGCGGCGAAGCCTTTTGGTTCGGTTTTCTTTTTGGTGTGCAGGCAGCCAGGGCCTGCTCAAACCCACGCCTCACGCCTGTTTGAGCCGCGTCGCCCGGTGACGGCCCATCCGGCCGCTCGCTCCCTTGCTGACTAAACCCCTCACCCAACACACCAGGTGACCATCCACCAGCCGTCCATCGACATTTTCGAGGGCTTCACGCGCCTTTACCTCATGCAGGCGCGCTTTGCCAGCTTTTGCGCGCTTTGTCAGTGTTGTGGCTGCTTTCGTGCTTTTTGGCTTTCAGCCTCTGACCCAAAACGCAATCCACAACCCACCCACACGCAACCCCGTGCCTATGCAAACAGCACCAAACATGTCTTCACTTCACACCCAAAAAATGAAGTGCTATCAGGATTCAACGCCGAAACAATTGCACCCCCAAACCCAAACCCCAAACCCCAAACCGCAAAAAACTGCACCCCCAAACCCCAAACCGCACAAAAACCGCACCCCCAAACCCCAAACCGCAAAAAAACTGCACCCCCAAACCCCAAACCGCAAAAAACCGCACCCCCAAACCCCAAACCGCAAAAACAACCGCAGCGAGGGGGCCGGCTGATCTATTTCGGCGGAATCGGCGCCCGCAGCGCCTCGCTGGTGGCCTTCCTGGAGGCGGTGCCGGGTGGGTGGGGGCGGTTTAGGGCTAAACCCTAAATCCCAAACCCTAGTGGGGGCGGTTTTTCTCATTTCTGGAAGTCCATTTCTGGGCTTTTCCCCTTGTCTCCCCCTTTGTCTCCCCCTTGAAGCTCCGACCCTCCCGGTTTCGCCGCTCCTGCCCCCTCTTTCCCCAAACCTCCGGCTTGCCAAAAGCCCTCAAGCCTCAAAAAACTCACTCCACACCCGCCGCCGGCACCCCAAATCCCAAACCCACCCCGCCCAACCCTAACAAGCGCAGGCACCCCGCGCCTACCGCCGGGCGCCAACCCCTCGACTTGGATGCTGGAAGTGACAGGCGCGGCGCGGCCCCTCGCGGCCGCCGCCGCCGCCGCCGCCGCCGCCGCCGCCCCCGGGGCGCCCGCCGCGCCCGCCGGCGCGCCCGCCGCGCCCGCCGCCGGCGCCGCCGCGGAGCCGCCCGGCGGCGCTCCGCCCGGCGGGCGCGGCGGGCGCGCCGCGGCGGCGAGGGCAGAGGCGACGGCGCGGCGCGACGCGCTGCGGCGGCTCATCGCGGCGGCGCGGGAGGAGGGGGAGGAGAAAAAAGGCAAGAAGAGGGGCGGCGGCGGCGGCGGCGGGCCCGGCGCGGGCGCCGGCGCGCCAAAGCGGCTGCCGCCGTTTGACTGGCCGGCCCATTACGCCGCCTCGTCGCTCGCGGCCGACAACGCGGCCGCCGCGGCGGCGCTGGCGGCGGCGGGCGCGGCGGGGGCGCCGCTGGCGGGCGCGGCGGGCGCGTCGTTCGGGTGCGGGGGCCGCCTCCCTCCGCTTTGCCTCGCCCTCTGACGCGCGAATGCTTGGCGTTTTGCGCCGGGCGTTTCCATCCCGGAGCAGCTTTTGTTGAGTGATCTGAATGACCGAGGGCGTCAATGGGGTTGCCAAACCTAAGCCTGGACTACTTGACCCCAAACCCCAAACGGCTAAACCCCAAACCGGCCGCCGCTCCAAACAAAAATCAAAACCCTAGCGTCCAGTTCCGAACGCTGCTGGCAAAGTTCTTCGCGGTCTACTGGCGCACGGTTGCTTACAACCGCACGCGCCTGGCCATGGCCTTCGTTCTGGCGCTGGCGTTCGGCAGCATGTGCGTGCGCTTTGCTTGCTGTTGGGTATTGTTTCCGGGGGCCCTTTTTGGTGGCATTTCCGCTTTCTTGGGTGGAGGGTTGGACTGGGGCGCTTCGGCAACATCTGGGTTTCGTTTGGGTGGGCTGCGCGAGCCTGCTCCAACCCCAGCCCCCCAACATGCCCACCTTCCCCGTTGCAAACTTCCACAAAACCCTCCCAAACAACCGGACCAAAAAGGTACTGGGGCGTGGGGCGGCTGCCCAACCCCGCCACCGTGGCCAACGTTCAGAACGTCATGGTGGGTGCATTTTGGGGGGGGGGGAAAGGGGCCTTCGGTTTGGTTCTCTATTGCGCTTACAGGCTTGATGTTTGTCAAAAGGGAACTGAATCCCCCTGCCCAACAAGCGAAAAACATTAAACAAGCAAAACTAAACGAAAAACCTAAATCAAACAGGGCGTCATGTTCACGATGACAAACTTCAACGGCATGCTCAACCTTTACTTTGTCATGCCCGTGGTCGGGGCGGAAAGGATCGTGAGAGGCCGGGCCTTTACGTGTTTGTGCTCGCATCGGCTTGTGGTGCTGCAGCACTGGGAGCAGGACAGCTAACGTGGTGGTGCTTGCACAAACCCCAGACCCTTGATCCCAACCCCGGTTCATGCGGCGCCTTGCTCCATGTACCAAGCGCTGCCGTCCCCTCCTCCGTCAAGCCGCCCAAAAACCGCCCAAAACCGCCCAAAACCGCCCAAAACCGCCCCTAAACCCCTAAAACCGCCCCAAAACCGCCCCAAAACCCCCAAATCCGCCCAAAACCGCCCTCCCTGCCCCCCAGGTGTTTTACAGGGAGCGCGGCGCCGCGATGTACAACCCATTCGCCTACGGCCTCGCCATCGCCGTGGTGGAGCTGCCCTTCCTGCTTGCACAGGTGTGGCGCTTTTTTGTGCAAATGGTGCCTGTTTGTGTTTGTTACGGTATGCTTTCGGGCAGTTTGGGCTGTTTTGTGGAGCTGCCTTTCCTGCCTGCACAGGTGCGACTTTTTGGAGGGATTCGACGCAATTAAAGGGAGCAGCCGCAAGCACGCACGCACGCACGCACGCACGCACGCACGCAAGCACGCACGCACAGGCACAAACCAAAAGCGGCCTCTGAGCCGCAGATAATGTGTCACAAGCAAACAACCAAACAAAAAAACCCATCCTCCTCCCCCCTCAGGGCGTGCTGTTTGTGCCCATCGTCTACGCCGCCGCGGCGCTGTCGCCGCGCCCCGGTGACTTTCTCATCTTTGCGGGTCTGTTTGTTCTGGCGCTGACCTACTACACAATCCTGGGGCAGGTGGGTGTTTGTTAACTTGATCGACCTTCCGAAAGCGCCCTAGACATTTCTGAACGCGCCTTGGACCTTTTTTGTGCGGACGGCACCTTGGAATCGGCAGCTTGGAACATTGCATTTGCTTCCGTTTGCTTCCGTTTGCCGTGCTCCGCGGCTCTGCGCGGTTTGCGTCCTGCTCTTCCGCCTTTCAATGGAGAGATGCACGCTGTTTGGAGCGGATGGCCGGTTGGTTACCGGGTTCAGGATTGGGCTGTGTTTTGGGGGCTTGGTTTTCGCGCTCGCCTGCGCTTCTTACGCCGCTCACTTTTTGGGGCGGCTTCATCCAGCCCTACCCCTCCATCCCGGTGGGCTACTGGGTTTGGGCTGCGCTTGGAGGGGCCGCAGCGGTTTTCAACCTCGGTTTCCGCGCTCGCCTGCGCTTTTTCCACTGCTCGTTTTGTTGGCGGCCTCGCCCAGCTCTAACCCCATTCACACCGGCCTGCCTGCGCCGCCCGCTTTCCGCGCTCGCCTGTGCCGGCGACGGCTGTAACCAAGGGCCCCGCCCCCAAACAAACAAAAAACCGCAACCCTCAGATCTATTGGAAGTGGGCCAACCGCGTCGTGCCGGCCACCTGGTGAGCCCCCGGCAGTGTTTGTTTTGTGGCTGGCCTTTTGGCCTCTTGATTGACAATCAGCACGATAAGTAGCCGGGGGGCCGCCCGCCCGCCCGCCGCGCCGCTGCCCGCCTGCTTGAAGCCCGCAAGCCTCCCCAGACCCCACCCCCAAGCCGCCAACAACCCCACGCACCAAGGGCAACACCCCCACCTTCCCCAAAACTGTTCAAACTCAAATTCCAACTGCAGGGTGCTCTACGGACTGGCGGGTAGCCAGCTGGCGGACCGCACCGACAGCCCCCTCGTCTTTGGCGGCGAGACCACCACCGTGGCGGCCTTCCTGGACTCCGCCTTTGCGATCCGCCCGGGCCTCGTCAAGTGGAGCGCCGCGGTGCTGGCGGGGCACATCGTGTTTGTGAGGGTCACCTCCATCCTGGCGCTGCGCTACCTAAACTTCCTGCGGCGCTGACGCTCTCGCTTTTCGGATGCTCTCCTTTTCGGATGCTGTTTGTTCTTAAACAACCCGTTTGATTATGTTCTGTGCGCGTATTTGCGGGCTTGTTGTGCTGCGGCGTCTGCCTGCCGCCGCCCCTTCTAGTTCCTTTGGCTGAACGGCGGCCCCACGCCCTTGGCCACTCCGGCCTCTGTTTCGGCCCTTTTTTGCCGCACCGCGCCGGCAAACATGCTTTGGGGCTTTGGATCTGTCCGCGCGCTGCCTTGGGTTGATCGATTGATGCTTCATCAATGCCGCCGCGGCCTGCCGGCCCCCCAACGCCCCCGTCCCGCTTTTTGCCTCCTCCGAAAAGCCAACCTGCCCTCCGTGCCCTCAGTCGGCAACCTGATCCCCGCAATCTGGGCTGCCCGTCCCAGAAGCATTCTTTCGCCCGCCCCCCTCGCTGCCGCGCCCGGCTGCGGCGGCGGCGGCGGCGGGGGCGGCCCGCGCGCGGTGGCCTGTAAACCGCCGGCGCCACGCGAGGGGTCGGCCGGCAAAAAGGGGGGGGGCCTCGGTCAGGGGGGGCCGCGCGGCCAATCGAGGCACGGCCTGCCAGCAACGCCGGCGCCGCGCCCCAGATCGACTGCCTGGATGGTGCAAACGTGCTTGCTGCATAGCGGCGCCGTCTTGCGAGCGGATTTTACACAGACAAAGGGGAAGCGCGGGGCCAGACCGCCGCGGCTGGAGGGGCCCGGCCGCCCCCGCCCCGCCCGCGGGCAGGGGGTTGCGTGCGCGCGGAGGCGCCGGCGCCGGTCGCGCCGCGCGCCCCGCAAGCGCGCGCGCGTGCGCCGCTGCCATCATCAAGTTGGGATGAGGAAAAAGGGGTGAAACACGCGCGCGCCACGGATTCAAGCCTTTGGGGGAGGGGGGGAGGCCCCCCGAAGCCGCCCCCGCATGCAAACTTTCTGCGATCTGGTATCACGTGCCGTGATCTGAGATCGCGTGCCGCATCTGGTGATCTGGTCGGATCACTAAGACATCCACTTGGGCAGGTACTGTGGGGTTTGGGGGGGAGGAAGCAGGAGGCAGAGGGAGGATGAGCCAAAGCGCCCGCCATTCCCATCAACGGGGCAGCAAGGAGGCGTCGTCTTGAGCCAAGGACGCGCCTCAAAACCGCCAAAAAGCGACAAAAACTGCTCAAAAAAGCCGCGAAAACCGCCGAAACCCGCCAGACGCAGCCGCCAGAG
The DNA here is from genome assembly GCA_003203535.1 of Raphidocelis subcapitata. Classification (NCBI taxonomy): domain Eukaryota; kingdom Viridiplantae; phylum Chlorophyta; class Chlorophyceae; order Sphaeropleales; family Selenastraceae; genus Raphidocelis; species Raphidocelis subcapitata. The sequence goes on from BDRX01000011.1 coordinate 521,701, forward strand.
CCACACGCCCCAAACAAGCAAAACCCCCACAGCGGGCGCGCCTGCTGGATCCACTGGCGCGGGGTCACCGCCTCCACCACGATGGGCATGAAGGAGTGGTTGGCGCCGCAGAGCTCGGAGCACTGGCCGTAGAACACGCCGGGGCGCTGGATGGTCAGCCAGACCTGTTTTGGGGGGGATTGGGGGGGTTTGGGGTTTTTGTTTTGGAAGGGTTGGGCTGGGGTGGGGGCAGTTGGGGGTTTGAGGAAGGGGCATCCCGGTTGCTGGGAAGGGTTGCGGGGTGTTTTGTCGGGCCGGGGTTGTTGGGTTGCTCGGGCCGGGAGTCCGAGTTGGGGTGCCGCGAGCGCCCGCGGGGCGAGGGGTGGGTGTGCGGGTGGGGGGGCCGCGGCCGATCTGGGCGCTGGGCCGCCCTTCAGAGCTTTTGGCTGATGCTCGTCGACGAAACGCGATGGAGCACCAGCCAACAGCCCCCGGAGCGGCCAAGGAGGCGCGGCCGCCGGGATTCGCCAAACGCGCCCCGAAAGCGCCCCAAAAGCGCCCCTAAAGCGCCCCTAAAGCGCCCCAAAAGAGCCCCTACCCCCCCCCCGACGACGGGGAGACGCGTGCCAAAAATGGGAGCAAGCTGGGAAACCCGGGACAGCCCAGGCCCAGGCACAGCCCAGGCCCCTTGCAGTTTGGACCCGAAAGCGGCGAAAAGCAAGGCGCGCCTGGTTGAGGCGGCCGGGCACGGCGTCGATCTTGATGCCCAGGGAGGGCACCGCCCAGGAGTGGATGACATCGGTCGACGTCACCAGCAGGCGGATCTGGGGTGACGGGGGGTGGCGGCGTTTTGGGGGCGTTCTCTGAGTTTCAACGCGGGCCGGGTTTGTTTGCCAAAAGCGCTGCGGCGAGAACAAAACTGCCCTAAACCCCAGAAAAGGCGAGCGCCTCCAGGCCCCTGGACGGCACCCCCAAACCGCCCCGAAAAACCCGCCCCGAAAACCGCCCCAAAAACCGCCCCGAAAACCGCCCAAAACCCCCACCAGGCTGTTTGTAGGCAGCACCAGGCGCTCGTCCACGTCCAGCAGGCGCAGCTGCCCGGGCTCGGGGTCTGGCGGGGTGTTTTGTATTTTGCATTATGAATTTCGAGGGGTTGTTTTGGGGACTCGGGATTGGATTTTGGTTCGCGCAATGGACGAACAGGGGAAAAAGGGTGTGCGGCGGGCCAAGCCCAGAGCGGCAAAAGCCCCATGAACACACCCCGAAACACACAACCCCAATAAAGCAGTCCAAAAGCAAGCAGAAGATAAAACAAACACCCTAAAACCCCCGCCCACCGGTGAGCATGTACGAGTCAAAAGAGTACTCTGCCGTTTTGAGGCCCTCGCCGTTGGCCTTTGCCAGCAGGGCGGCCTTGACGCGGTCGCGCAGCTCGGCGCTGGGGGTTTCGGGGGTTTGGGGGGGTTGTTTTTGGGTTTTTGCGTTGTCGAGGTGCGTTTAAGGGCTGTTGCTTGGGGTTTGTTGGATGTTATGATGCGTGTTTGGGGGTTGGTGGCCCGCAAGAGGCGGGGGGTGGCAGGCAGAGCCGCGACAGCGGCGGCGGCAGCGGGGGCGGTTGGCAGCAGCGGCGGGTGCTGGCAGAATTGAAGCGTGCCGCACCAGCCACAGCGGCCAACGCGCCGCAAAGCAACAGCGGGCCGGACCCCAACCAGCATATTCCCAACCGCCGGATCCCACTGCCCAAAACCCTGCCAAAACCCGCCCCTTGCAAAGCCACAGCTGACTCAACCGCCCTTGCCCCGGAAACAAAACCGCCCCTTCCAGCAAATAAAACCGCCAGTCCCCCCGACCCCAGAAAAAACCGCCCACCGGAAGTTGGGGTCCGCCTTGAGCTTGGCCTTGATGGCCTCCTTGGCCTGGGGGGTTGGGAAGTTGGGGGGAGTTTAAAGGTGTTTCAGGGGTATGGGGGAGATGGGGAGGTGTGGGTTGTGGGGCTTAGGGTTTGGAGTTTGTGCAGGGAGGCTTGGAGCCCCGGGCTGGCGCGCCTGGCCGGCGCGGGCCGCGGCAGCAGCGGCCGGTGCTGCGCGTCGCTGCCGCAGCCGGCGAGCAGCGGCCGCCCCCGCTGGCCCCGCGCACGGCGCGGCGTGCGCCCGCCGCCCCGCCAGCCGCTATGCTGCGGCAGCGGGGGTGGCGGCGGCGGCGGCCGGCGGGCACAACCGCAGAAGCCCTGGCTGCGACGCGCGTCGCGCGCCGAGCGCCGCCGCTGCCGCGGGCGGGCGCCGCCGCGGCTCGCCGCCCCGCACGCTCACCGAATCCACCATGGCGATGCGCTCTTCCAGTTAGGTCCGCCTGCGGGCCTGCGGGCGCGGTAAGCGGGGCAGGGCGCAGTGTGTGCCACGGCCTCTGCCCGCCGCGAGCGCCCGACGGCCGGGCAGGCGCGCGAAACGGCATCCTCGCTGCCGTGTGGGCTGTCTGGCGCGGGCCTCGGGCCTCGCGGGCCGCTCAGGCGGGTTTGCTCCTCCTTGCGGGCCCCTGCCGAGCCCGCAGAGCCCCGCAACCGCAGCGCCCGGCGCCGACGGAATGCCACTGCTGCCCTCTCACTTTTTGGCGTCGCGCACGCCCGAGCACCGGCGCCCGCGACCAGATCGCTGTGCTGTGCGGGCTGCTAGGGCACGTGCGCGCGCGGTTTTTTTTACTCCGGATGAACTTGAGGTAAACTCGAGGACGCGCGAAGGTTGAATGCAAGGGCCCCTCCCGGCCGCGACCGCTGCGCTTTCGACACCCGCCCCGCGTCATATATGGGCGTCTTGGCTCAATTTCCGGCTGACCTTGCACCTGATGCGCGTGCCCAATCAGCACAGCTCCCTATCCCCGCGCCCCCCGCTGCCAGGCCGATCTCGAGACGCCCTTTCTCCCCTCCCGCGCGCGCGTCTGAGGCGCCATGGTGATCCGAACGTACGAGCAGGCGCGTGGGCGCCGAGGGGACGCCGGCTCCCTGCGGCGCGGGGCGCGGGACGCCGGGCGCAGCGGCGCGCGTCGGCCGCGTTGGGCCGCCCGCCGCTCGAGGCCGCCGCGCCCTCGGCCCCGCTCGCCCGTGCCGCCTGGCTGCGGCAGAGGGGGCCAGCTTGCGGCTGCTATGCGGAGCGCCCGCGCCCTTTTGTTTGCGCTCGAACCGCGGCAGCGGCGGCGGCGGCGGCGGAAGCGGAAGCGGCGGCCGGGCCGGTCGCGGCCGGGGCGGGGCCGGGCAGCGGCGGCCCCGCCGACGACGGCGGCGGCGCCGCGGGCGCCGACGAGCTGACGCGCCGCCTGGGCGGCGTGAGCATGCGGCTGGGCCTATCGGAGCAGGAGCGCGCGGAGGGGGGCCGCGGCCCCCAGCCGCCCCGCCCCCGGCTCGCGGGCAGCACCGCCGCCGCACCATGCGCTGCAACGCAATGTGCCCGGGCCACCTTCAAACATCAACCGCCCCCGTGTTTGCTGCACTGCAACGCCACCCTCCAAACAGCAGCCGCCCCCCGCATTCGCCGCCCCGGCCGCAGGAGCGCGCGTTCATAGAGAAAGTCGGCCCCGTCAAGTACCGAATAAAAGAGGTTCGGGGGGGAGAGAAGGGGGGAAGGGGGAGGGGGGCTCTAGCACCTACACACACACAAACAACACACAACTAAACACAAACGGCACGAAAGCAGCACGCATACCCCCAACACGTACACGCAACACGCAACGGCACAAAAGCACACCCGATGCATCCAACACGCCCCCACCCAAAAAAAACCCAACACGCAACCAACACCCCAGGGCTTTGTGCCCAACATGCGCGTGCCGGGCACCTTTTACGTAAACGACGCGCTGGCGCCGCTACTCATGGAGGAGCTGGCAGCTGCCGTGGCGCGCAACGAGGTGGGCGGCTTTCCTGCTTTGCTGCTCGTTCGTTTTTTTTTTTGTACTCCCCCCCCCCCTTCAGAGGGGAGGCATCTTCTCATGCGGCGAGGCGCTGTTTTGTTTCAGGCGTGATTGGCGGGGGCGTGCCGCCGGTCGGCGGGCCCCCGGGGGCGGCCGCCCCCGCCCGCCGGCTGGGCAAGGGTCGGGCAGGGCAGGCCGCAGCTCGTAAGTCGAGGCCCCGCCTGATGACGGCGGCGGCTCCGAAACGACGCGCCCCCGCAGCACGGCGGCTTCCTTCCGGCGGTGAAGCAGATAGCCAACGTCGCGGCGCTGCCCGGCATAGTGCGGGTGGGTGCGGGGGGGATCGGGCGGGGCTGTTCGGGTAAACCGTTTCTAAACGGTTTAGAAACGGGGGGGAGGGGGCGATGGCACCACTTGGGGGAGGCACCAACTGCACAAACGCGACAAACTGAACCCACTCAACCAACCCAAACCAAACCAAACGCAACCCAAAACAACCAAACCCCAGGAATCCATAGCCATGCCGGACGTGCACAGCGGCTACGGCTTTGCCATCGGAAACGTGGCCGCGTTCGACATGGCAGACCCGCAGGCCTGGGGGTTTGGTTTCTTCTTTCGGGCGGTTTCGGGCGGTTTTGTGCTTTTGAACGGCTGCCCACCTGTTGGGGGCGGCCTTCGACATGGCAGACCCGTGTAGGCCTGGGGGTTGGGGGCCTGCGCTTTTTCCCTTCTGGCGGTTTTGGATTTCGGGCAGCTTTCCGTGCTGGTTTCAGCGGTTGCTTTGTGGCCGGCCTTCTGATTGTGCTGGTGATGAACAAAAGGCCGAATGCTCGCCGGAATGCAAACGCCTCCCCGCCCGGCACCCCTCCCCCGCAGGCCGTCGTGTCGCCGGGCGGCGTCGGGGTGCGCTTTGGCGGGGGCGACCAAAGCGTTGCGGTTGCCGTTTTGGGGGGGGCGCCGGGCGCCAGGCATCGCTTTGGGGGGCTGGGCCCCAAGCCCCGAAAATTTGCCTGACAAAAATCAACGGGCGACACCGCCCCCTCCCCTCCCAAAAAAAAACCTTAACAGTTTGACATCAACTGCGGCGTGCGCCTCATCCGCACCAACCTCACGGGTGGGCACTTTGCGAGGGCGCTTTTCGGCGCTTTGGGTCACCGCAAAAAAAGAGCCGCTTTGAGCCGCCGGCGCCGACCGGCCAGCGGCAATGGCAGCTCATGTGCACTTGCAAACGCCAGTTTAAAACACCCAAGCCGGTTCAAACCACGCCCAAGCCGATTCGAATTCACACCAAACCAAACATCACAAAACGAAACAGAGGCTGACGTGGAGCCGGTCAAAGAGGCGCTGACTCAGTCGCTGTTTGACCACATCCCAGTGGGGGTGGGCAGCCAGGTTAGGGGGGCGCCGCCGGGCTCGCAGCTGGGGGCCGTTTTCGGGCAATTGATTGCCTGTTTCAACGATCGGGGCAGCTTCCCGGCGGTTTGAAGCCTTCCTTCGATAGATCAGAGCCTGTTTGGACCTGGCCACCGCGCGGCGCAGGGCCACAACACAACCCAAGCGCCAAAGACTTGATTTCAGCTAGCCTGGCTTCAAACGCCCCTATTTGATACCCGATTTTTAAAACCCCGATCCTAAACCCTCGCGAATCCAAAACCAAACACTAAACCCAAAGGGCATAATCCCCACCACGGCAGCTGACCTGGAGGCGGCGCTGGAAATGGGAATGGACTGGAGCCTCCGGTGGGCGGCTTTTGATTTATGTTTTTGCAGTTTGGGAGCGGTTTCGTTTCCCTTTTGCAGCTGGGGTTGGTTGTTTTGTGGTGGTGGGGGCGTTGCCGTTGTTTGCCTGCCGTCCCTTGCAAAACCCCCCGCAAAACCGCCCCCAAAACCGCTATCGAATAAAACCCCCCAGCGAGGGCTATGCGTGGGCGGAGGACAAGGAGCACTTTGTCTTAACAAAAACCGCCCCAAAACCGCTAACAAATATGAAACAGCGAGGGCTATGCGTGGGCGGAGGACAAGGAGCACTTTGTCTTAACAAAAACCGCCCCAAAACCGCTAACAAATATGAAACAGCGAGGGCTATGCGTGGGCGGAGGACAAGGAGCACTGTGAGGAGTACGGCCGCATGCTGCAGGCAGACACGAGCAAGGTGGGTTTGCTGGCGTGCTGCCAATCCACTTCTAACGCGCTTTGTGGGCATTCCAGCTGGAAAGGGCTTGCTCCCAATGCAAGTGACCCTTCGCCGCCCTCAAATTCCCCAAACCCAAACCCAAACCCAAACCCAAACCCAAACCCAAACCCAAACCCAAACCCAAACCCAAACCCAAGCCGCAACCCAAACCAAAACCAAAACCGCAACCCAAACCAAAACCAAAACCGCCCCCAACCGGCCGCGCAGGTGTCTCCGCGCGCCAAGAAGCGGGGGCTGCCCCAGATGGGCACGCTGGGGGCGGGCAACCACTACGCAGGTTTGTGGGGCTGGTTGAGGGGGGTTGCTTGGGGCTTTGGGCGTGTTTTGTGCGTTTGGGGGCTTGGGGGTGGGCGTGCAACAGAAACGGCCGGCAAGGAAAGAGAAACAAGCATCGCCCAGAACTGCAGGCGCAAAACCAAACAGCAAACCAAAACTCAAACTTCAAACCACAAACCACCGCCAAACCCAAACCCCAGAGATCCAGGTGGTGGATGAGGTGTTTGACGAGGGGGTGGCGCGCAAGATGGGGATAGAGACGGTTGGGCAGGTGGGGGGGCCGCGGGGGGGGGGGGGGGGGGGGGGAGGGGGGGGGGGGGGGGGGGGGGGGGGGGGGGGGGGGGGGGGGGGGGGGGGGGGGGGGGGGCGGGGGCTGTGCCTTTTGCTTCCCTCGCGCCTTTGCTTCCCGTTTGTGTGTGTGTTTGCTGGCTTGTGGTGTTGTGCCGCAGGAATGGGATAGCTGAGTGGGTGCGGCCCTTCCCATTGCCCTCAACTGAGTCAAGGCAACTCCCAGATTTGACCGCCACCTCTGACCGCTTTGACCGTCCCGTTTGACCGCTTTGACCGCTTTGACCTCCCCGTCCCCCCAAAAAAGGTTTGCATAATGATCCACAGCGGCAGCAGGGGGCTGGGCCACCAGGTGCGTGGAAGGGTGGTGTTTTGGTCGATGGCTTGGGTCGGCGCGGGGTGTTCTGTTTTTTTGGTCGGTGGCTTGGCGCGCCCCCTTGTCCGTCGGGGACGCTTTGAATCCCTCGCGAAAATCAGTAAAGCGGAGCTGACGAATGAATGAACGAAAATCAAAATGACACCAGGTGGCCACAGACGCGCTGGTGGAGATGGAGAGGGCAATGGCCCGGGACCGGATCGCGGTCAACGACAGGCGAGGGGCGAGTGGGGCGGGGGCCGCGTTTGATCGGGGCCGGGGGTTGCGTTTTGGGCAGGGCCGGCCCTTCTAGGCGGCGGGGCCGTTCCCCCCAATGCAATCGAGGGCGAGCCGCCGCGCGGGTTTGGTCTGTCGCTGCGCCGACCCAACGCCGGTCGCGCCGACCCAACCGCGGCCGCGCCGACCCAAAACAAAACAGGCAGCTCGCGTGCGCGCGCATCGGCAGCGCCGAGGGCCAGAACTACCTCAAAGCCATGGCCTGCGCTGCAAACTACGCCTGGGTCAACCGCAGCAGCATGACGTTCCTGGCGCGGCAGGTGGGGCTGACCGGGGGTTGACTTGAGGTTTGACCGGGGGCTAACCAGGGTTTTGACCGGGGTTTTGGCGCACCTATGCTGCAGCGCTACGGTACTGAACTGAGCAAGGCGTCCCTCCAGGCATGCGCCAGGGCGCTCCACGCCCCGGGCCCGCCGCAGAAAACAAACCCCCAACAACCCACGCACCTCACCCCCCAAAACAAATCCCTAGGCGTTTGCCAAGGCGTTCAGCTCCACCCCCGACGACCTGGACATGCACGTCGTCTACGACGTCAGCCACAACATCGCAAAGGCGGGGGGGCGCCGGCTGGCTTTCACTGCCCGTTCCATTGCCGTTGTCACAGTTTTTGTGCTGATTTTGACTTTTGGGCTGTTTTTCCAACTGTTTTCCGGCCAGTACATTTCCGCTCGTTCTGTCTGTCAAAAGGCTGCGCTGCAAAAGCCCATGAGATCAACTTCCATTCTAACCAAACCAAACTAAATTAAACCAAAGGTGCAGGACCACTTGGTCAACGGGCGCAAGGCGCAGCAAACCGCAACCAAAACCGCCCCGACTCAAACACAAAACCGCCCAAAACCGCCCCGACTCAAACGCAAAACCGCCCAAAACCGCCCAGGTGGAGGATCACATGGTCAATGGGCGCGAGGCGCGGCTGCTTGTGCACCGGAAAGGCGCCACCCGCGCCTTCCCGCCGCACCACCCGCTCATACCGGTGGACTACCAGATCACGGGGCAGCCGGTGGGCGTTTGACCGGGGTTTGACCGGGGTTTGACCGGGGTTTGGCTCCTCATTTGGGCGTGCCATGCAGTGCATTCGGCCGCATTGTTTTATGGCAACCTGCGCAACCCGTCCGACCGGCCAGCCGGTGGGCGTTCGGCCGCGGTTTGACCAAGTTTGACCGCGGTCAACCCCAAACCCCCGCCAGGTCCTGATCGGCGGCACCATGGGCACCTGCTCCTACGTCCTCACCGGCACAGAAACCGGGTTCGAGGAGACCTTCGGCTCGACGTGCCACGGCGCAGGTGCGGGGGGCTTCGGCCCCTCCTTTTCCGGGTTGGCACTTGCCCGCCGCTGCGCCGGCTTGAGGGTTGTGCGTCTTGAGAATGCAGTGTGGCCGCGCGCCATGGGCTGAAACGACGCGAGCGGCTCCTGCGGCTGCGGGCTTGAAGCCCTAAACATTGCGCGCAACAACCCCACCCACTTCACCCAAGATACCAAAACAAACCAAGCAAAACGACCGAACCCCCCCCCCCCCAAAAAAAACCCAGGCGCGCAGCCGCAACAGCGCGCGCAACAACAGGCACAAACACACCTCATCAGGTCAACAACCCCAAAAAACCAAAAAGCCCCAGGGCGTTCGCGCAGCCGCAACAGCGCGCGCAACAACAGGCACAAACACACCTCATCAGGTCGACAACCCCAAAAAAACAAAAAACCCCAGGGCGTTCGCGCAGCCGCAACAGCGCGCGCAACAACCTGGACTACCAGGAGGTGCTGGACGCGCTCAAGGCCAAGGGCATAGCCATACGGTGGGGGGGTGGGCGTTTGTGCCGCGCTGCTGCTGCGCTGTGGCTGCGGCGGCTTCCAGGGCTCGGCCCATTGAACGAAACCCAAACCCAACTCCACGGCTTGGCTCGACAAACCCAAAACAAACCAAAACAAACCCAAAAAAAGCCCACACAAACCCAAAAACAACAACGCAAACAGCTGGTTATACATGGAGGAGGCCCCCACCCACCCCCCAAAACAAACAAACAAACAAACAAACAAACAAACAAACAAACAAACAAACAAACAAACAAACAAAAACCAAACCAGTGTCGCGTCCCCCAAGCTGGTTATGGAGGAGGCCCCGGAGTCATACAAGGACGTGACCGCGGTGGTGGACACCTGCCACGCGGCGGGCATCAGCAAAAAGGCGGTCAAGCTGCGCCCGATTGGCGTGGTCAAGGGGTGACGGGCTGACGGGGTGACGCGCCGCCCTGCAGCAGGCCTGCTGTTTAGTAGGGGCTGTTTATTTCGTTTCTCTTTTGTGGGGGGAGTTACAAACGGCTGGGCTGCGGCCCGTCGGCGGGGTGAAGGCGCATCGGCCAGGCGGCAGCGTTTGTTTCTTTTCCCAAGATGCTGTGACGCCGAGCAGCCCACCGGCCGTTTCGAATGAATAACAATGTGATGCGCCGCCGCGCGGCGCCGCGAGCGACGGCGGCCGCCCCGCGGGGCGGCGTTTTTCCCCTCTGCCGCCGCGCCGTCCGTCCCTGCGCCGGCCCGCGGCCGGTGCATGTTGTCGCCCCGCTGCTGGGCTGTCTTTGGGTGGGCTGCGATTGCCCTTTGCCATCGGCGCTCGCGGCTAGCTCGCATGTAACCCAATCATTTTGATGGGTTTGCCTTTGGGCGGTGCTTTTGGGCTTGGGAAGGGTTGCAAGGCCCGCAGCACCGCCCCTCTGGCCTTCCGCTGGCTTTACGGGCAGCTTTTAGTATGCCGTTGCAGTTATTGTGGCGGCTTGGGGGCGCGGCGTGGCTGGGAGGGCTGTGCGGGGCTGCGTCGCGGCAGCTGCCTGGCAGCGGGGACCGACCCGCGGCGGCGGTGCGCGCCGCCTTGCAGTTTTGCGGCGTTCACGGCCTCCAGTCGTAAAATCGAGCTGAAATCTCTCGCCGTGGAATATAACCCGACCGCAGTCAGAGCTCATCGCCCTTGTAGAGAGCATCTGCCCTCGCTGCGGAAGCGTCCGTGAGGCCCGTGCGCGCGCTCCCTGGGCGCGTCGCGGTGCCGAGGAGTCTCATGAAGCTTAAGGATCTATTTTGCTGCTTCGGCGGCACAGAAGGCGCCGTGAAGGTTGGTACCTGCCGCAAACCGCTGGGGGTGCCGGGGCAGCCGTAATCGACCCTGGGCGAGCCTCTAAATGACTCTAAACCGCCTTATACGCCACCTCAGGCCGACAGAAGCGCTCAGGAAAGCGGAGCGGAGGCAGCGCCGGCGGCGCAGCGCGCCGGCGGCGCAGCCGACAGCGCAGTCCGGGCCGACGGCGGCGCCGCGGGGCAGCGTCCCCCCGCAGGCCCCGCCGCGCCGCTTCCGCCGCCGGTCAGGGATGACAGCGTGCCGCCGGGGGCGCGGGGGGCAGAGAACTCCACCTCCAGGGTGAAAAACCTCTGCTACGCCAACGCCCTGGCCCAGGCGCTGGCCAGCAGCCCGCAGGCGGTGGCCCTCATGCCGCCACGGGCGGCACTGCTTGCTCTGCCGCCGCGCTGTTTGCTGTCGGTGGTTCGGGGCCGGGCATTGTGCAGCCGTGGTTGCATTCCAGATGCATTGGCCCGCAAACGCACCACGATCGGCCATCTAAACCGCCCCTCCCGCCCTCTCTCCCCCCCTCCCCAACGCAGCGCGCCTCTGAGCCTGGAACCGCTGCGGTGCGCCCTCGACACCTTCACCCCCGACGGCCCCTTCAAGCGCGGCGCCGAGTCCTGCCCCGTCACCACCCTGGACGCGCTGATGGAGGCCGCCACCGACGTCGCCGGCGCCTGCGTCGCGCGGGGGCGGGGGCGCGTCGCCTGCGAGGGCCGGGGCGGGGCCTGCCGCGCCGCCGTGGAGTGCGCGGCCAGCGCGGGGCGGGTGGTGGTCAACATCAACCGGATGGACGGCCCGGCCTTTGGGGTGGAGGCGGCGCTGCGGGCAGGCGTGCGGATGCCTTTGCAGGGCGCCGGCGTCCGCATTTGCGGCGACTGCCGCTCCACCCTGGTGAGCGGAGCCTTGGGGGTGTGGGGGGTTTGGGTGGGGGAGATTGGGGATCGGCGGGCGCGTTTGGTCGCGGCTGGGTTGCGGGTTGGGTGGCTTTTAGCCGCTGCGGCGCTTGTGTGGCTCAACTCCCTCTCCCCAACCCCGCACACCGAGCGCCCCCCTCCCCCGCCCCCTCCCTTTGCATGCAGGACGGCACCGTGCCCCTGGACGCGCTCGGCCCTGTCCTATTTGTGCAGGCGCCGTTCACGAAGGTGCAAAGCAACGACATCACAGCGGCAGAACTGCAAGTCGCCACCGCGCCCGGCTTCTTCCCCGAGGCGTTTGACGCCGGCGCCATCCTCTCCAGCGGCGCGCCCGCCGTCTTCTCCCTTCGCAGCATCGTGTGCGGCCTGCCCAACCACTTCGTGGCCCTCTGCCGCCGCGGGGGTGAGTGGCTGCTGGTCGACGATGGGAAGGTGCTGCCGCTGGCGGGCGGCGGAGACTTTGCAGCCGTGCTGGCTGCGATGGCTGCCGACAGGATGCGCCCCGTGCTGGCGCTGTACGACTCACCCGCCGACGCGGCCGCGCGGCGGCGCGGCGGGGCGTGCGGCGGCGGCGCCGAGGCAGCAGCAGCGGTGGCGGTCAGCAGCAGTGGAAACGGCAGCGGCAGCGGCGGCCCCACCCCCACCGCGGATTGGCTGCAGGACTGGCTAGAACAGCTGACGGTGGCGGCCAGCGAGTTGGAGGCGCGCGCGGCCGCCGTCGGCCAGCGCGAGGCGGCGGTGCGCGCGGGGCAGGCCGCGGCCGAGGTGGCGCGCGCAGAGGCGAGCGCGCGCGCGGAGGAGGGGGAGCGGCGGCGGGTCGCGGCCGAGGCGGCCGCAGCGGCGGCCGAGGCGCGCGCGACGGTCGCTGACGAGGCGCGGCGGCGGGACGAGCAGCGGGCGGCGGCTGCCGAGGCGGCGCGCATGGAAGCGGCCGCGGCGTCGATTGCCGAGGCGGATGCACTGCGCGCGCGCGTCAAAGCGCTGGAAGCCGAGTTGGCGGCGCTGCGCCAGGCGTCGGCGGTCGACGGGGCAGCCGCCGCCCAGCCCACGTCGGCGGCCGCCACGCGCACCAGGAGCGGGGGCGTGGTGCCGACCACGCCGCCAGATGCGGAGAGGGAGCCCAAGCGCGGGGGCTCCCTGCGGCAGCTGGCGGACCAAATCGGGGAGAAGCTGCGGGGATCCGCCTTCATGCGGGGCCTGGGCCGCAGGTCCCGCGGCAGCGGCGGCGACGGCGGCGACGGCGGCGACGGCGGCGACGGCACCACCGCTGCTGCCGCCGCGGCTGCGGCCAGCGGGGGTGTGGAGTCCAGCGCTGGTGCGGGGCCGGAGGACGCCGCCGCGCCGGCTCCGGCGGCGGCGGTGGCAGAGGGGCCAGAGGCGTGCACGCGCGCCCAGCCCCCCGCTCCCACCCACACAGGCCGGTGGGGCCGCCCCGCGGCCGGCGGCAGCGCCAAGCCCCAGCCCGCCAAGCCGCCCTCTGGCGGCGAGGCGCGCGCCGCGCATGTTGCGGCGCCCCTGGCGGGCTGGGTTCCGGGCCTGTTTGCGGGGCCGCGGGCGGGGGGCCGCTGTGCCGTGGGGCCGCCGCAGCCCGAGGCGCTGCTCAGCCCGCGGGCGGCGGCGCTGCAGTGCGGGGCGTGCTGACGGCGATGCAGCCCCCTTTGCGTTGCCTGTTTGTGTTTTCGAAAGCCCGCGCCGCGGCCGGGTTGTCGTGCAGGCTGCTTTGCAGTTTTGATTGGGGTGTTCTCCTGCCTGTGGCCCAGCGGGTTGCCAACGTGTTACATGCCCACGCACGGCGCTTTTTGGGGGGGTAGGCAGGCGCCAGCGGACCTGGGCAGGCCAAACATTGAAAGGGGGCGGGCCGGCAAGCGGTTGGGTTGTCGGCGGCCCGGCGCGGGGTGCGCGCGCGCAGGGGGGCCCGTTTGCGGGGAGAGAGAGGGCTCTGCCGAGCGGGGGAAAAGCCGGGGCCGGCGCGCGGGGGGCGCCGGCAAGCAAGCAGAAAAGAGACAGGGAGGGGGAGGGGGGCGTCGAGGGAGCCCGCACCCAACAGCGCGGCGCCCGCGGCGCCGAGCCGCCTCTGGCCGCCGCCGCGGCTGGCCGCCGGCTGCCAAAGGCCCGAGGGGGTCCCGGCCCCTTCGACCGGCTGGGGGAGCGGTTGAGCCGCGGCGGGCGGCGACTCACCCGTCCCGCCGCTACTAAGGGGGGTCACCCGCCCTTAGTACTTGTACCGCTCCACCTCCTTCATGTACCATTCCGGTACGTCCCGCCTGACCGAGTAAGGCATGGCGCCCCAATGCCAGCCCTTGACATACTTTCCGTCCGGGCCCCTGGGCCCGTCGAGCTCCGTTCCGGCGAACCAGGTCTTGGCGGCCAGCCCGGACAGCGCGCGCCGCGTCGCCTCGGCCGCGGCGGCCGAGGCGGCGCTGTCCTGCTGCAGGTCCGACGCGCCGCCGGGGACGCCGGCCAGGGCGTCCGCGTCGTCCCGTTGCTGGCGGTTGGTGGGGCGGAAGGGGTACACCAGGTCGCCGCCCTCGTCCCAGCCAAAGCCTGGGGGTGGGGGTGGTTTTTTTCCCGTCGTGTTTTCGTTATGCGTTTTTGATTGGATTCAGCGTTTTGACTTTTGCGCTTTGCGCCTGTGTTTGGTTTGGCGTTGGTTTGGGGTCTGCGGGGGCGGGTTTCAATGGCGCTGAGGGCTCGCGGCGCGCCAACACACCGTCCCCAATGCCCCCCAAAACCCGCTCCCCCCAGCCGGCATCGTTGAAGCAAGCAAAACACCCCTCCCCCACCTTCGAGGTAGGGGTCTGGGAAGGTGATGACGCCCGCGCGCTCCAGCACCAACGCCACGTCCTTGCCCTGTCGCGTTTTCGATTCGAGGGGAGGGGTTGAACAGCCGCAGTTGCCTTGGCCGCTATCAACGAGCGCCGCCAAAAGACGCGAGCTTGGCCGCCTAAAAACGCTCCGCACCGTCTCAAAAACCAATGCCAGCCACACCATCAATTGATACCCCGCTGCTGGCACACCACAACACACACGCGACGGAATGAACTCCCCCCCCACCGTGAGCACGCTGCGCTCGAGCAGCGCCTCTGTCAGCGCCTGCAGCGGCGCCCAGTTGACCGCGAGGCCGTAGTAAGCCTTGGCCTCGGCAGCCTCCAGCAGCTCAACCACCTCCGCCATGGCGATGCGCGCCTGGGGTGGGTTTGAGTTTGGTTTGAATGGGTTTGGTTTCGTTTGGTTCTGATTAAGGGGGTCAGGGAGGGTTCGTGAGTGTGTTAGCGTTGGAGTGGGTGTTATGGGCGAGGTTGAAGAGGTGGCGCGGCGAGCCAGCACTGTCGGGGACCCCCCAAACCCCCTGAAACCCCAACAACCTCCAGAAAGCCCCCCAAACACCCCCTCCCCACCGTCTCAGTGCTCATGTCTGAGGCCTGGTAGTAGTACTCCTCGTCGCCCCGCTCCCGCGGCTCCATTGAGCGCAGCAGGTTGCCGTTGTCGGCGGGTGGGGTGTGGAGCTTCATCAGGTCCAGGGGGCCCAGCTGTTTCGGTTTGGGTGGGGGGTTTGGGTTGGGGGGGTTTGGCGGTTTGAACTTTGCGTTCCAGGCGTTTTCAGGGCGTTTTCTGGAGGCATCTGGGTGGTTTGGGGGGCTTTGTGGAGGCTTTTGCGGCCCAAAACCGGCGCCTTGAGGGGCCTTTCAAGCCCCAAAAGCCGCCGGGCCGTCCGCTCCGCTCCTCCCCCAAACCCTCCGCCCCTGCCACCGGCGGGGCGCCCACGCCAAAGCGGGTGAAAAGACCCAAAGCCCACAACCGCCGCCCCACCTTTCGGCTCATCCCCGCGCTCAGCACCATCTCCAGGGCCCACCCCACAGCCGGCAAAACAACCCTTGCGCAGGGAAAAAGGCAAAAACCCCGCAGGGAAAAAGGCACCCCCCCCACCTTTTGGCTCATCCCCGCGCTGAGCACCATCTCCCGCGCCACCATGTTGGCCTGGAACAGGTCCGGCGCGCCCAGGCCGGTCACCTGTTTTGGGGGGTGGGGTTTTGGTTGCGCGGGGTTTGGTTGGTTCGTTTTGAGGTCGGGGGTTTGGTTTTGGGGGCGGGCGCGTTGCGTGGGGTTTGTTTGGTTTGGCTGGGGTCCGGGGTTCGTTCTTGTTGGGGCTTTTTTGGGGGGGGGCCTCCGCCGCCGAGGCGCACCGCTGGTGGCGACGGCCGGGGTCCTGGACATGCATTGCAGTAAGCATGCCGTATTGGTAAGCAATCCATCAGCCATTACTAACCTCGCTCTCCCCCATGACCAGCTTCTCCGCGCACCGCCCCGCCAGCGCCACCACCATAGCCGCCTCCATGTCCCCGCGGGTGAGGAGGGAGTCCGCGCGCGCGTCCTCGTCCTCGACAAACAGCGTGTAGCCTTTTGTTTGGTTTGGGGGGGGGGTCGATGTTTTGGCCGGCGCGGCACGATCGCTGGCCGCTGCATCCCAAGCGCCAAGTGACCACCAAAAAACGCCAAATCGCATTCAAAAAAAGGCCCAAAGCGGCGCACGGCGCGCCGCGCTGCACACGGCCCGAAAACCTCCCAACCCCCAAACCTGTCACGATGTTGTAGGGGCAGATGGACACGCGCGCGATCTCGTCGTGCTCCGGTGTCATATAGGCCAGCAGCGCCTTGCCCGCCTCGTAGACCGCGATGGCGCGCCGCAGCTGTTGTTGTGTTTGGTTGGTTGGGGTTGGTTTGGGGGTTGAGGGGTGGGTTTCTGGGTTGTTGTGAGAGAGAAGGCGGGAATGGCGTTGTTTTTTGGTTGGTTTGGGGTTCCTGGGCCCGCGGCCACCCAGTACCAAGCCCCCGACGCCGCCAGCGCCCTCCCAACGCGCAAGCACGCAAACGCCGACGCCGACGCAAACAACCCCTCCCCCCCCAAAAAAAACCAAGCAGCAGTGCCAACCTGCGGGGGGATGGGGTCAGGAGTGCCCTCGTCCCCGGGCTGGGGGGCCTGGGTGGACTCCTGCGCGCGCGCGGCGTTGTTTTGGGGGGGTGGTTTCATGTTCAGTTTGTCGAGTGCTTGGGCGGGTTTATAGCCAGCGTTTTCAAGGCCCGAATAAACACAGAAACAGCCGCGAAAGCGGCCTGGGCCGGGCGGCGGGCCCGCGGCAGCCGGAGCGCGCAGAACATGCGCCAACAAAGCAATGAAAGCGCCAAAAAGCAGTACAAACGCGCCAAAAAACAGTACAAACGCGCCTGGAAAGCCTCCATGGCCTTGTTCTCCATTGCGGCGTAGATGTCATCCTCCGTAATGGCGGGGCGCCCCTGGCGCGCCGCCATGCGGGCGGCGCGGTTCATGAGGCCCATGCAGTCTGGGGAGTTGGGGGGGTGTTGGGGGGCGTTTTTAGGATTAGTGAGGGTTGGTAGTGATCTAGGGTGCTGATGCCATAATGCAGATGCCATACAGATGCAGTGTGGGGGGTTTAAGGGGGGGGGCGTTGTTTGCGTTTTGGGTTATTAATGGGTTAGGGATCCATCCAGTTGGCACATGGGTTTGGATCGGTTGGCAAGCGATTCTTTGCCGACGCAGCCCCCCTATAAAAGCACTGAAATCAAGAACCGCGGAACAGCGCCTTTTCCCGCCCTTGACATCCCCCAAGCAACAAAAAGCCGCGCACCCGCGCCGGTGAACCCCCCCATCGAGCGCGCCACCTCCACCCAGTTGATTGTGGGGTCGACCGCCTTGTTGCGCGCGTGGACCTGGGGGGGGGAGGTTTTAGAAGAGGCGATTCAGAGTCAGGGTGGCGGCAAGGTGGGGGAGATGGGTTGCGCCGCGCTTTGTTACACCGGGCTTTCCGGTGGCAGCCTGTAGGGGCTGCAAGAGAAAGCAGGCCCCAAAGCCCCCCCCATCAAAGCGCGCCTGCAGGATCTTGGCGCGGCCCTCCGTGTCTGGCAGCGGCATGTAGATGATGCGGTCAAAGCGGCCGGGGCGGATGAGGGCTGCGTCGATGGCGCCGGGGCGGTTGGTGGCGCCCAGCACCACGATGCCGCGGTTGTCCTCGAAACCGTCCATCTGCGGTTTGGGGTTGCGGGGCGGTTGCGGTTTGGGGTTTGGGTGCTGAAACCAGCAGCTCGTCGATGATGGAGGCTGCAGGGATCCAAACCGGAAATCAAAACCGCCGAACCCCCCCAAAAAACCGCCGAAACCCCCAAAAAAACCGCCGAAACCCCCCAAAAAACCGCCCCTCCCCACCTGCACCAGCAGCTCGTTGATGATGGAGGCGCTCTCGTCACCGCTGGACGCGGCGCCGCGCGCGGCACCCAGCGCGTCAAACTGTTGTGGGGATGGGGGTGGGAGGGGTTCAGGTGGGCGACGCGGCACGCGAAAAGGCCGCAGCACGCATTTCGCACACAATGCGCGCGAAATGCGCACACAATGCGCAAAACGCACGCACGATGCACGCACAGCAATGAGAGCAACGCAGCAATGACTAAATCAGTGCGTCTTCCCCCCCCACCTCGTCCACGAATGGCGGGGGCGTAGTTGCGTATCATGTCAATCACACCACACACAAAAGCAATACGCACAAAAGAGTACAAAACAAAGCACCCCCCACCTCGTCCACGAACAGAATGGCGGGGGCGTAGTTGCGTATCATGTCGAATGTCTCGCGGATGCGGCGCGCACCCACGCCCGTGTAGACGTCGTAGAAATCGGTGCCTTTGGGGGGGTGTTTTATGGGGTTTTGTTTGGGGTGTTGTTTGGGGTTTTGCTTGGGGTGTTGTTTTTTGTGGGTTCAGAGTCGTAAAAATCGGTGACTGGGGGGGTGTTTCGGGGTTGTCGGCTCGTTGTTTGGTGCGATTGCGGCGTGCAGGGTTCAACTTTGGGGGGTGTAACCAACGGCACACGGCGCCGGGGCGCGGCGCGGAAGAGCGGGCGCAGCCGCAAGGCCGCGAAACGACAGGGCATGCACGCTCTCCAATCCGGCGGGGGTGTGGTCAAGGGAGGCGCAAAGGCAGCCAAGAGCGTAAGGCAAGGGTTTGGTAAAAAGGGAGATACTAGGGGCGCCCACCCGAGCACGTGAACATGCGAACGCCCGACTCTGCAGCCACCGCCTTTGCCAGCAGCGTCTTGCCGGTGCCCGGGGAGCCCGCCAGCAGCACGCCGCCGATCCTGGGGGGTGGTTTTGGGTGGAGGGGGTTTAGGGGATCGGTGTTTGGGGTGGGGGGAGGGTTGTAGGGAGGGGGTTGCATTGGAATCAGCCACCCCCCATTCAGGCTGGGCCGCAGAGGGAAGGTGCAAGTGAAAGGAAAGCGAAAGATAAATGGAAGGGGCCGGCGCACCTGTTGACCCCCCTCAGCCGCAGCAGCGCGGGGTTTTTGAGGTAGTCGATGATCTCCTCCACCTCGCGCTTGACCTGTTGGACCGGGGTTTGACCGGGGGTTTGACCGGGAGTTTGACCGTGTTTGTTGCAGAGCGCACAGCATCCGGCGGCGGCACAGTCAACCGCCCCCAAAGCCGCAGCGGCCCGCGCACAAAACCGCCACAAACCGAAAGCAGCCCGCAACACAACAAAACCGCCAGGCCCGGGAAAAAAACCTCCCAAGCCAGGAACAATCTCCCCACCTCGTCTATGCCGTTGATGTCGCTCCAGCTGATAAAGTCGGGACCGGTGGTGTCGATGAACACCTGCGGGGGGGGGGGGGCATTTTTTTGGAGATTGGTGTTGAGAGCCCGGCTCCCTCACCCCCCTCTCCCCCTCTCTTACCCAACCCCTCCCCCGGCGCCCCCCCCTCTCGCCCCCCCCCCTGCCCCCCTCCCTGCCTCCCCCCCCACCTGGCGCGCCGGTGAGCGGAAGTTGAGCTTCGACCCCACGTGCAGGATCTCGCGGCGGTACCTTTATTGAGTTTTTCGGGTTTTGGAGGATTACTGGTCAGCGTCGGTTTTCGGGGGCGTTCGTGTTTGGGGTTTGGGGGTCGGGCCAATTTGGGATCGCCGCCGGTTTATCCAATCTCCCTGCACCCAACGAGCGGCCAGCCCCAAGCAACCCCTCCCAACACCCCCCCCCCCCAAAACACACAGCCGGCCCCCCCACCTGATGAACTCCCGCCGCCTGAACTTGTTAGGGATGGGGTCCAGTATCCACGTGTGCACCAGCCAGAACAGGAAGCTGATGAACACAAACGGCATGGTGTAGCGCGCAACCTTTTTTGGGTTTAGGGGTTAGGGTTTAGGGTTTAGGGTTTAGGGTAACCTTTTTTGGGAGGGGGGTGTTTTGGGTGCTTGGTTTGGGTGTTTGGTTTGGGCGTTGGGGTTTGGGTTGAGTGAGTTTGGGTGGTCTTTTGCCATCGGTACGGGTGTTGCTTGTGCCTTTGCATGTGGACAGTCCGCATCAAACAGCGCAAGCCGGGGCCGCACGCAGAGAGGGGAGCGGCACGGCCCCCCTCGGTTGCCCGCTCTGCAGGCTTGCACGCCCCCACGGCCCGCCCGCCAAGCCCCCCCCCCCGCCCCCGCCCGGCCCGCTCCCGCGGCCCCCCCCCCCACGCAAAAAAAACCCTCGCGCCCCCGCCGGGGCTCGAACCCGCGCGCACCTGGATCATAAGCGCGCGCGATATGCGCTGCCCCTCCGACGGGCCCGCGTCGATGGCCACGCCGTGGGCCAGGAGGTGGGGGATGAGGTCGGGGTCGGGCGCCAAAACCACCTGGGGGCGGTTTTTTTGGGGGTGGGGGGGGGGGTTAGGGGGGTGGGGGGCGGCGGTTTTTACGCGGAGGTTTTGGGGGCTGCGGGGGAGGCAGGCGGGAGGGAGGCAGCGCCAAAGCCGGCCGGCGCAAGCAGAAGCAGGCCCGCACAACTGGCACACCGGTGCCGGCACGAAAAGCAGGCAGCGAGCGCAGACGCCCCGCCAGCCCGCGCGCGCGCGCGCGCCACGCGCCTTTGTCAGCCGCTCCCCCCCGGGCGCGCTGGGCAGCAGTTTGACCATCGCGGCGCGCCTTTCGGGCCCAAACACGCGCACGCTGGCCACGTGGCCCTCCTGGATCAGGGTCCTGTTGGGTGGTGGGCGTGGTGGTGGTGGTGGTTTGTTGCTAGCGCGCTTGCGGTGCCGGGCGTGCAGTCTTGCGCCGGGCGGCTGCGACAGCCAAGGCCAAATCACCCCCCTCCCCCACCGGCAAACATGGCAAAACCGAAAACCGCCCCAGAGCGGTTGCATGAAAGGCAGCTGCAGAGCCCCCCCACCAGAACTGGGTGTATGACAGCGCAGTGAGGTGCTCCATGGTGCGCCAGGTGGTGCGCACAGACGCGGGCTCGCCTGGGGGGTTTTGTTTCGTTTGCTTCGTTGCGTTTTGCTTTGTTTTGCTTTGTTTTGGTTTGCTATGTTTCGGTTCGGATCGTGCGGCTGTCCTGCCCCTGGTGGCCACAAACCACGAGACCGCAAAGAAACAAGCCCACAAAAGCAAAGAAACGTTGAAAACGGAGCAAAGCGAAGCGCACCGAACAGGGCCATGGCCTCCTCCACCCCCTCCGTGGTGAATGCGTCGGTGGGCACGTCGCCAGAGCGCACGGCCTGGTTTGGGGGGAGGGGGGGAAGGTGAGGGGACCCGAGCGGCGGCGAGGGGAGGCGGGCGGGGGCGGCAGGGGAGGGGGCGGCGGGGGAGGGCAGGGGGTAGCCCCCTCGCTCCGACGGCCCCTGCCTGCGCCGCGGGGGGGGGGGGGGGGCTGCCCGGCCGCGGCAGCACCCAAACGGGACCTTTTGGAAAGTTTGACACACGTGCGTCACCCGTCACTCATCACCCGTCACCCGTCACCCCCCACCTTTTTGTCTGGCGCGTCCTCCCCCGCGAAGAGCTGCTCTGCCAGCTTCTCCTCAAAGTCCTTGTTGTCGCCCTGGGGGGGTGGGGGTGGGTTTGTTTTGGGGGTCGGATGTTTGGGTTTGAGGGGGGTTGCGCAACGGTTTGAGGCGGTTTGTGACAAGCTTCCTTTGGCGGGTTTTGCCCCTGCGCGTGTCCGGCCGTCCCGTGGAGGGACCGAGCGCAGCAGTCAAGACGCGCTCGGTCAAACACGCAGTCGAAGCGCGCTCGGTCAAACACAACACGCGCGCAGTCAAACGCGCGCGGCCAAGCGCGCCCGCGGTCAAAGCGCGCTCGGACCGGTCGAAACGCGCCTTTTTGTCGAGCCCGTCCTCCATCTCCTGCTGGATGGACTGCTCAATCATAAACTGCTTGATGCCGAGGTCAAAGTCCTCCGCGTCGTACTGGTTCATGATGGCGTCCACCTGCGCGTACAGCTGGCCGCGCGACAGCCTGGGGGTTGACCGGGCCAACGCGCGGCGGCGGGCGGTGTTGGGTGCGCAATGGGGCGCAGTGGGGGCGCAATGGGGGCGCAATGTGGCGCAATGGGGGTGCAATGGGCGCAGCCGAAGGTCAAATCAGCCGGTCAACGGCGGTCAACGGCCGCTCCGCACCTGCCCGGCACGTCCTGCGGCGCGTAGACCATCGACGTCATGAGGTCGTCAAAGTCCAGCAACGACGCCGAGGCCTCCAACTGCAAGGAGCTCTCCCGAAAGTACCTCGAGTGCCGCATGGAGCGGTGAGCGCGCACAGGCAGCGGCCGCGCCGCGCCCATGGGGGGGGGAGGTTTTGGTTTGGGGAGCAGGGCGTTGGGAAGGTTTTGTGTTGGGGTGTTGGAGGTGGTGATGGGGTCCGCGGGGGGTTGGCGCAACCAGCCAGCTGCGGCCACAAACGCGCGCGCTTCGGCGCGCGCCTTGTCGCTGCCCACGGGCGCGCGCGTGCGGCGGTAGTGCTCGCGCTTCCTCTCAGCGATCAGCGCCGCCAGGTCGGGGTCGGACCTTTGGGGGGGTGGGGGTTGGAGGGGGGCGGCCGGTTTGCTTTCATTACGCAGGGGGCTTCGGGGGGGCGGACCACCCCTTCTTGCGGCGCCTGCCGCAGCCCTTTGCTCACGGCCCATCAACCGCCACCCCGCGCACGGCCTCGGGCGGGCGCGCGGGTCGGGGGCGGGGCCGAGGGCCGCCGCGCGCGCGGGGCCGCCGCACCTGATGATGCGCTCCAAGTCCTTGGGCGCCGGCAGCGCCGCGCCGCCGCCGCCGCCGCCCCCCCGGGCGTCCGCTGCGACCTCCGCCATTGGGTTGAGGCGGCCCAGCCAGCCGCCGCCGGCGCGCCGCTGCTGCTGCTGCTGCTGCTGCTGCTGCTGGTTGGGTAGAGCGCCCGCGCCGCTGGTGCTGGCGGCGCCGCCCGAGCGCGCGCGCGCCTCGGCCGCCTCGGCGGGCGGCTGCGGCGGCGCGGCCGCCGCCGCCGCCGCGGGGCGCGGGTCGAGCGCGGCGGCGGCGAGTACTAGCGAGACCGCGGCTGCTCCCTTTCCCGCCGACGCCGCCAGGCGGGCGCCCCACCGCTGCCGCGCCGCCTGGGGCGCCGCCGCCGCCGCCGTCCACTGGCCGCTGCTGCTGCTGCTGCTGCTGCTGCTGCTGCTGCTGCCATCGCTGTCGCCACCGCTGCTGCTGGGCACGCTGCTGGCGTCGTCGGCGGCAGCACGGGGCGGGACACGGGCGGGGGGGCTCGCGCCGCCGCCGCTGCTGCCGCCGCGCCGCCGCCAGGCCGGCCGGCAGCCGGGCCGCGGGCCGCCCAGCGGGCCCGCCGCCGATGCTGCGGGGGCCGTGCGATGCACCATCCTCAATGGCACCGCCGCACGCCTAGCAGGCGTCGCCCCGGGGGCAAGCGGGCCCCCGGAGCACCGCAACATTGAGCACTGTCTGCGGTGTGCGACCTATCGTCCCGGGACCATGCCCTGAAGGGTTTCCCGATGCCAAAGTTCCCGGATCCGCGCGGTTAGCGGGCCGGGCCTCCCTGCGGCCGCGTGCTGATCTGGGTCGCGGCCGCCGTGACGTTCAGCCGGTGGTTCCGGCTTATCAGAAAGAATCCACTGCGCGCGTTTTCTGAGCTCGCGCCCCCCCCCCGCTGAAAGACCCGCCGTCGACCAAGCGCTGACCCAGCGGCTGCCGCACCGACACCGCTCAAGATCGGGCGCGGCTTTCGGCCGGCGTCGCGTCGCAAAGTTGAACGTGGTCGCCTGTCTTCCTGATACGCGCGTCAAAGCCCCCGATCCCTGCCCCGCTTCCCCTGCGCCCCTCCCTGGCAGCCCGCTCGCAGCGCGCATTGCAACCGCGGCCCCGCCAGCGCCTCCAGACCGGCCCCATGCAGGCGATGCGCCAGCCCGCGGCGGCGCCCCGCGCCGCCCGCCGCGCCGCACCGGCGGCGCGCCGCGCGTGCGCCGCCGCGCCGCGGCCACAGCCTCGGGCCCGCCGCGCGGCGCGCGGGCCGCGCCCCGCCCGCGCCGGCGCCGAGCCGGAGGTCGCGGCGCCCTCCTCCTCCGACGCCGACGGCGCCGCCCCCTCCTCCTCGGGCCCCGCTTTGGACAAGGAGCTCGCCCGCTTCACCTCGAAGACCGCCGCGACGTTTGCGCCGCGCGCGTCGGGCGCGGTCAAAAACCCCGCCGTCCGCGGCAGCACGCTCTACCGGGTGCGCGGCACGTGCGCGCGCCCGCGCCGCGGGGCGGGCCCGCCGCCGCCAGCAGCCGCTGCGGCGGGCGGATGCGCTGACAAAACCGCCGCCGCCGCCGCCGCCGCCGGCCGGCGCGCGTTCGACGCCGGCCGGCCGCCGCATCGCCCTGCACACCAAGCCCCTCCCGCCCCCCCTCCCCGCGCGCCCCGGCCCGGCCCCCAGGTGTTCGAGGTCCAGGCGTGGGTGGCCCTGGTCGTGGGCGGGCTGCTGTCCTTCAACGCCATCTTCCCCACCGACGAGCCCTCGATCCCGCGGCTGATGGGCATGTGGAGCATCTGGATGTTTACGGTGCCCTCGCTGCGCGCCAAGGAGTGCATGCCCAAGTGAGGCGCTGCGCCGCTGCGCGTGCTGTGCATGCCGCATGCTGCATGCCGCATGCTGCATGCGGGCTGCGTGCATGTGCTGCATGTCCTTCGCATCCTGCAGTGCATGCAGGACCTATGCGACTACGCGTGGTGCGCAGGCTGCGTACTGGCTGCATGTGCTGCATGTGCTAAGGCTCACGCACCAAACCCCAAACCACCCAACCCCCACTCCCAAAACTTACCCCACCCCTACTCCCCAAAACCACCCCCCAAACCACCCCCACCCCCACTTGCAAAACTCACCCCACCCCCAAAACTCACCCCCCACCCCAAGGGAGAAGGACGCCCTCAACCTGCTGTTCCTGCTCATCCCGCTGCTCAACGTGGCCCTGCCCTTCGCCATCAAAAGCTTCCCCGTCATATTCTCCGCCGACGTCGCCGCGCTGGCGGGGGTCTACGCCTGGAAGGGCGTGTGGGCAGAGGTGGGGCGCCCGCTTGAGTTTTTGTGGTGGGCGTTGGGCGCTGGGCGCTGCGTGCTGTGTGCTGCGTGCTGTGTGCTGTGTGCTGTATGCTGTGTGCTGTGTGCTGTGTGCTGCGTGCGTGTGCGTGCTGTTGACTGCGTTTGGAGTCTGACTCGTGTGGGGAGGGCCGCTGGCGTGGGCGTGCGCCTGGGGGCAGCTGCGGGCTTGGCTTGGGGACCCGGTCCCCGGTTGGGCCCTGGGCCTGCCCCTGGGAGGCCGCCCCGGCAAGCGCAGACAGGGCGATCGCGCGCCGCCTCGCGCCCGCCGCTCATCACCCCACGCCCGCCTCCTGCCCGCCATCTCCAAAGGTGTACGGGCTGCCCATCGGCGCCGGGGAGGGCAGCGAAGCAGGCGGCGGCAGCGGCAGCAGCGGCGGTGGCGGGGCCCCTGGCCCGTGATTGCTTGCTGGGCGCATTGGGGCCGGCCGGCTTTGTTATAGGGGCTCGCGCCCTTTGCCGGCGGCGGCAGAGCCGCGGGGCTTTGCTGCTTGTTGCGGGCCCGCCGCTCGGCTCTGTGTGTAACAAATTCCCGACCCTTTTTGTTTCCTCTTTACACGGGGTCCCGTCTCTCATCTCAGAACAGCAAAGGGTCTCAAACCCGCAG
Organism: Raphidocelis subcapitata; assembly: GCA_003203535.1. Lineage (NCBI taxonomy): Eukaryota > Viridiplantae > Chlorophyta > Chlorophyceae > Sphaeropleales > Selenastraceae > Raphidocelis > Raphidocelis subcapitata. Next base: position 546,972 of record BDRX01000011.1, read on the forward strand.
GACAACCCAGCCGCGGCGCGGGCTTTCGAAAACACAAACAGGCAACGCAAAGGGGGCTGCATCGCCGTCAGCACGCCCCGCACTGCAGCGCCGCCGCCCGCGGGCTGAGCAGCGCCTCGGGCTGCGGCGGCCCCACGGCACAGC